>OZ038477.1:54378794-54406294 GCA_964036315.1 Acanthosepion esculentum | reverse complement strand
GTTTCCGTTTTATGTTCAGGCATTTGGGGGTTATGTAGTTGCATTTTGGGCTTTCTTCTATAAGTGTTGGAAGTGATTGATTTCTTGTCGGTCGCCTATTATTTGAGAATCAGAAACAGTTTTGAAAAACACTTTAAGCTTTTGTACTTCATAGTATTTGCAGCGCGTTTTCTTGTATTCTATGCACCCTTTTAGGATGTGAGAAAATGATCACAAGAGATGCACCGAGGTGCAGTTTCTGCTTTGATTAAGTATGTATGTGTAAGTTATGTATGCCCAATTCGCACTCTGCTTAATACTGACTTTGATCAGTTAATGGTTCTCTATTTTCCACTTTGACTGTCGACTGACGTTCATACAGTTTGTTGTTTTGGAAACATATCCCAAATTGTTTGCCATTTTCTTTTAATATATTGCATGATGTTATTTTTGTAATCTGTATAATATTTGCCATCATTATTTTGCTTACCTCCTTTGCCAGTGCATTAGCTTTGAGATTTCCCTTAATGCCGACATGGTGTGACATTAATAGTTTCCTAAGGTTAATTGCCAATTCTCCAGTATCAATAATCACTGCTTAAAACGGATTTGTGTCTATAGTATTGTAAGCGCATCTCATATCTATGACTGCCAGGCTCAAATACAATTTGCTTACAAAACCAAGCGGACTAACAGCAAAATCTCAAAACGCTGAGGTTCCTTATCCCAAAGGAATCCCCAATATTTCAAAAAGTCCAGTAAGATACACAGTTCTTTGGTTTTAAGTGGCAATGTCCCCGGCTTAGTTGGCTACAAGTGTATGTCGTTCCTTAATTACATCTGTTACAATGAAGTTTGCAGTAACAGATTGAAAGACTTGTTCCCGGATTATCCGACAAAAGGCTTACGGCCATATCACGTTGAAACACCTGTCCTTGTACGATCACCGAAGTTAACCAAGGTCTAGCCTGGTCAGTACCGAAATGAGTGACCAATTGGGAATACCAGGTGCTATAAGCTTGGGTGTGTTTGGATGGTATAATGGATAACGGCTCAGAATTGGAAAATCTGAGACCCGCCGTCCAATTTCAGTCAGGTTCGTACTATTTACTTACGCGCAAATAACCTTGAGAAGCGTATGTATCCACCTCTTATTCCCCCCAGCTATAGATTAATTAGTAGGACTTGTATCAGTAAAGGTTCAAAGTGAAAACTTAGTGATATTCCATAAGCAAATTCTAATTCATATTAAATATTGCGTTATGTCTATCTCTTTTTCATGCATTTATGCATTCAAGACAAAACTGAACCCTTTTAATCATTTGAGGGAACCTATTTACCTTCCATCAGCATGGCTGATGCTAACCTCTGTTTTTATTTTCCGCGTATTATCCAGAACTTAGTAAACCATGGCGTCTTAGGGAATTTATTGTCTTGTTTGTTGATGAAATGATTTTAAAAAGTACCAAATATCCTGTTGGTCTTTCAGTACAGGGTTCCATGTGTAAATTGTCACCATTTTATATTTTTATTTCGCGCATGCGCGTTATTTGTTTTTGATTTTTGTATACTGCACAGTATAGTAGGGTTAGTTGGGCACTATCTGTGAGAAAAAGAGGACCATGACACAATTCACTCGGCCAGAAATTTAAGTCAAGGAATTCTGTAAATTATAACATTTCTTTCAAATCGAGACGAAGTAATAAAATTATTTGATTTCTGCGGAGAATATATTTTTAAAGAGCGTGTCGATTCTACCGATGGATAATAGATCTAATTTGTCTTTATATAAAGGCTGAACTTAATGTGTAATGAATCTCTAGTAGAAAATTTGGGAGTAAGTTATCTTAAAGATTAAACACCGGGAGTCAATTTTAAAATAAATTATCATATATTACCTTTAAATATTTATTTTATATTATATATTTAGTAATGAATGACAAATCACTGATAGAAACTTTTGGAGAATAGCCCTTATAAAATCTGGTTTTAACTTGACTGGAACACTGATTAGTGATGCTCGCGAGGAAAAAAAATCAAAAGTCAATTAATATATGAGAAATGTTTCAAAATTGATGTCTTGTAATAGTTATGGTGAAAACTGCAACGGAAGCAGAGGACTCGAAATAACAATTGAAAAGAACAAGTTTTCTGCAATAAAATGCTATTTTTCCATATCACTGCAACCATTGGTTATTTATTTTTGCCAGCGAAGAAAAGATATGCATATGCGCTTGATCAATTTGCAAACTCTAATTAAACTTTTCTTAATTGATATAATGTCTTTTCTTCCACAAAGTGGTCACTGACGTCTCCAAACTCTGCTGTTTACACAACATAAATCGCGCTTATAACAAATCAATTATACAAAGCTATAGGCATGATTCTGTGATCAGGTATGTGCCATGTGTGATACACGCTCAGGCGATCATGTATCTGTCGATACATGACTGACGAGGCAGATTTTTCCCGCAGTAGGTTGCCATTTCTTTCTACGGTAGACCATTTACCATCCAAGGCGATAGAACCTGGTTTGTTCTGCTGTTTACCCATGGGGGGAGAAGAAGAAGAAGATTCATACCTTTCTCAAGGGTATTAGCACGTAAGTGAATGTAATGGATTCGATCGGAATTCGAACTCGGCTCTGATTCCTCAATCATAGCCGCTATCCATTACTTCACCGTGATTCTATGGTAGTGGCTTGGAAACATATACTCATGTCTTTGATACTCTCTCTGGTAACAAAGTCTAATTCTTTTTTTTTTATGCGCCATTCCTCTTCAGTATGTGGGCGATCACGGCTCTTCACAACTTCCAGTCTTTTGTTGTTTTACGTAACTTTTGAATCTTCACCATTCCTCTTGACACTTCTTCTGCTATCCATTCACACAAATTCGTTATTCGTTTTTCCCGTGCTTCTCTTGCCTTCAGTATGTCTTGTGAGTGTTAAATTCGCTAGGCCTTCTTTCCTCGTTTTGTCTCCCATAAATTAAACAGTCCGTTCAAATCCTCGGTCACGATGACCTTGTGACTTCGTGTTAGTTAGCACAACCTCTATCGGTTTCCGAACAGTTTCGTCTACATAATGTCATTTCAAGTCAAGACAGAAGCAGGTATGGGCTTTCGAGATCCGAACGCGAGGACCACCAATCTTCAAAAGGCTAATTGAAACTTGCTTGTCCGTGACGCTCTCTATCACCAAGAGGTCTTTTTTCCTACAAAGGTGGGTGCAAGTTCGAAAACCTACCGAAAAATACACTTTCTTTATCAAGTGCTAAGAAAGTTGGTTCACTGTATCGCGGTAAACAATTTTTTTTTTTCCAAAATCTATCTTATATATTTATAAGTCTACCATTTTCCCATGTTTTAAATATTACTTCTACCTATGGTCCGGTGCTCCTGCTATATATTTAGAGATACTTGATAAAATCCCAAATAAATATCCACAATCCTATTGGTCCTGACCTGGCATCTCGGCTTCAGTCACTTTCCCGCCGCCGAAATGTAGCTTCCCTGTGACTTTTCTATAAATACTTTCATGGTAATTGTTCGGATGAACTATTCGCCATAGTGTCTACATTTTATGAATTTAAGCACAGTAGTAGATTGACGGCAAGGTCTCATAAATTCACAAGAATAACCCTGCCAAAAAAAGATCTCAGAAATATGAACAAACACCGATGAAATTCGAATTCGAACTACGTCTAAGAAATTCAGACAACTTATTATTAAGATTCTGACGTCTACTATATTAAATTGCATACAAACGGTATGACATGAAACATTCGAATATGAACGAATAGACCTATAGAACTAAATTTAAAGTTTACAGGAAGCGTGACGATTATCGGCGCAGAAAGTGGCTTACTGAGTTCAAATTCGCTTTTGGAGACGGTATGAATCCGTTTTCATTTTGACATTTGCTTTAGGTAGCATCTGATCGAGAAGACGGCAAACTCTGTTTGTAAACCTCTAATGCATTGCGGCAACTATTTTAGGATGAGCATGTTAGCGTTTGGTTGGTAACCGATCTAGGAGAAGGAAAACTCAAACAAGGACTCATCTAAAGGATTAAACCTGTACTACAGAAGGATTATGCGATTTCTCTTAGTATCAGTTAAGAACATTACAAATAATTTCTTGTGTGTGGGCCCAGGGTGTGAAGCCTGGCCCGTTTCGAGCTTCAGTTATTGATGGTTTCTCGGATTTAAGTCGTAAAGTCCCAAAGACTCGGCAAAATAAAAATAATTATAGGCGAAAAACTACCTACATGGTAGGAACATAGACTAGCGTTCCCGCTCAAATCTGTTGTCACCATAAAACTCGATTTTGATGTCAATATGTTTATTAATCACCAGAAAGTATATCCCTTTAAGCCTTAGAATTGAGTCACTGTCAGTCACTGTGTGTTTATCTAAATCTAAAAATAAACACGCTAAAATTCACTTTCATCCCTGCCGTGAGCCGACGGCTTAGTGGTAGAAGTTCCGATCAGTCGGGTTTCGATCCTAGCTAGAGGCAACCGGACGTCTAGCCACACTGATGAGCTGTGAAACAGCGAAACAGTCTGTCTGCGGATGACAATATATATATATATATATATATATCTTGTTGAAGGATATTTCTTTATTCTCGATTTGCGCTGGCTACTTTAACGATCATAAAATATAACGCCCTCGGTGCCGTGATAAAAAAGCAACAATAAAAGTGTAAAAATAGTCTAAATAAATACCTATATAAATTAAACCAATCCTTCTACAATGAAAATATTTCTCAAGTACTCTGTGAATGTCGAACTCACACGCCGTAACAGTTTTGACTACAATAATGATTTCACTATCACAAAATCCTCAGATGGTTGTTATATGATGAAGTCTTTTGTTCGTTTCTCAAATCTGACTTTAAGTTGGCTTTTGATTACCATTGTCCTTCATCTTCTAACTTTGCTATTCCCTCATTCGAATTTATAATATACAAAAGATAAATATGCTATAAGGTGTATATAATATGGGGTGCTGGAACTGAGAACAAACATAATTTAAATTGTCTTCTTGGTTAATGATATTAATTCTGTGCTGAGGTGTCTAAAATCATTCCTTTTCAAAATAAACTATTTCCTTTTTTCCGCAACGTTAGCCTTTAAAACTAAAGATATGGACATTTATATGTGGATTGTATATTCAATTTAACCCCACTCCACTTTTCTATTTTTTGGCGCCGTGCCTGATGCCCGTATCGACATGAATCCAGGTGAAAAAAAGAAAGAAAAAAACACACAGGTAAAAAATCACAGGAAAATTGTCACAGGAAAATAAAAGTCATAGGGGAAAAGTTACAGGGGAAAAGAAGCAAGACAAGGTTAGCACACAACGGACAAAAATCCCAAAAGTGGATAAAATCCCAGCCTTTTATCCCAAAAGTGAACAAAATCGTAGCCTCTTCTGATCCCAGAAGTGGACAGAATCCCAGCTTCTTATCCCAAAAGTAGACGAAATCCCAACCTCTTATCCTGGGTAAAATCCCAATCTTATAAATAAATTGAAACTTCAAGGAACTTTTAATTCAAATTTTAACGTCAATTTGGGACTTTCTTCACAATAAAGTTGGGTCTCATAGGATATCAGGCCTCCAAATCTATAATATATGTAAAGTATGTGATCTCTCAGTTTTTTACGTTTTGGTGCAAACTTAAAAAAAACACCCTTCTTAAGTTTTCTTCACGTAGAGTCGGCCCGTATGTGATACTAGGACTCCCTATCTATGAAATATATCCAATATGTGACTGTAATATTGTTAGAAAACGTTCTTTAGGGATTTGATCGATTTACTATGAATTTTTGTTGCAAACAGAACGGACCCATAAATTCGTGAAGTACCTGACAGAAACAGATGACTTCATTACCGGCTACCATAAATTAATTGTGACTTTTCCCCTCTAACTTTTTCCCTAACCCAAAATTGTAACATTTTCTGTGCCTTTTTCCCTGCATGTGACTGGTTTTTTACTGTGACTTTATTATTAGACACAATCGATATATCCTTAGATTTTAAGCAGCGTTAATATTATACGCGTATCGATGGTATGAGAAACAGAGGAAAACAATGATTTGAAATAACAAGTTTGTGTAAACGGATGGCAAAGCAGTGACTGGGTGGGATAGAAGAAGATAAAGTTTATTTAGGATTACAAAGGATAAGATATGACAAGGAACGAACATGTATCCTGCACGAAATTTGTTGTTTTAAAAACAGCAATTTGACTTTCTTAACCAGACGCTTCATCTGTAGCCGAATCATATAGCACGCTAGGCCAAACGAACGTTCCTTGTAGGATACAGCTTCGATCATTTACTTAAATATTTGTATCTATAAAAATAACGCATAAACACGATATATATGTCCTCCCTCCCTGGTTGGAGTTTTTGAGGGCAGGCTACCGCACATAATTTCATACGTTGTATATATATATATATATATATATATATATATATATATATATATATATATATATATATATATATATATATATATATATATATATATATATGTATAATGAGTTAAATCCGACAAATATTTGTCGGATTTAATCCATTATATATAATATGTTATCATTGTTTACATTAGGATACGCTTCGGAGCAGAAATTAATTATCGAGAGAGATGGTCGAATGTGTGTGTTTATAAGCAGTAAATTGAATTTTGATAAACCGGGTGTCCTCTGTTTCTGTTTCGGTTAAGAACATGTAAGGCCAAATGACGGTTTCCATATGATACACAGTTTCGATTCCTGTCTGGGTACGCATATTTTCTACGAGATTTCTGGAAATTTTCTGGCCGGTAAATATAATTAATGCTGTTTAATTAAAACAGAGAAAATGTTGTATCCATAAAAATAACGTATAAAAAGAAAATATATTAAAATACACACACACACATATATTAGGTTGGTGCAAAAATAATGTCGTTTTTCTCACATAAGTTGAACGTCAAAAAACGACATTATTTTTGCACCAACCTAATATATATATATATGATAAAAATAGTTTTAAGTTATGCTCTATTTTGGGGTTAAAGTACTCAGTATCCGTGATAGACACCATATAAATATAAACGTGGACATTGAGTGTCGACATGCTGTTTCATGCTTAAACACAGTCGTCTGGCTATGGCGATTGCATTTAAGCTTAAAACATAGAGATGTCTGATCAAATATGTGTATCCATTAAACATTATATTTAAAGTAATACTGTCGGATTAAAATTCCATTAATTCCTTATAGGTTCACTGTGTCGTACTAGACAATTTTTCTCGCCAGAATTAATCTTGCATATTTAAAAGTGTACCATCCATCCATGCATTGAATATTGCTGTCGCATTGGTCCTGGTGCTTCTGCTTTGTATTTAAAGCTTCTTGATAAAAACCAAAGAAGAATCTGCATTGTCATTGGTTCCAACCTGGCATTTCGGCCACAGTCACTTTCCCACCACCGTAACTTAGCTTCCCTGTGCCTTTTCTATAAATATTTTCATGGTAATTGTTCTAGTGGCCTTTCCTCTTTAGTAACTTGACTTAATAAATTTAAGCGCGGTATCATATTGGCAGCTAGCTCTCATCGTTTTACAGTTGAAATGGATAGATGTAACCGTAAGTTCTATGCTAACAGTTTCTTCTTTCACATTTCATGCCCGTTGACCTTTTTCCCGGCTTCTTGCTTTCCAGTTAACTTTGATTTTCAAAAAATTGTAATGCCACTTATCTTCTGTCTTCATAATTCTTTTTTATTCTTTTTCTCATATTATCCCACACCCAGTAATCCCTTCCGTCTTAGGGGCTTGCTCCGATTATATATCTCGATATTTTTGATAGAATTCAAAGAAGGGTCTGCCATGTTATCGGTCCTGACCTGGTATATCGACATCAGTCACATCACACCATCGTGACATGACTTCCTTCTGTCTTTTCTATAAATATTTTCATGACAGTTGTTTTAATGAGCTATCCTCTCCCTGACCCCATGAAATTAAGCGTAATACTAGATTGGCAACTAGGTCTCATATGTTTTAATGTTGAAATAGCTATATGTAACCATAAGTTCTATTCTATTCTATTTCCGATTTCTTGCTTTTTCCCTGCCACCTACGATCTTCAAAAATCCAAATGACGTTGCATTTAGATGTCTTTTTGAATCTTGTTCCTTTATTGTCCTTTCTTCTCACTAAAGACTTCTCATACTCATCCACTCCCAGTAACACCTTTCACCTAAGTGTTATTATTACATCGCTTGAGGCGAAATGATTATATATATATATATATATATATATATATATATATATACATATATGGTATATTCGTGAAAGTTTACTTCTAATGTGTTTGTGCGTTACCATCTTGCATGGCTGGTTAAACTGTCTGGATATAGTCGGTCTTATTTTGATATTCTTTACAAGTTTAGTAATGTATGTTCAACTTCTATTCGCAAAATGTGGTGTGAGCCGTAAAATCGCAAGTTTAACTCCCGATTCACGAATCACTTCCCAAACCACTCAACTGGAATTTCTTCCTTCAATATTAAAAAAAAAAAAAAACAAATCTAAGTTTCCCACCGCAAATCGCACATAGAAAAAGGTTGCGTAAACAGACACCGGTATCGTTTCAATTTAAATTCCGGCCGTTCATAATGCTAAACAATCTTCTGATTTCATCCCCCGGCTCTAAACCTATTCGTGCATATTAGTATTTGTAAAGCGACAATAGAAGCTGCTTCTTTCATGTCTATTAAGAGAGTATACATTTTTATCCGAAGTGTGGACAACGTTCCACGTTAGCGAAACCGTAACAAAAGTGAATGAGAGTAAATACAGGCGTTTCAGTCCTTCAGAGATTCGAACAAACTTGTTGCTAAATCCAAATTTTGAACATTACATCAAATTCGGAATTTTTACTCTCGCGCAGTTGATGCCATTGTGAGAATGTGCTGAAAAGTTGTCGGCCCGAGCAAGAAGCTATTCAAAATAATTCTGTTTTGTTATTTTGAAAAGAGAAACGGAGGACCTTGTTAGAATTCCTTCGCACTGTAACGCTTAAGCGACATCCTATAAAGGCAGTTTGGTTGCTATATCACAAGGGAATTGCGGTGTTATTCGTAATTATCCGTGGTTTCTACAAATGTATATTTTAAGCCATCTTAATTTATCTTAATCCGACATTATTTCTCTAAACGTTATATTCATTGGGTACACGTGTTTAAGTAGACGCCCAGTCTTTTTAAAGTGAAATTAATGTCTACCAGCAGAGAGATCGAGAAACTGTACACGATTACAGTTAACTCTGCTTGTCTACTCACTGCCTTCGGGCAAGGCTATGCCGAAGGGCAGAGTCTCGCCTGGGGAGGTAGACAAACCCGAACTCGTTATTACGGGGTCTACGGGGAATTTTTGCCCGGCCTACGGGCTCGTAAAAACCCACATTAAACCGGCCTTGTGCCACATCTCGCTCTTTGGGGAGCTCAGGTAAATATCTAGAAAATGTGCCTCCCGACACAATCGAACCTGTACTGCCTTTTTTTTTTTTCAATTAAAAAAACAAAACAAAAAAAAAACAGTTTTAAATCGTCTTACTATTTGGCCATGAAAACCATCATATCAAAGTAAGGCTAAAAATTATAAACTTCGAAAAATCCCTATAAGAGATGTATATTTATTCCATAGAATAACTGAAGCTTACATTGCCATGATGGATTACCGTAATCTAATGGTAAGGCATGCGTAGCTTAAAAGTGGTTTCATTGAATTCAAAAACAAGTTTGTAGTTTTGATTCCTGTCATGTGTTTGCAGGGCTTCTAGATATCTGTACCGGTAAATATGATTTTTACTTAAAAAAAGGTGGATGTCTATTTAAACACGTGTACCTACTAAATATAGAATTTATAGTAATAAGACAAATATATATCTTGCGCGGATACCTGGGGTTTATCTCTCTCTGAAAATATCACCATTGTAAACTACTCGCTATTTCTTCTATGTTTTGTTAAATTTTTACAACTTTAAGATACTCTGATGTAATGTTTATAATTAGAAACTATTTCTTAACCTTCTTTAGCTATTTGTGGTAGCAATTTAAATTCTTTAGAATGAGCGGTAAAACTTCTAAAGGTGTTAAGGAGTGCCAAGGCGTGAGAACGCGTTAGAAACAAATAAATCAACTAGATTTATTGGTGAAAGAAAACATCGGTGAAGAAAGGTACAAATATTTATAACAAAATGCTTTTATATCAACTGAAAGAGTTGAAATACCTTTCGTGTGAAGAAATATATTTTTTGTTTAAGCTTACTTTATACTACATCCGTATCAGCAAGAAAATTAGTGTCAGGAATAAAATATTCTTCTTGTATGTGCCGTGTCCATTAATTTTGAAGATTAAAGTTGACTGGAATCATGGAGCCGGAAGAGAGTTCCACACATAGAAGAAGTGCGAGAAAAGAGACTCTTAGCATAGAACATACGGTTACATCTAGCCATCTCAACTGTAAATTGGTGAAACCTCGTCGCCAATCTATTACTGCGCTTGAATTTTTTTTTAAATGTTTAGTTATCATGGCGAAGATCTCAGTAGAACTGTTGCCATGAAAGTATTTATAGAAATAGCACAGGGAAGCAACTTTACGGCGGTGGGAAAGTGGCTTAAGCCGAGACCCCAGATCAGAGCCAATAATATTGCTGATTCTTCTTTGGATTTTATCAGGAAGTTCTAAATATATACTAGGAGCACCAGACCATATGTGGCAATATTCTAAGTATGGACGTATGGTAGACTTATAGATATGCAAGATAGATTCTGATGAGAAAAATTGTTTAGCACAACACAGTGAACTAATTTTCTTAGCAGCTAACCTAGCAATGGATTCAGTATAGTCTCTCCACTTCATGTCCGCCGAAACCGTTTTCCCGAGAAGGCACAACGCGTCACTCTCCTGGAGGTTAGCATCAGCCATGCTGATAGAAGGCAGAAAGGGGTCTCCCAGATGATTAACAGAGAGCAGTTTAGATTCGGAGACGTTAAAATTAACAAGCCATCGTTTGCCCCAGTTAACAACAGACTGAAGATCGTTTTTGCCATGAGCCGCCAATTTGACCTTAGCGGACTGATCAGATTTGCTATCAAGGCAGAAGTAAATGTTACTATAAAAAATAATCGTGATTAAAACGGTGAACTTACATAAGCTTAACTTTATTAAATAATTATTTAGCATTATTAATTTTATTTTATGTGTGTTTTTATTTTGGTTATATCTTTCCTAACTGATCCACGTAACATGGCCGCTCATAGCATTGATTATTGGAGGTGATTTATTGAAGTGGAATATAAAGTCTGCGTGTACGACTATCATGTAGGCACACATTTTTTATTCTTATTATATATTTTTTGCTTCCAAACGGTCAGGTTTTGTGTTCTTTTTACGCATTTTCCTCCCGCTCCTTCATGATCGAGTTTTCACACCAGTTATATCTGGCAGCTTTCATTGGAGAATAAGTGACAACGTGTAACCTAATATCCCAGCTCTAGCTATCATATTCTAGACAAGTTTAGCTGTTTTCTGAATGGTTACAGTCATCATCAAATTTCAAATTCTTCTCACTTTTTCAAGGGTTTCCGTGATCTTTCAAAATATCCAAGTAAAGGTGACCACAACTTCTTACGTTTTTCATGGGTCTCCGGAATCTTTCAAAGTGTCCAAGTAAAAATGACCACAAACTTTTACTTTTTTCATGGCTTTACGGAATCTTTCAAAATGTCCAAGTAAAAATGATTGCAATTACTTCCTTTTTATGCGTCTCTGGAATCTTTCAATAATGTTCAAGTAAAGATGAACACAGTACTTTACTTTTTTCGTTCGTCTCCGAATACTTTTAAAATGTATGGTCTAAATGCAGTTGTTTTCACGGTTCGCAGTGGATCAACTTCCCCAATCATTTCTTTACTCCTTCTGAGCTAATTTATTATTATTATTATTATTATTATTATTATTATTATTATTATTATTATTATTATTATTATCTTCTCCCGCTCGGTTGTTCGTTTTCAGCCAGAGATCTTGCATTAGGGGTGTTGTACGACCTCAAACAGAGTTACTGTGTAAATAGTATGCCCCCAGTGACTATATGAACTAGTCCATAATTATAAATAAAGAACTTCAAGACAGAGGTAAGAATAAGCTACCGTTGGGATTCAGTCTTCAGATTAATTAATACAGGCAAGTAGCCGAAGAATTACTTACATTATAAGCGCTACGAAGCGCATTATAACACTGGCGACAAGGGATTCGAAACTTAGGCGATTTATAACCGTTGTGACAAGATTCGGAACTCTTACGACTTATAACAGTAACGAGGATTCAGGAACTCATCCGAGTTACAAGGATTTTCGACATTCATAATGAGTGAAGAAGTACGGGAAAAATACTTGTTACTTCGGGAACAAATATACGGGTAACAACAAGAAATTTACCGACATTGGTTTTAAAAAAATTCTTATGTAAGAGAAAAAATATCCACTTAGGTGTAGGAAAAAACATATTCTTGCTAATATGGAGCAAATTTTGGCTTCGATAGTTGAAATTCAACAACAACAACAAAAACAGCAACGACAAAATCAACACTTGCTATAACTACAAAAACAGCAACAGGAGTTGTTGGATATAATTCTGAAGAAAACAAAAAATCTTCAATGTCACTTACGCCAGACGTTGTCCAAAACACCATATCAGAAATTGTATACAATTCTGATGAGGGACTGACATTTCTGCGTATTTTCGTAGATATGAGCAAATATTCAGTCAGGAATGCAGTGGCTGGGAAGATTGGAGAAAAACAAGTTTGTTGTTGAGGAAAATAGCTCCAATAGAGTAGGAAAAGTACTGCAACTACATATTACCGAAAGAAACAGGTAAAATCTGGTTTGAAGACATGATGAAAATGTTTAGTGACAAGAGATCTGTTTAATGGTCGTTGGAGGTGCATGAATTTAACCAGAAATGAGGACAAAGATTTTGTCACGTTTGCTGATATCGGCATAAGATTGTGAAATGTTTAGAATAGAGGAAATGACTCTAGTTATGTTGGAAGGTTTTAACAGCTAAAAAGATGCTGAAATACGAGCGAAAATTTTAACGAAAATTGAACAAAACAGTAATATTACACTGCAAGAAATAGTGGACGATTGTCAGACAACTCTAAGTCTGAAACACGACGCTGAAGAAATTCAGAAAAACGAATGTGCATTGGTACAAACAAAGAATAAATGTACAGAAAGGAGAATAAATCCTTGTTTCAGATGTTGTAAATTACATCTTGGAAAAGTCTGTCCATTTACTAATGCAGAATGTTACAAGTGCAGTAAAAGAGGATATATAAAGTTACACTGCAAAACCAAAAAAGAATTATTGCAGGAATAAATTCCTACACAGCAATTGCGACGAAAAAATGGTCACAGAAAACAAAAGGAAATTTGTGAATGTGAAAATAAATTATATTGGTGCGAACATGCTACTAGACACTGGTAATGATATTTCAATAATCAATGAAACCACATGGAATTAAATTGGAAATCTTTTATTAAAAAAACGTTCAAAGTCGCCATTTCAGTTTCTGGTGAGAAATTATTTTGATTTGGAAAAATTACTTGTAATAACTCATACCGTAATAAGCATGTAAAAACTAAAACCTATGTATTAAAAAATGCTACGAATTCATTCAGTACTGGCTGGATGTAACTATTTGAACTTTGAAATTTGCCGATAAACGTTTATTGTAAAAACGTAAGTTGACAAGCGACCAATCTAAGAAGTCAGAGCGAAAATTTTAAGAGAGAATTTAAAAATAATGTTTTCCAGATGTTCTGTCAAATGAACTGATTCGGTTTTCAAAGTTCAAGGCAGATTTTCAAGTAAAAAAAAACGTTCGAATCCAGTATTTAAGCCAAAACGGAGCGTACCATTCGCAGCATTGGAACAAGTCAACAGAGTTGGACAGATTCGAAAAAATTGATGTAATAGAAAAAATTAACCATTCAAAAAGGGCTGCACCAGCAGTGTATGTAAAGAAAATATGATTCGTGTTTGCGCGATTTCTCGACATGATTAAAAAAGGTGTTTAGAAACACATAACTACCCATTACCAAATTTAGGAATTTTTTTTCGAAATTAAACGGCGGAAGAACTTTTTCAAAGCCGGATCATTGTGAAGCATATTTACAAATTAAGATTGAAGACGAATGTTCAGAATTAAAGACAATAAATACGCACAGAGGATTATATAAGTTTAAACGGCTTATTTTTGGTATAAAGTTGGCACCAGCTATTTTTTAACAAGCTATGAATACCATGCTTGCTGACTGGGATTTTGCATTGGTGTATCTGGGCGACATTTTAATCGAAATTGTATCTAAAGAACATATTGGGCATGTGAAAACAATTTTGAAAAAACTAAGAGTGTACGGATTCAAGCTCAGTGAAATAAATTGCGAATTGTTTTTACCGAAAATTAAATAACTTGGTCAAATTATTGATAAAAATGGTTTTCAATCAATTCTTTAATTGCATCTACCCTCAACGGTTCCTAGGACTGGATAATTACTATAATATGCATAATATGAGATCTCCATTGAACGATCTACTTAAAAAAGGAGTAAAGTGGAACTGGAATGATAACTGTTAAATAGCGTTTGACGAAATAAATAAATCTCATAAGCACACTACAATCCAAAAACAGAAATTGTAGTGGCGTTAGATGCTAGTGGGTACGGTATTATTGCGATGAAATACGGTGGCGGTAAAATAAAAGCCTTCGCTCATGCTTCACGCTCGCTTCTTCCAGCAGAGAAAAATTACAGCCAGATAGAAAAATAAACTGTAGCAGTTATAATTGCGGTGAAGAAATTGTATTCATGGAATAAATTTTAGGTAGTAAACAGACTACAGACCTCTGTTAACAATATGTGTCCCAAAGAAAGGAATATCTACGAATACAGCTAATAGATTACAAAGCTGGGGGTACCATCTTATTAAATTATGATTTTACAATGGAGTACCAACCGTCTAAAAACTAGGACATGTGGATGGATTATCAAGATTAATACCTAAAAATACAGAACCACTTAAGGACACGGTCATTGCAGCACTAAAATGCGAAATAGAAATTAAAATAAAACATTTTGTGCCACGCTACCTTGGATGAAATAAACGAAAAAGCGGAAAATGAGGTCTATTGCGAAAATAAAAAAGCAATTGAAAGAAAGTAACAAAGAACGAAATCCAAACTTAAACGCTTACTCGCTATGCAACAGTGTAATAATGTTCGGGCAAAGGCTTGTAATACCTAGTGTGTCATAGAAGCGAATATTGAAGAATTTTCATAGTAGACATACTGGTATTTCAAGAATGAAATCTCTGATGATAATTTTCGTATACTGGACCAGAATGGACCAAGATATTGAACAAATAGTGAAAGCTTGCAGAGGTTGTGCTCTGTCAGTAAAACTACCTATCACAAAGAAAAAACCTTGGCCAAAGACAGATACGCCGTAGTCAAGATTGCATATAGATGTTACAGGCCCTATTGATGGATTATATTCTCCTGCAGTAGTTGATAATTTCACTAAATGCCCAGAAATTTATAAGTGCAAAATTCCAACATATTCAGTAGCAGTGAATTTTTGCATGAACTGTTTGCATACCAGATACCATAGTCTCTGATAACGGAACGCAATTCACGGGTAAAGAATTCGAAGACTTTTGTAAGATGTTCTCCATTGTGTATACTACGACCCCCACCGTATCACCCAAGGTCGAACGGACAAGCGGAACGGTTTCTGGTAACATTCAAAAAGCGTTGAAGAAAGCAAGCCTGGAGAAAGTAAATAAGGAAGTACTTCTAAATTTTCTGAGAATTTACCGTGTAATACCAACCCCAATACACCAGGAGGCATGTCGCCGTTGTAATTAATGTTTGCTAGAAAAGTAAAATCGGTATTCGACAAGTTATAAAAAGTCGGAAAACACGAATGGATAACAAAAACGACACCAACAGTTTCAAGGTCGACAATAAAGTGTTATTTAAAACATATAAGGATGGCAAAGAAACTTTGGAAGACGGCACAGTAGCAGCAAGAATCGGGAAGTTTATTTACATGGTAAAAGGCAAAAGATTTTAACATGAAAGGCACCATAATCAGCTGAATAAAAAGGTTTCTCGATGAAAGACCTGAAACAGAGGAGGAACCGATAAAAATGCTATATGATGTTTTCGATATGCCAGCACCGCAACGTGTCGTGGAAGCTACAAGGACAAGTTCCAGAAAAAGAAAGCGAAAGAACTTGAAGTGAATCCGAGACGGAAAAACTACAAAGTCAAATACGTTGGCAAATTCTCCAGAAAGAGGAGGGGGAGATACTGATACGAATAAAAACTATTTATAAAAAGTATTAGTTTCAAAAGGGAGATGTTGTGGAGTAAATAGTACCCACCCTCGGTGACTATATGAACTAGTACATAACTATAAGTAAAGAGCTCCAGATCAGAGATAGCTGTTTGTAGTCAAGCCTTCAGACTAATTAATATAGGTGCCACGGCAAGTAACCGAATCATTACTTATATCATAAGTGTTATGAAACGCGTTATCACAAAGAGCAGGTTCCAAAGAATATTTGGCAGAGCCAAAAAAACGCAGACATCTTAAGCGATGGGATACTCTGCCATTCTATCAAATGTTAAGGGCCTACTTCGAAAACCAAAGTTGGTGATTCTAGCTTTTAATTGAGTACACGTGAGAAATATATAAATATCCCACCACTAGACAGATGGCGAAACCTTCTAGCCAATCACACTAAATAAATGTGCGCATTGCCCCCAAAAGCAGAATCGACAAGAGTTGCATTTTGAAAAGTGTACTAGCGTTAAATTCAAACTGACTGGCAGTAATGAAATTCGTTTCTCGTTTCAAACCAGAAAATCTCCGCTTACCGACAAGGTACGATGCCGTGTGCGAGTGTATGTCCATCTTTCTTGCGCACCTGATTTCCTTTGCTCCTCTCTTTCCAACTGACTTACTGACGCGGTCTTCTTTGACGTGACGTTCAACCGTGTAGGTCCTTTCTTTCGGTCTGTCTGCGACATAATCGCCGACGACAGAACTCTGTCTTCATTGAGCTGTGGGTAGCGAGGCGATTAAAGTGTAACACCTCCAATTCTCGTTATGTGAGACAGAAATGATTAATGAATTTTATAGACGACGGTCATTAGTTTCCATTCAATAAGCTTTTTGTTTGCAAAATGTCGTAATGTATTTTGTATGATAATCAATCTTGCATTAATTTATAAATAGGTAAATATAGATATATACGTGGTTAGATCAATAAGTTCGTAACCTGACATAGTTATTAACGGAATTTTGATCTGGAGTTTCTAGTGCATAAGCTTTAATCTATGTTATTTATATTCACCATTGAATTAAGGGCATTGTCAAGAAATTATTATTGAAATAGTTTTTGTTCGTTTTTTAATCAATAAAGCTGAGGACTTCTGTGTATATATATATATATATATATATATATATATATATATATATATAGGTTGCGATGGGTAAGTCGCCATTTTATATATTTAATTTTGCGTATGTGCGTTTTTTTATTTTGTCAACTGCACAGAATAATAGGGTCAGTTGGACACCGTCTGTGAGAAAAAAAGCGCACAATGATTGGTGAAGGATTTCCCACGAAGATAATTATCCAGGGAGTGGAAGAGGTGGTAATCGGATGGCGCAAGGTCAAGTGAATAAGGTGGATGGCACAAAGTCTCCCACCCAAGTTGCTGTATGGTATCCCTGACCACTCGCGCGACATGCGGCCTGGCGTTGTCATGGAGGAAAAGCACACCTTTGCGATTCACCAGTGCTGCTTCCTTCTGGCGCAATGCCTGTTGCACACGTTTCAATTGCAATTGCTTAAAATACTGCATCCTTATTTAATCGAGTGCTTACCAGTGGTGAAAAATGGGTTCTGTACGAAACTCCCAAGCGTTCCAGACATTGGTTGTCTCCTCAGGAAGCTGTGCTTCACCAATGAAGCAGACTTGCGCATAGCCCTCACGGACTTGTTTGCGTCAAAACCCCGCGAGTTCTACCGCAAGGGTATTGAACAGCTGGAGACACTTTGGCAGAAGGTGCTGGATGCCGATGGCGATTACTTCGAAGACTAAATATAAGTTACACATACTGTGAAGCGTTTTCTTTTTTTCCTTTAAAAACGGACAGAACTTTTTTGGTTACCTTGTATATATATATATATATATATATATATATATATATATATATATATATATATACATATATATATATATATATATTCATACATGTTTCATTAAATAATATAGACAAGTGTTGTCTATTTATTTTATTTTATGTAACACACAATTTAAATATATATATATATATATATATAATTTTGTTTCTGGAAGCCGGTCTTCTAGCATATCGTAGACCTAAGAACCTTAAGGAAATTATAGGTGGTAACCAAATTTCAAATGATGAGGTAACCCGTAATAGACCAAAAATAAAAACAACAGGATTTTCCCAACCATGTAACAACAAAAGGAGCTTATGTTGTAACACATTAGTCATACCAATTCGTTCACTAGCTCAGTCACTAAATCTACTTTCAAAATCTAACACAACTATGTAGAAGTCATATTAAATTACTTATTAGAATGCACACTATGCCAGAAAAAATTCTGCTCCCCACGAAAGATTATTAACTGTAGAACAACATTTCCAGCTAGAAAAACACGATTTTAAAAGCCATGCAAAATTCACCATAATTGAAAAAATAGAAATAGACAAAAAAGATAACGCCAGAAAAATATTAGAAGATACATGAAGGATTTTGAGCCTCAAAATACTTGGTCCAGACAGTCTTAACCACAAATTTAACAACATAGATAGAATTAATATATGACCCCATAAATCAAGCCCTACCCACATTTCTCACCCACACAAGACAGACATGCTTGCAGAGGTGTTGAGGTCTCACACTCATACACACTTCCAAAGAATTAAAAGATAACATACACTTAACACACGAATCCCCTCCCAGCAACCAATAAAACTGTCAAAATGGCCAAGAAGGGAATTCTGCTACTCATGAATCTCCCCAGCTTCTATCTTAAGAACAACTAGAATGAGGCTGTTTCTACTATGGACGTTTATTCGTTTTGACTGTAGTGAAACAAAGTTCTCAATGTCTCTTAGGTCTGTTTTCTTTTTTTGGATAACAGTGGCCGAAATAGTCGCCTTCAAGTCAGCTTTTCACTGAGTTGGAACGACTAATTCACTTACTTCATGAGTAGTGCTGCCAAAGATCAACGTTAGCTGGAAAGCAAAAAGCCGGAAGAAAGTTCCAGAGGCGGGAACATTGTGGGAAAACTGTTAGCAAAATATTGTTTGAATTTTATCAAAAAATTCTAACTATATAACAAAAGCACCAGACCATATGTAAATCTATTTCCCACTTTAGGTCTCTCTCTCTCTCTCTCTCTCTATATATATATATATATATATATATATATATATAAACATATATATATATATAGATAGATAGATAGATAGATAGATATATTCATATATATATAAACATATATATATATGTGTATATATATATAAACACACACGGACATATATATATATATATATATATATATATATATATATATATATATATATATATATATATATATATAAACATATATATATATAGATAGATAGATATATTCATCTATATAAACATATATATATATGTGTATATATATATATATATAAACACACACACACACACGGTAATATATATATATATATATATATATATATATATATATATATATATATGAACTAATTTAGGATTATTGTCATCCTCTTTCTACATATATGTATACTTGTTTGATATGTATATGTAGATACACATAAAATTCTTTCTCTCACGCAGACCACACACATATCTATCTTTCTATCTGTCTATCTATTTATTTATCTTCTTTCTCTTTCTCTCTCCCTATATATATATATATATATATATATATATATATATATATATATATATATATATAGTTTCATATACTTATATATATGTTCATTCTCACATACAAATGTATGCTAAAGAGGATTATATATATATATATATATATATATATATATATATATATATATATATATATATATATAGATATAGATATATAGATATATATATATATATATATAGAGAGAGAGAGAGAGAGAGGAGGGTGACAAAGAGGATGAGGGTAATCCCGATTTGGTTTAATAAACAAATCGAGATTAATTTCATCCTCTTTGTAAAAAGATGTAAAAAAAAGAATGGATTCAGATGGGATAATGAATGCTCTTTGCTAAATGTTATCATGATGAAAGGTTTGAATCATTCAGGAGACTTGTTTATGTAGTTGTTGGCCAGATATTTTTGAGATTTTTTTTTTTCTTCTTTTTTTTTTTTCATAATCCGAATTAATGAAGGCAACACTAATAGCAGAATCAACTAAAACATTTTAGCTGTTGTTTTTAAGTTTAAGTTCATGGTGAATTTAAGAAGCGAGTTTTTCTCAAAAACTGTCCTCAGGACTTCAGGATTATTTGTGAAGAGGATAAAGTACACACACACATGTATATATATATATAGAGAGAGAGAGAGAGAGAGAGCGCGAGAGAGAGAGAGAGAGAGGGGGGGGAGATAAAGAGAGAGAGAATTGCACGTAATGTAGTAGTTATTGGTTCATGAAATAGGATCGGCAAATTCCGCCTGAGGTCATTAAGTTCACTTTTGTACAAATACCCTTAGGAAAGGTATTAATCCATTTCTTCTCATCGTCCCCCTTGCGCCACCAGATATAGGTTAAATGGTTGGGGTGAGTGGGCTTTCTAGTCTTGATTGCCAACCAGCCTAGAAGCAAAAACCATAATTCAAAACCTGGGAAGTGCTGTTTTGAGTCTTTAGGGGTGCTTTGCGAATCATTCCCCTGTTATCAGTTCATCCGTAAAGTGTAGCTCGTTCTTCAGAGAACCACATATATGCGGGTACTCTTGCGGCTTGAAAAATAAATATATAAATAATTGCCACCATCCGTCTAAATCTGAGACGTAATTAAGTCTGAGACGTAATTACGTCTTAGACGTAATTACGTCTGAGACGTAATTAATAACTGAATGTTGATCTGATATTTTTCACTCTGTAAAATTCAATCTCTGTAACTAATATTCATCCCCTGAATTAAGTGCACTGACAAGGAAATGGATTATGTTGCAAACACGTTGCGTAAAAACATACACCGACGGAAAATAATATTGCAACACATTGAAAGACGATGCCGACTTTGACTTGGGTACAGGAAGTGCATGCTATTCGGTTGAATCATAAGTAATTTTCGTTTTGAGGAAACCCATTTTATTGTCGAAATTGAAAGTACACTAATATGCCTTAGTATTTTGCACGGTGGTGGCAGCATACAGAGTGGATTAAAGAAAAAATTCTTACCCCCCCCTCACTAATGGAGAGATTGAAAGTGCATTTACGTCAAATAATGTTATAGGATTGAATTCCCATAACATTTTATTTTATTTTGAAACCTGTGCATGCACAAATTTGTATATGGTATCATTTACACTAATCTATATTACTGCACGTGTAATCTTAAGTAAAATCAAATATATTCAGGATGTTGCAATAAGTATTTACATTTTTTACACTCGCTGAGTAAATATGCCTTTATATATACATATATATATAGCAGTTATAATAAGAATATTCCTTGGTAAGATTTAGAGACATTACACACACACGCGCGCACACACATACATATTCATATATATATATATATATATATATATATATATATATATATATATATATATATATATATATAGCAAGTGTAACAGCAAAAATGCCCAAATCGTGTAACAGCAAAATTGTACAATTGTTTGATCAAGCTCTGAACCGTTGTATTGAACCCACAAAAAATGTCCAACCAGACAAACACGTTAGATATAGCCCTACAGAAGGGTGCTGAGAATATCATAGACAGAAAATGTGAGCAATGACGAAGTTTTAGAGAAAATGGAAACAAAAGGGACAATTAAGCTTAATATCAAGAAGAGATATTTGAAATTTTTAGGGTGCATAATGAGGAAAGAGAGCTTGGAGAATTCGATACTCACAGGATAGATTGGAGGCAAGAGGTACAGAGAAAGACAACGCATAGCATATTTAGTGAGTTTTAATAAATGGATGTCAGAACAAGATTTAGGAAAGTCATCATTAATTAAGAGCTACAAAGGCCAGGATACTGTTGAGAGCCATGATCACAAACGTCCTGACGGGACACGGCATATAGAAGAAGAATATGTAATCTGTCTATTCATAACACCAAGATTCTCTTCCTTTGTTAAACAAGGGTAGATTCACTGTCCCTGTAAATTAAGCTAATAATAAGTTATGTTAAACATTTTTATATTAATCATTGTGTAACATGATTTTGTCCTTGGGTAGCAACTGTTATCTTCTATTTGCTTACGCCAAGAAAGTATGAAAAATGACTAATATTTCCTTCACACTTTGCTTTTGTGACCATATGTTGGAACTGTACCTATTCCCATTGGGAAAACTGGCGAAAGTAGGGAAAAAACGATGTATGATTCAAACGTAGCATTTATTTATTCTACGATTACACAAGAGAGACCATAAAAAATTAGAAGTGTGTAGTTTTTCGCGATTTACGCTTATACTGTAAATTACTTTCACAAATCAGCCCCCAAATCTAGTCTCCCATCAAGTTTTCGTTATATGATCCTTCGTAGCAACGTTCAAAGTATATCCTGGTGGAAGCGCTCCCCTTACTCGTTTAAAAACTCCATCATGTTCTCCTTGAATTTACCAAGATGAGCGTCAAGTATATGGACTTTGAGGGACATTCTGCAGCCCATTTTGCCGTAGTTCTTCACCAGGGTCCCCATGGCTCCACATAGTTTTCGACCTTCTGATTCCCCAGGAAGCCTCGAACCATTATAACAAATCCACCGTTTTCTCCATCCTGATGAGTTTTTTGTGGAATTCCTTTCTTTCTATAATCTTCTTTATTTGTGGTCCGACAAAGATACGGACTTTTGCTGCAGACAGATTAGGGAAGAAGTCCTAAGGTACTTGAAGGCTGTAGACTCCTTATCTAGAGCAGTGACAAATTGTTTCATAAGGCCTAATTTTAAGTGCGTTGGAGGAAACGATACTTTCCGCGAGTCCAACAGTGGCCCCATTTGACGTTGTTCCTCCCCCACGCTGAATTCGGTACGCTATGGCCAGTTCCGTCTGTGGTAGTGTGCTGCAATAACCTTTCTGTCCCAAAGGAAAAGATAACATGGAAACGTTGTAAAAGCCGCTTTGGCGTCCCATTAGGAAAGCCACCATTTTAAAGTCTCCGATAACTTCCCAATCGTCCTCTTCATGTTTCAAGGCACACCTAGTAAGATCTTTATAGTTCTGTATTCCTCTGAGCTGTACCGAGTGAGCCAAACGATGAGATGTATACAAGTTTCCGTTATGAAGCAGCATGACTTTGAGGCTCTTGGCTGAGCTGTCGATGAAGAGGCGCCAATAGCTGAAGTCACAGGCGATTCCAGTTGCCTTGAACAGACAAGTCACATTGTGGCAGAAGCAAAGGCCATTCTGACGGGTGAAAAACCTTAAAAATCACTGGTGACGCTTTCTCTGACTTGCGACTTGCATCTAACAAACTCCACTGCGTTAGTCTCAAAGTCAAAAGTCTGACATTGGAATGTGAGACTAATATCTCTGATCATGTCGTTGAGGTCTTTTTCGTACAGGTAGTATGGGTTTCTCTCCTCAACTGCGTCTCTGTAATCTGAATCAATAACTTCATACTCTTCTGAAGACGGTTGTTCATTCTTTGGAGAAGTGGGTACGGGGAGCTCAGAGAAGTGTGGCACTGGAGCGATGGATGACAGAAGGCTTGGATATACGATAGCAGATGCATTCTTGCAAGCACGACATTTGGAAGAGTCCATTCATGCAGAAGAAGCAATTGCTTGAGTGGCTAGTTGGTTCCTTTTAAATTCTTAGGATTGCGAATTTCATGGCTTAATTTACCCTCTGACCAGGTCACAAAAGTAAAGTTTGAAGTGGAATAATAGTTATTTCCTTTGCTTTCTAGACAGAAACGATTAGGATGTAACACTTACTGACCGAAAAGAAAAAAGACCAATTTTTGTTACACAGTGATGTCAGGTTTTTATTGCAAATGGATACTTTTCTAATCTTGCTATATTTATTGTCAAATTTTTTAGCATCAGAGATGTGTCAACACACAATTTGTAGTTTTTAAGTTTTGAAATTTAGAAATAATTGAAAAAAGTGGAGATCTTTTGTTTTTTATTATTTGAGTATGTAAAAACATCTTGGTTATTTAGATCAAGACTGTTTTTCTACAAAAAATGTCTCATCATTTTACAGTTGAAATTGTAGATGTAAACGTAACTTCAATGCTAACAGTTTTCTCACTTCTGGCTCTCTCTCTCTCTCTCTCTCTCTCTCTCTCTCTGATTCTTTCCCAGTCAATTTTTTATATTCTCTCTTCTTAATTCCTGTTCCTTTATTGTTCTCTCTCCTTAATAATGCTTTCTTTATCTCTTCACGTCTTAGTGACTTTATTGCCTTGCTTGGGATAAAATGGGTTTAATAAAGTAGAATCTCCAGTCAAAGACATGATTAACATGGTTGCAAGACCTTTTACTTACTATCACCTTGTAGGATCGCACTCGAGGCTAAGCGACTGATTAAATAGTTTTTCCCCTCGCACTTATCGCTTGTGGAACTCGCTTCCGTCTTCTTGGTTTCCAGTCAACTTTGATCTTCAAAAATTCAAATGCAATACCAATCGTTAACTTCCGTCTTAATTCCTGTTTTTTTATTGTTCTCTCTCCTTAATAATGTTTTTGTTTTATATTTTTCATATTCTTTCACACTCAGTGGGTTTTATTGATTTGCTTGGGGTCTAATGATATATATATATATATATATATATATATATATATATATATATATATATATATATATATATATATGTATTAATCAAACAACTTGAAAAAGATCTTTGACCAATGCCAGAACTGACCAAAAATGAACTATGAAAAAAAAACAAAAACAAATCGAAACTACAGCCCAAGTTCAACTTCCTCAGAGACTGTCACTCACAGCTGTTGTTCACCACTACTAACAAGCATGAATTTTTTCTCCTGATGATGGCCATGATGGCCGAAAATAGTTGAGGGACCTAATTAAAAATTAAAGCAAGAATATTAATATACAATTCAGTGTATCTGAAATTTTAATTTTTAACAATTTTTATTGTTCAAGACACACACACACACATATATATATGACGATTGCACTAGCATGAAACAGACTGTCGCCTCTAAGTGCTGACTTCCATGTCCACTTTTATATTTACACACGCTCTATCTCTGATATTGAGCACTTTATCCCATAAATATAGCACACTTTAAGACTATATTTCTTCATATATATATATATATATATATATATATATATATATATATATATATATATTACACAAAAAAAAACCCAAATTACCTGAGGTAATTTGGGGTTTTGTTGTGTAATTTATATGTTCTCTTATAATAAATATATTGAGCACTTTCTGTGGAGCATTTTTAATATTTGATTTATTACCTGTACTATATATATATATATATATATATATATATATATATAAATATATATATATATATGATGAAAATGTGGAAGACAAAGCAAAAGCCGAATATGTGAGTTTACTGTTTATTATTTTGTTTTTTGTTTTTCTGTCGAAATTCAGAATTTCAGTTTTTCTGACTAGTCCTCTATATATCGTCTCTTCATTTAACTTAAATTTAATATAAATATGTCTCCATTAACCATGTCCTGAAGAAGGTCTATTTGACCGAAACGTCTGACGTCGACAGAAAAACAAAAAACAAAATAAAAAACGGTAAACTCACATATTCGGATTTTGCTTTGTCTTTTCCACATTTTCATCATACCCCCGGATCGACATCCACATATTTGCTTACATATATATATATATATATATATATATATATATATATATATATATATATATATATATATATATATATATATATATATATATATTTCAGCGTTGAAATCCACTACACTACGCGCACATAACCAGAAATATTACATGGATATAAAAGAAAGTAATGGATTTTTCTTAATCCGACTGATTGTCTATCATTTCATTGTTTGTATTGATTGGTTGCTTGATGTTGTTTAGTGGCATATCGATCCCTGTGAGTTATTTAATGCCAAAATTTTAATATTTTTAACACAATTTTATGCCTTCAACTACAGAAAAATCTATTGCTGGCATGTTCACGATAAAATGCATTTTTATACTTTGATAGTGTTTTACTGGGGAGTTCACTATTTGCCCATAGCTGGGACCCTAACAAGTGCTGCCACGTCGGGTCAGGGTGAACCAGGAAACAATAGCAATTAAGATGTGATTCTAGGCGCCTCAAAACCTACAATCTACTGATCAGAGACCTTGATGCCGGATGTAGTTTATCGTCATACCGCGAACTAGTTTATCACTTTAAACGTTATTTTTAATACTCATATTTGAGTAGATGCTTCGTTTATTTATTAAATAGTATATTTATTTATTTTCGTATATATAATGTTTGAAAAAACTTACTAAAGAAAAAAAAAGCCAGTGAGCGTAAATTTCTCTTCCTCGAACATTCAGGCTGATAAACGAATATAAATAAATATACTGTTTAATAAATACATGGAACGTCTACTCAATGACGAGCGTCCATTAAAAAAGTTAAAGTGATAAACAAAGAACCATGTGCGCATGTCAATACCTATACATGTGTGTGGCAATTGAAATGAGGGGAATTTGAAAGAATAAGTTGTTTTAGAAAACTATTTTTTCTGAGCAGGAAAAGAAGTAAAAAAAGAAAAAGAAACAAGAAAATGGTGAATAAGAAAAGAAAGAAAATGCAGTGGGAGAGGGAAATTCATAAAAACAAAAATAAAAAGAATGCCGTACCGGGGAAAAAAATGAAAAAGAAGGAAAATAAAAAGATGGCGGCCAGACGTACTTAAAGCAATTATGCTCGCTCCAATAATTAATTACTCTTTCCTAAATATCTGCGAATGTTGTCTGGGGTGTTGTTTTTCCCCCAGTGCAATAAACACAAAGTGGGATGGTTTTGTAGGAAAGTGATAACGGCTTCTTCCTGTCCGTCCTATTTATCTTTATCTACTTATCTGAGGAGGGGCAAAAAATCCTTTCACTGGAGAGATTTTATGGTGAGCTTTGATGGCTTATTTCAATAAATGAAGACATTGTTAACCAACAATAAGATACGGG
>OZ038477.1:54313794-54376294 GCA_964036315.1 Acanthosepion esculentum | reverse complement strand
AGAGGTGGCCTGATGATTGTATCTAGCATGAAACAGACTGTCGCCTCTAAGTGTTGACTTCTATGTTCACTTTTACATATATATATATATATATATATATATATATATATATATATCGAGAATAATTTCGTCAAATCAATGTTAAAGTGGGAAAAGTTTTCGTCTAAAACATTATACAATATAATTTCCTTGAAAGAAGAAATAAATGATTCTTAGACAATTGCTTACTTGACATTTGCGTCCCGGAAAATTGCATACCAGACAATTGGGTCTCTGTACATTTGCGTCCCTAGACAAATGCGTCCCTGGATAACTGCGTACCTCTGATAATTTTTGAAGCTTTTAAAGGCGATTACCATAAATTTTGTAAAAAGGATCGGAAGTATTCATAAATTTTTAAAAAATGAATAAAAGGAATTAAATAAAAATATTAAAAGTTTATTTTTGTTTAAAATGCAATCACAGATTAACAGTGTTGCAAGATCGCTCTATACATCGCCGGTATGTTTTTGTTTCATCGGCGTTTTTCTTATGATAGCTATAATTTTTCTCGTCCACAAATATTTTTCCACCAGTTTTTGATTTTCGGAACTTAGCCATAGGTTTCAAATATAAAATCCAAAATCTGTTAGATGTTTGTGGTACGCACTGCTGGAGTGAAATGAAACACCTAGCTTAATTTTCTCTTGATTTAAAAAAGAAAAATTACTATCTTTTTTATTTATGGTAAATACCTTTCTGCTTGTTTAGAGGTGCTGGTGTGCAAATTTCTATATTAAACATCTTTTTTAAAAAATGGTAACTTCAAAAAAGTATCAGAGGTACGCAATGATCGAGGGACGCATTTGTCTGGGTAGGCAAACGTCCAGGAACGCAATTATACGAGACGGAACAGTCCGTCCTCCGAAATGAATATATAGTTTAAGACTTTTCTTAAAGAAAGAAAGAATTATCTCAAAGAATTATCTTTATCTAAAATAGATTTTTACATGTTTGGTCATCTGCAGCGAAAATTGCCAATGATTTTATCGGAAATGTGCGAAGTTTTTCAGGTTGCAAAGGATCCAAATTTATTTAATTATCATTATTAATTTCTAAATAATAGGTGTATAGACATTTAGAAGGAGCCGGAATTGTGATAAAGGAAATCGGAATTAATACTTTCTTGGGAATAATTTAATGTACATGAAAATATAAGCTCACTGAAAAGTAATATATACTAATTTGTAACATCATCGAGAATAATCACACATTTAAATCTCATAAATATCTTGGAAGTGTCTTAACAGAGAACGGGAAGTGCAACACTAAAACCTGAAGGCGCATTAGGATAAGCAAAGATGCCTTCCAAAAGCTAAGCAAAGTATTAAGAAACAGAAAAATTAAACGTTAAAAATCAAAGAGCACTGAATTGTTATGTAATATCAGTCCGCCTATCTGGCAGTGAATGCTGGACAACCTCCTCACGGATGAAAAAGAGACTTGATGCAACAGAAATGTGGTTCTACAAAAGGATGCTGAGAATACTATGGATAGAACATGTGAGCAAGTTTTAGAGTAAAATGGAAACAAAAAGGATAACTATACTCAACATCAAGAAGAGACAATTAAAATTTCTAGGGCGCATAATGAGGAAAGACGGTTTAAAAAATTTGATACTCGCAGGACAGTTTGAAGGCAAAAGGAACAGAAGCAAACAATGCATAACTTACTTAGAGAGTTTGAGTAAACGAATCGTGGAGTAAGTTTTATGATAAAAAAAAAAACAGAAATAATTACTAAAAATTAAAGGAAATTGAGAGCCATGGCAGCCAATGTCGAAGAAGAATTAATACCCGTTTCTATTCAACTGTAAATGGTATTTCCTTCCTACCTTTCTTCAACCCTTTCTTCCTTCATCCCTTTATTCCTTCCTTCTTTTCTTTCTTCCTTTCTATGCTTTCTTGGGGGGGGGGCTTCCTTTTCTTTTGCGAATGTGATGTATCCTACCTTACTTAGAATATCTGGTAACCGAATCCCATGTACACTTGCAAGTGCAACCCGGTGTATTTTCATAGAGCGAAGTGGGAAGCAAGAAAATAGATAAAAGGGAAAATGTTTATACGAGAATTTGTGGCTTGGGTGGAGCGAACACGGAATGAGACCGGCGAGCAGAGATATCAGACCGGCTTCGTCTTAGGAGTTTGATAAACACTTAAAATTTTCTTCCCCTAAGATTACATATATATATATATATATATATATATATATATATATATATATATATATATATTATTGTCATCCACAGACAGACTGTTTCGCTGTATCACAGCTCTTCAGTGTGGCTAGACGTCCGGTTACCTTTAGCTAGAATCGAAACCCGACTGAATTGGCATCAGTCGGGAATTCTATCACTAAGCGCACGGCAGGGATGAAGGTGAATTTTAGCGTATTTATTTTTAGATAAACACACAGTGACCGACAGGACTCAATTCGCTTTTGTCGAAGAGTCAAGCTATATTAACCTTAATAGTTACTGTTTACAAACCCCACATCCCCAGCCCAGAGAGCTCAACCGAAATTAATTTTTCAGGAGCCTATATTATTGTCTATGAAGCTTTCATATATATATATATGCAAGCTTCATTAATATATGCAAGCTTCATTAAAAGTGACAGACAAGGTGCTTTGATTAAGTGTTTTATATAATTGCTCATATAAAAAACTTAAACCACCTTCTATGTTATATTTAATGAAGCCTTCATAAAAGAAGGATTGTTGCCTAAATACACCTATATATATATATATATATATATATATATATATATATATATGGGTGTGCGACCTTGCGTGTGTGCCTGTGTATTGTAAGAAATCTTTGGTCTAATTCGAAAGAATTTCCCCGCTAAATTCTAATTTTTATTCAGATTTTGTAAAGTAGGTCAGCATTCCACATATATACATATATATATATATATATGTATATATGTATATGTGTGTGTGTGTGTGTAACAGCAAAATTGTCCAAATCATGTAACATCATGGGATAATTATCCATCCCACGAAATGTTTAATATCTAAAAAACCAACAAACTAATTGAGTTTCCTTTTTACAGATTTTCAGATAAGACGTTTTGCCCTCTTGACACCATTTGCCGTAAGAACCACTGAAAAAAATCCCTTTGAGAAAGTGAACAGGTTAAAATCATTTTGTGTCAGCCACACTATGTCTTCCCAACTGAGCAATGGTGAGAGGGAAAAGATCATTTAGGCTTTTAGTAATAGTATCAACATTCATACTCTAGATTCCATCAGGAACCATCCAGAGATCGGTGAATAAGTTTAAAAAAGAGGGAACAGTAGAGAGGAAAACTGCCTCAGGAGGTCACCACTGCAAGAGGGATCATTATTTCATCTTAGAGCTAAATACATTCTTATTGTTCAAAGTAGACTTCAATAGTGTTATAAAAAACTCGGAAAATTCCAGCAAGATATCTTTAATCATATCTAAGCTCAAAGCTTAATCTAACAATTGGGCCATTTTGCTGTTACACTATTTCGACAATTTTGCTGTGACATCCAGTATATGGACTGGAGTGACATGTTCAAATTCCAACTTCCTTCTTCGAATCTATGTTCATAACTCATTAGACAATCATTTGAAATATACCAGTTTGCTCTACTATCTATCTATCTATCTATCTATCTATCTATCTTTTTGTGCCATGTCTTTACAATATGATCTGCATAGCTTACTTCTTTTGTTATTGTTGAGTCTTGACTCAATGTTGAATCTCGCCTATTGCATGGAATAATAATGCAACACAAAATGTACTTGGAACAAGAATGTATTATAACAAGAAAGTGTACACAATAAGTACATATAGTATTTCTGTATATTTCTGGGAAGACGTTCCTGGAGAATGTGTTGACTAGTCGCAGTCGATCAGAGTCTCTAGTTGGATCTCGTGATTCTTCTTCCTTTCTCCCTCGTCTTCCGGTATCAACCATTATTTATATAGTTGGTAGTCACCTATGCAAATTAGGTGGATCCCACCACAACAGTTATTCTTAATAATTCTTGTTCCTTTGTGGTAATTATTCTGCTGTTCATCGTCAAATATGTTTCTCACTTTATTTCTTCTACTTCTCTTGCCTTCAATGTGTCATGTGAGTGTTAAATTCTCCAAGCATTCGTCAGTCGAACCGCAGCTCTATCTGTTTTTTAAGTCTTTTCTTCATCTGTGGCAAAATTGTCCGTCATTTACTGCCATGCAGGATATTAAACATTATACAGCAGTTCAGCATTTCTTTGAGTGTTGTTATTAAAGCCTTTAATACCTTGCTCAGTTTCTGAAAACTGTCCTTCGCTAATCTTATATGCGTTCGAATTTATGTGTCACAGTTTCAGCCCTCTTATGCTATTCTACCCACATCATTAAATTTCCCCACTTACGTGATTTTCACGTCCCTCATATGTAACTAAAACCTTTGGTTGTCCATTTTGCTAATAAGAATGCATTGTATCATCTTATATTTGATATAACTACTTTGCTTTCATCGACTGGATTGTTTAATAATCATTTCAGTTTTCCTTCTGAATGTGACAGAAATACTGTATTGCCTTTGTTGGTTTTAATGTTTCCTTCATTGTTAATAAGTCCTGATGGATCTTCTAGTCCTTTTGAAAATTACCTTAAATAAATTAAATGAGAGCTTTAAAAACAGACATTTTAAAAGTACATATATCCTTTGTATCTATTTGTCTTTTACCACACTTCCCAACTTCTCTTCCCCCATACATTCATACAAGTTTGTAGAGGTAGGTGGCTCACTGCTGGTAACAAGAAATCCTCGCGGACAAAATTCCAGTGGACAAAATCCCAGCGGAAAAAAAACAGTTTCATAAATAAAAGTCGCATATATATATAAAGAAATAAATTTAACATTGAAAATTCAAGGAACTTTTAATTCGAATTTTAATGTCGATTTGTGACAATAATAATAATATCCACTATACACTTATATGTACAAAAAAAGATCGATTTCTGTCGCGTACTTCACGAGTTTATGGTTCCGGACTGTTTTCTATAGAAATTCACTGCAAATCGATCCAAAGACGAAAACTATTTTCTAACAATGCTGCAGTCACTTATTCGATATATTTCATAGTACGACATGCATAAGACCTCACTTGGTCTGAAGAAACCCGTAAAAAGGGGCTTTTCTAAGGTTTGCGATAAAACGTAACCAAACAACGTATGCGATTATATTGAAGCATGACGTATTTGAGTGCGAGATAATACGAAGAAAAAAGAGTATTAGGAGAAAGTACAATAAAAGGACAAGAATTAACAGGATAGTAGATAACGACTGACATTGTATATAAATTATTGAAGATCTGACTACTCATCCCCATTAATCTACAAGGACATCCTTTTGAAACAGACTGGCACTCAGACCATGTTTCTAACCATTTTCAAAGAACAGTTTTGATCATACTGACGGCTATCTTGAGTTTGTTTAAAATCTTTTGATATTCTGTTCCATGATTTTCAGTTATCACCTTATGAAATTCTAAATAAAGTTATTTTATTTTCACAATTACCAGCTCTTCAGTGACCATTCAAAATACATACTAAGTTTTCGGTTATTGTGCATGACGTGCTCTGATTGGTCAGCAGAATTGTTTAGCTCAGTACTTTGCAGAGAAATCTTTCCCAAATTGTTATTTTCATCTTACTTCATTTGTATGTTCAGAATGTGTCAAAACTTTTCTGTTACTTTATTGTATTCATCAGTAGATTTATTTATAAGTAAACAGTACTTTATTTCACCTTGTACATAGTATATGTTAAGTATTTACTATATTCTGCTGAAGTTTTAGGTTAGTATCAGTAATGAAAAATTACTATTCTCTTTTTAAAAGCCTGAGTCCAGTGACTTTGCATGAAACACACTCTCTCTCTCTCTCTCTGTCTCTTTACACACACGCACACACACACACGTACACACCCACAAGCACACATACACACACACACACACACACATATATATATATATATATATATATATATATATATATATATTGTTTTAGAAATGACGGAACGTATTCTTTTTCTTTTTATAGGAAACTTCCACAGAAGGATTCGTTTGAAAAAAACATACGGAAAAGTCAAATAATCATAAACGGCGAAACTGATATATATATATACATATATATATATATATATATATATAGAGAGAGAGAGAGAGAGAGAGAGAGAGAGAGAGAGAGAGAGATAGGTACGCGTGTGTGTGTGTGTGTGTGTTTGTATGTGTGGGTGTATATATATAGTGCGATGGATAAATTGTCGTCTAAATTACACTAAAAACTAGCTTCAACCACGGCCTCCAAACGACTTAGGAATCTCTTACAACACTACCTGCAGCACTACCTCCTTAAGCCTCTTGATATCGGCCTCGTGTTGTGTCTGAGCCCCTCGCCAAATTCGCGAGGTCTTTTCTTATCAGAACGATCAGAGTGAGTTTTCCTAGTTGCCGTACCATCGTAATCACCATTAGACTCATCCAACTCTTTCCGAATCCCCTTCACTCTACTCAGATTGACACCCACATACTCTGAAATGTTCATATTGGAGCTTCCGGGACGAATGCCGAGCAATATTCCTGGCGGAGGGAATTGCGTCATGGTGCTCCTTCTTCTCACAGACGGTATTTAACTTTACCAGAGAATCAGCAGTATAAATCACGGACAGGTTATATTTAGAACCAGCAACCATTTTTTCTGCTTACACAGGGAAGGTTGCTAAGACTTAATATAAATAGCACTTTCAAATAGTAATTTCAAATGGTAATTCTACTGACTACCGCGAAAAGCTCTCTGGTAAAAGAGGTACGAATCGGATTATTAAGCATTTCGCAATCATAGAACCGAAATAATTAGCATAGGTAAGCAAATTTTCATACTGCCCTCGATAGATCTTAGCTGATACATGCTAATCGAACCTCTCTTGCCACCTCTGATTTGTTCTACCAATTTTACTCAACATCGCACTGACATTTGTGGCCATAAAAACGGAACTGGCATGATGTGGGTAGAACACCATTGCATGAATTTCAGCATAATTTGGGAAGTGAAAACAAGCTGTGGATCAGTCTGAGTAGTTATTCATTACAACATACCGCCCAAGAAAAAAGATGCTCATTAAATGATGTCACTTTTTTGGTGACAACATGTATAATCGATTTTTAAAATTTCATATCTAATAATTTTTGTGGCCAGAAATAAAAAAATACAAGAGAGGAATTGAGTTAAACAAATATAGTAACAGAAACAGTAATACAAACATATACAAACGAGAGTGTTACAGCAAGAATGTTCGGTCCAACTGTCTGAGTTGACTGCTGGAAACTTCCCTCTCAAAAAGGCAGTACCTGCTCCTATTTATAGCTGGGAGAGACCATGCGTGCGTGGGTAAATTATCATAACAATAATATTAAAAGAGTAATACTATAAGAAAAAAATTTTTTCAGAATAACAGCATATTCTATATAGGTTGTAGGTTGGATAAAATATCACCGAGAGAAGTGAGATTTAGTTGGGAGGGAGCGTAGTTTAGCGAACTCTGAGTAGATAATCGAAATAATCATTTGAAATCATTCGTTGATAGTGTCCATTTTCAATTATTATTATTGAGTGAGTGAGCTCTATGCTAACAAAATGAGGTTGGGGTATAAATAGACGAAGCCTAATATACCGATAATGGCAACCGATTTGATAAGTGAGTAACAAGCAGATGCATCACAATCAAATCGTGACAGGTTTTGATAAAATCCCGCGTGGCCTAGTTACATATACCTTCAGAGAATCAAGTTTGTTCAGACGGTCTCCGATTGAGAGAGTTTCCAAGTATCTAGCGGAGTTTTAAGTTTTAAATACTACAGACAGACAACGCGACATATGAATCTTCCTCATCCTTTAAACAAAACAAAAAACAACCCTCTAGACACTTGGCCATGTCACACTCACATTACTCCCACCCATGAAGCATGGATTAACCGTATGCCAACCCCTAGGATAAAGACCTGACTGGTTAAGCAAATCTGTAGTACTGAATCTCATATTTACCAAGAGAAAATCTTAACACATCTAATCAATTAAAAGCAGAAGCCATGATAGACATGCTGAGTGTAATATCAGGAAATTTATTATTATTATTATTATTATATCCTCTCTGGATCTTATATGTTTCGGACGGGTGGTGATGATTATATATCAGCTCCTATACGCAGTTTAGAAACACAACACTTTCCTCAGCAGATAACCTGTTCCAAGCAGTGCTGCCACCTGCGCACTTCTAATGATGCCAGGCATTTCCAAGGCGTCCTGCGGAGTAGAAAGATTCCTGGAAATAGTGCCGAGTGCGTCAACCACAAAAGAGGCGACTTGAATTGCTGCTTAGTACATTTCTCCGATTTGCTCTGCCAGGTCTATTTATCTCTGTATCTTCACAATGTTCTTATCACAAGGTACCACAAAATCTATCAGGACCAATTCATGGCTACTCTTGTGCACAAGTGTGATATCAGGGCGATTATTCTCCAAGCGCTTGTCAGTTAAGATTGTATTATTATTATTATTATTATTATTATTATTATTATTATTATTATTATTATTATTTCAGGTGGCATCTGTTGGCTTCACCGGAGCAAGGATGGTATCTGCAGTAGTACTTATCAGCTGAACATGTCCCAGGAACAATGTTGCCAAGTTCAACTCTCTTATCACCCATTCACATATTGGACACCGGATAACCTACAATTCAGCGAGTTGGTGCGAGCACACGCCATCTATGGTGGCGTACCTGGCTGTGTCAGCTGTCGAAGTAAGTTAACCATCTTTCATCTTCTTTCTTTCTTTCTCACTCTCTCTCTCTCTCTCACACACACTCTCTTTCCTTTTTCTTTCTTCTTTCATTTTTTTTTACAGTGAGGTTCACCCTGTACAAGGCCCGAGGGCTACTCGAGGCAGAAAGTTAGAGATAAGAGGCACAGTTTATGTGGATAGTCGTGTTAACTCTAGATGTGAACAGGTTAAAAGTGTAGTGATTGGGGAAATATCCACTTGGGGTCGGTTCCTCAGGGAAAAAGCTGCTTCTCATCTAAGGAATACGAAGGGAATGAGGGTCTTTTGTTATAATATGAGTGGGATTGTGCGTCCTAGCCTTGAATGTTAGAACCGACGGAACCAAAGAATGCCGTTCATTCGAGTACTTTCCATGGAAGTAGCGATAAAGCAGTGAGAGGCTTGCCATATGTGGGAGAGGGGTTGCACGGTGAAAAATAATTTGTCACCCACAAGAATACGGAGACGCTTTTGGACCCTACCGAGACTGGAAGTGAGAACTAGGCAGCTCCCGTCAAAATAATTAGAATAGTACTCCATTTTGGGCCTGATCTGGCTTTGGTAAAGGTAGAGGATAGCACCAGGAATCAGGTACTTACTTGAGCGGTACAGGGAGCCGACCATTTTATCTGCACCCTTAGCAATGCATCGTATGCACGAGTTCTACTTGACTGTAATTGCTCAAGACACGGGTTCTCCCCGAGGGAACATCGATTCATGAAACTCCGAGTTTTACGACGAAAATATATATATATATATATATATATATATATATATATATATATATATGCAAGTGCGACATGAAGGCAGGTGGTATTAATCCAACTGGTTGGAAGACTGTTGCTGGAGATCGGGGCAGATGGATGGAGTCCGTCGAGAAGACCATGCAACTGAACTGGACTGAGAGAGGATCAATGTGAGGCGAAGAGGCCCCACAAAAGTCAACCACAGATTAATGAACCCACGACGTAACTTATTCTCCCTCGAGACAGAAGTAGGCCAATGATGAATATATATATATATATATATATATATATATATATATATATATATGATATTACCAAAATATATATGGTATAGAAAGGTTAACTTATGTAGATACTTTACAAAGTGAATTAAAATTTTACCGGTAAAAATTAGAAATTAATTCAGTTTGTAATGGGTTATAGTTACCTGTTGATGAGCGTGGTCTTCGTGCACAGTCAAAAATCATTTCGGGTTTGATGAACCAGGATACATTCTCTAAAAGGCATTTCCTTATTTCATTAAAAGGGTTAAAGACATTAATAAATATTGAGCCCTACAGCAATAACCAAGAGGACCGAACAGTTTCGGCATGCCTCATCGTCCGAATAGAGTCGAGTGTCGTGTGCTGTAGCATGTGGTTTCCCTAAACTCAAGATTTGATTTTGTGGGTTAGCAAATCAATACATCCATTCAGAAATGGCAGTTGGATTCAGGCACGTAAAGGTGAGTTTTAAAAATTACCTTAGGTCAGACAGAAGATCCCTTCACAGGCATAAACATTGGTCATACAGATGGCTCTGAACCTTTGTTTAAACTCAAAGCAGGATTTAGCCGAATAAGCTTAACTGGTGATAACTGAATAAGATAATGTCTCGACTCTGAGACACAGAGCTTAAGACTATGGATTATATATATATATGAAGGCGCCATTGATAGAATACTTGCATATCACTGGCGGCAACTTTTATTGTTTTCGAATAATCCATATTAAGAGTTTGGAATCCCAGAGATTAATATGACTTTTTTCCCTTTAGCATTCGATTTCATGTTTAATAAATTATTTTTGTAATCACATTCCCGGCTGTTTTTAATTAATTGTTCTATTATTTATTTATTGTAATATTTTCTCTTTTTTTTTTTCTTTTTTTTTTCTCCAGCGTCCTGTAAAAACGTAAGATGTGGTCCAAGCAAGACTTGTCGCATGCGTGGGAATCAACCCCGTTGTATTTGCTCGCCTGACTGCACACCTCCAGTTCGTTTTCGAAGGTACAGGGGCAAAATATGCGGTTCAGACGGCCAAGAATATCGCAATTATTGCAGTTTGTTAAAACATAACTGTCGTCACAGAAAGTCAGTCAGTATCGCCTATTTTGGATCGTGTAAAAGTATGACATTTTTCTTTGCTCGCTAATATTTTCTCGTTTTATTTTCTTTTAATAATTATAATTCTTAGTATTTATTTATATGCAAGAGAATTACATAGGAGATAAACAATATACGTGTAGTGATTTTGCAGGGTTTCTAGTGCGGGCTACATTTGAAAACCCAACACTCTCCAATTTTTCATTGACTTTATTCTGTCATTATTAGCCTAAATTACACCAACGTATTTTAAAAGTGACATAAATAGTCACTATTAGCACAATTCAAAATTTATTAGCACTGATATTGCGTTCTGTGTTGCCTCTTGCTTCAATTCTTGAGGCCCCAACGACTGCATCAAGGCTCTATTACACATTCTGTGGATAGTCATGATAGCATCCTTTCTAGGAGGAAGCGAGAGGGAGATGATCAATGGAGCGTATGCCGACTCCTTGACTTAGTATTTCGCCATGTGCTAGCTAGCCTCACTAAAGAACCTGGGTGCGGGAGGCATGTTGACTCTAAAATTCTAGCGAATGAGGAAAAAGATTTGGAAAGTTTAACGCTCACGTGACATACGAAAGGCAAAATGAGAGGAGAGGTAGCATGCCACTTACCTGATGAGCTTGAACTTGGCCCCGCGTCTAGTTATTTGGTCGAACTCTCTGCCTCCGGGCAGAGAGGAACCCGGACGAGGCTATTCTGAAGGGCAGAGTCTCGTTCGGGGAGGTAGACTGTCCCTGAACCCGTTTTTACGGCTTCCAATAGGGAATATTTTTGGCCGAGCCTACGGGCTCGGAATCCCACATTAAATCCGGCCTTGTGCCACATGTAACCCTTGTGGCTAAATACTACCTGATGAGCTTATGTAAATGAATGGCGGAACGGATGTGGTAAAAAAAACAATAGTTACTAAGAGCTACAAAGGAGAGGGGATTTGCGGAGAGCCATGATCGCCCACCACTTGAAGGGACAGGGCATATGGAAGAAGACGATACGTTTTGTGCATAAGCCAACAAGGAATTTACTGTCAAGTTCTCTTCAGTACATTTTCACTTACACACAAATACCCCTGGGAAAGGTATGAATCAATCACTTCTCCTAACTATGGGTTAAATAGTAGGGCTTGTATCTAGAAAAATCATTGTTAATCTCCAAAAATTATTAATGCAATATTCACTAACAAAAAAATTCTTACAATCCTAAAATTACAAAAAAAAATGTTTCGGATTTAAATAATCCACAGTGGGTTGATAAGACGTAAAAGAATCAATCTCTTCAGAAACTGTGGTAATCTTCAGTATGCCTAAATCTCGCGTACTAATTTTGCTGAATTTATGAAGTGGATGGCAGTTGTTGAAGATGTAGGTATAAATCTAAGCGCTCCAATAAACATCCTCACTTTTCGAGTCTCTAATTACTTCCATCTTATCTATGTTCAGTTTCACTTCGTTCGGTTTTGAATGAATCCCAACTATTTGGTTGCCTCCTTTTGCTAAGTTTAATTTTAACCTGTCTTCATTCAATCTGTTGAATAGGACCTGGAAATGCTGAAAATGTACCTCGGCCTCTTTCAAGTAAATCAAAATATCGTCACGGTCAACTCTGGCGTATCCTTCCAACCCACTCAAATATTATCATCATGAGCTATAGGAATATTCCGAGTGCATTTGCTGAAAGGCATTAATTTGGTTTTATACAATTCCACATAGCATAAAAAGGCAGTTTTCACTTTAGTTGACTCTTTTAATGACACCTGCCAGTATCCCGATTGCGGAGAAGCAAATCTGCTTAACTCAGTAAAACTATCGTCAATCTATGGCAACGGATAGGCAAGGGTTTTTGGTGACATTTTTCAGAATCCTTGTTTTGGCAGAGGGCAATTATGGACAATCTCCTGATAGATGAAAAAATAAATTCAAAGAGCCAGTTCTACAGAAGGATACAGAGAATATCATGGATGGAGCATAAGTGAAACGAAGATGTTTTAAAGAAAATGGGAACGGAAAAATAGATTTATACTTAAAATCAAAAGGAGATAATTGAAATTTCTTATCATTATGAGGAAAGAAAGCCACGAGAATTTCAGCTCAGTTTAAAGCTCGAGGTTTCTTTTGACCTTCAATTAGTTCAAGAGAAACATCGCACAATCAATCTAATTAGTTTGAGTGGAGAGCAGAACGAGGACGGAGTGGTGTGTTAAAGACCCATACGTTGCTTAAAGCTACAAGAGACAGGAAGTTGTGGAGAGTCATGATGCTACATGTCTTTAAGCAACGCAGCACTATAAAAGACGCTTATTCCCACCGATTTTCTTGAATGTCTCGAAATTCTTCATCGTAACCATCGCCTCTGCCTCAATGAACGCTTCCACGTTTCTCCTCTTCATCGTTAGATTTCACTTATTCTTGACAAATGTATTCACGACAAAGTGTCTAAACAGATAATTATATCACTTTCTTTCTTCCTTACAAATTCAATATCATGTTGGCGATGTCACTTTATTTACTCATTGTTTAACATCTACATGATAGGTTTTCAAGTAAAATTAATTTCTGGATAACCAATTACTCTTCGCTTAACGACTTACATGTTTACCGACTCTCACACTTACGACCAGCTATAAAATCTCATAAGTTAAAATTTTTTTTTTTTTAATCCAGCCAATTGATATTGTACATTATATGAAAACACTGACCGTTAATGTTTTCTCTTTTTTCAAAATGAATTTTTAAAAATAATTAAAATAAATAATGTGAAAAATAAATAAAAATGTACTTGTACTATATTCACAACATATAAAGCGAAGTTTGTTTTGTTTTGTTTCACGGTATATCAACCTCAACGGGTTATTTAATGCTGACAAGATTTTTATTGCTGGTATTTTTTTAAATGTATTTCTGTTAATGTATTGCTGGTATTAAAACCCAGTTTTACATTTTCATAGTGTTTTGACACCAGTTTGGGGTGTTAACTACTTGCCAATAGCTGAGACCCTAACGGTTGCTAGCATCCCGGGTCAGGGTGGACCTGAGAATACCAGCAATTAAGAGGTGGCTCCAAGCTCCTCAAAACCTCCTGATCAGAGGCCTTGCTGCCAGATGTAGTTTATCGTCATACCTAGGACGCCTCGTTGTGGGGAGGGGTCTTACCCCTCTGCAGAGGTGCTGTCGGCGTATTCTGAAGCCCCAGCCGACAGGGCATATAAACAGAAGTAATGTATAGCATATATAACTGATTTCCGAATTTGTTTCTTAACTTTAATGTTCGGTTGAGACACAATGGAATAATGGATAGCGGCTCGGCTTGAGTAATTGAGTGAAGTTCGAATTCCAGTCGAGTTCGTTACATTCGCTCACGTGCAAATACCCTAGGGAAAGTTATGAATCCATCTGATCCTTCTCCATCACAGTTATAGGGCAAATAACAGCACACTGGATCCTATAGTCTTGGCTGGAAACCGGCTTAGGAGAAAGGCAACTCTTTTTCAAACCCTCCAACTATAAGTTAAATAGGCTCACCAACCCGCAATTGGCCAAGCATGGTGAATACAGCTACACCCCTGAAGACATGGTCAATCAGGGATAGGTTCCAGCAAGGAGAGAGAAGTCCATGGATCTGGGTCTGTTCTCATAAACTTTCATTGCTGACAACTTTTTTTTTTTACTTTTAATATTCGTTACGTTAGTATAATGTATAATAATTTTTTTTTTAAATTCAAAATGTTACAAATGGTGCGCAATTTATATTAAAACTTTCTGAAGCTGATGGACAAAAACCTTACACGTGTAATAGAGGTCAGATTCATTTAGCGACAAGCTCTTTTAGCAACTAGATTTATTTTCAAACGGAACTAGGTCGTTAAGCAGGAAACGTATCTATTACATTTTTGGTTTTATATATTCAATTCTTTTCTGTACTTAACAGATTCGTGTAAGAACGTAAAATGCTACGGTTTAGGAAAGAGATGCCTGGAAGACCGCACAACCTTGCCACACTGCGTCTACTGCAACCAAAGATGCGAAGGGTCGGTGAGAAACTCACGGGTCTTGTGTGATGAATATGGCAACACCCATCAAAGCTTTTGCCACCTGATTGCAGCGGCCTGTCGCCTCGGACAAAGCATTCGATTGGCCTATTATGGCAGGTGCAGAGGTAAGTAAATCAACTTCAATTTATAAAAAGCAAATGGAATCACAAGTTCATTGAGATGAAACAAATCGTTGTTTTTATTCTTAACGTGCTTATCAGTATCAGTAACGGTAGTTCGAGAAACTAAAACTTAGCTTAGGAGATTATAATAACAAGATTTGTTGCTCCCGAATAAGGAAATTATTTCATGACCATAATTATAACCATAATGATTACAAATGTACAGTTTGATATATATATATATATATACATATATATATATATATATATATATATATATATATATATATATATATATATATATATATATATATATATATGCGTGTGTGTGTGTGTGTAAATATATATGTGTGAGTGTATATATATATATATATATATATATATATATATATATAGCTGGCCACTCGTATTCAAGGATACCCGTCTACTATTGCAGGCTTTCGCTCAGGCACATTTGTGTTTTTCGACACCCACAGAGCCAACCTGTGGTTTATACTGCAACTATGCCGAGTTTAGTTACAATTTCTGGGAGAGAGTGTGTTATCTAGAATGATCAACATCTGAACAACACCAGCACATTCAATCCCTCAGTCCCGATGACTTGTGACTTCGTGCTAGCACAGCAATCGACGACCCCAAGTTTTCCCACTCCCCAATTTCATTCACAAGGTTTGGGTCAACCCGTGGTATAGTTTTCAGGCACTTTCCAAAGGTGCCGCACGCTAGGATCGTCCTCCTCCACACCGATAGCATCAGGAAGTCCCCTTCTTGACAACTCGACCATGGTCGATGACCCGGGTCTCATGGCATGGTCAGAAAGCAAGCGTTCTAACCACTCGGCCACGTGCCCCCCCACATACATATATATATATATATATATATATATATATATATATATATATATATATATATATATATATATATATATATATATATATATATATATATATATATATATGCAGTTAGGAGAAAGAAATATTCGTACACCAAGAATTTTATTTAACATCTTTAGATTTTATAAAATAAGTGTATAACCCACGCAATATTTGTATACCATGGCATAATACTGCAATATGCAAAAAAAAGTTAAGAAAAATTTGTTAATGAAATTATATGAAATTCAAAAATTTGGAGGCGAAAGAAGTATTCTGGCAAAATTATAATACCTATTTAATACTTTATAGCATATCCCTTACTAAATTCAACTGCAATCAAGTCTCTTTCTGTAGCTTTTAATCAAAAAAGTTTTAATTGGTATTTTACTCCATTCTTATTTTCATATTCTCTTTAGGTCCAGGATCTTTTTTGGAGCGCTTTTATTAATTTAAATTTTTAATAAACACCACAAATTCTCTATTGGATTCAAGTCTGGAGACTGTGATGTCGATTCGAGTGTATTGACATTGTTTTCAATAATCTATTTTTTCGTAAAAAAAACCGCATGTTTAGGGTCATTATCTTGTTGCAAAACCCATTCATTTGGGAGTTCAAGCTTTACTACTAACCCAAACAAATTAGAGTCCAAAGCATCTTGATATATTTTTGAATCCATCCTACTATCTATTATCCCTAAATTACTCGTGCCATTAGCAGAAAAACATCCCCAAAAACATGATATTGCCACCACCAAATTTCACCGTTATGATGATTGTGTCCTTCGGTGAAAAGTCTGAGCCGTTTTTTCTAGAAATGTGCGTCCTTGAAATACGCCCAAACAGTTCAATTTTTGCATCGTCATAAAACACCACAAAACACTTTCCCAAAATGATTCAGGTTTATTTTTATGCTCACGAACAAATTTTAACCGGGCATCCCTATGTTTCTTCAATAGTAATGGAGTTTTTTTCTTGGAGAAGGCGATCTTAGTTGACTTCTATGAAGTTCATTGCTTATTGTTCGCTTCGTAACAATAATACCTCATGCTTTTGCTTCTTCTATTTCTCTCCGAGTAGTCATTGGATTTTCTTGAATTTTGTGCTAAATTGACATCATTGATCAGTGAGAAATCTTGCGTGTTGCATCAGATCTCGAATTGTTCTCAACAGTTTTCACCTTTTTATACTTAGCAATAACAGAACTAATAGTAGTAAATGATATATTCAGTATACCTGCTGTTTTACCTTCCTTCCAATATTTGATGGTTAATTCTTTTTGCGAATTTGATAGTTCTTTGCATTTATCTATGATAATTATTGTGTATGAGTTTGTGTGCAGAGATAACCTTATATAATAAATGAATTGCGGAAAGTTTTAGATTGTTCTGGTAATAAGATACCTGGAAGAATCTAGCAAAATCATACAAAGAATTATCTAAGTAAAGGTAATTTAAGCCTTTTGATATTAAACACATATTTTGTAAAAATACTTTTTTCACCTTGAAATTTTATACATAACACATTTCATTTCTAACAAAGTTTTCTTATGTTTTTTTTGTTTGTTTTTTTTTTTGCATATCACTGCATTATGAAATGGTGTAGAATTATTGTATGGATTTTAGTTTTTTTCATAAGTTATAACTATGTTAACTAAGAAATTTCATGGTGTACGAATATTTATTCCCCGCACTGTGATATACACACACACACACACACACACACACACACACATATATATATATATATATATATATATAGTGCGATGGATAAATTGTCGTCTAAATACGCAAAAATTAAATAAAACACTGACATCTTATTTTAACAGATATATTTACAAAGATTATACAAAAATATCTCCAAATACTAAAGAGTAAAATTGGGAATATCTGTCTGCATTTCTGTGATTAGGTATTGTTATTATTTACAGCGTTCGGACTGTTGTGAATATGCCAAAAAAAAAAATCAGGACAACAGTCCTAACAATGCAAATAATGTAAATAATCCTGCTGGGAGCTTGTTCCATATGGTAGTGGTTCACGAGAAGAAGCTGTTTGAGTAGAACTTACTCGCTGGGCGGTTTGCTACTATATAAGTTGCATAGTGGTCCCCTAGCCATGAAGGCTAGACATGGTGGAACCAAGAAATGTAGTTCGCTCGAGCACTTTCCATGGAAGTAGCGATGGAGCAGAAAGAGCATTACAAGTTCATTTGCAAGATCCCACTTGACATCAAGCAACTTATTCAAAACCAGGAATAAGTCAGCGAAGTAACAGTCCGTTCTATTGAATCGAACGTTTTTAAATAGGTATATATGAGTTGAAATCAAATATAGGTCAAATATGGATTGCAATCCGACAGAATGATAGGATAGCGAACAAATTGGAAACGTTTATAAATCATCACACGTTTCGCTTTTATTAAATAAATTCTCTGATTCTCTGGTGAAGCCTCAATAAAAGCGAAACATGTTAGATTTTTAAACGTTTCCTACTTGTTCCTTATCCTGTTATATGTATATATGTATGCATGTACGTGCGTTGATGTAAAAATATCTGGAATATCATATACGCACATTGTAAGCTAGTGAGAGTATGATACTCCTAATTTTCGTTAAGGCATCATTCTAGAGGAAGAAAAGGGATAATCGTTGAGTCCAATGATTTAGACAAATTCAAGAATGGATTATTGTTGCCATATCTGGGCTTGTGCTTCCAAGCCCTCACTACCCGGTTTCGACATATTTCAAAAGTGATTACGCGGCCTTGTGCGTGTTGAATTTTCCAACCCTTGCTAACCTCTCATTACTCCATTACTATTACTATGGCAAATATTCAAACGAATTATATTCCTTAGTTCCACCAGTTCAGTCCTTCACAGCTAGGAGCCGCCATGTCATGTTCACGGTAGTCAAATCACCCCGATTCTCTTTGTATTCCATTAGTAAGGAGGAAGTTCTAAACCGTCAGCTTTGTTTCCCAGAACTGTTACTTTGTGGAAGCGACTTCCGAGAAGATGCCTCCCCGATTATTACAATCTTATCCTCTTCAAGCCCAGGTATTGCATGATTTGTCTTTTTCTTTAATATTGTTGTAAGCTATAAAGAGTTACTGAATAAGGAATAACCAAAACAGAGGTTGGAAATGAAATGGTAATCTTTATAACATCAACAAAATACAATACTCTCCAGCAGCGTGAACTAGGTAAACCACTGCAAGTGGTGGACTACTTAGACAACATATTACGATATTTACCTGCTTTCCCATGAGGTATGATGTGGCACGCGGCTAAATTTAATGTGAGGAAATCCGAGTCCGTGAGCTCGGGCAAAAATCGCCCGTAGACCACGCATACGCGGGATCGGGTATCTATCTACCTCCCCGGACGAGACTCTGCCCTTCGGCATAGCCTCGTTCGGGTTCCTCTCCGCCCGAAGGCAGAGAGTTCGACACGGCAAGAGATTCCCACGCTGACAGCTCACGCTGCCAGCATAGACATCATTTTGCCCCCACTTACAACGTATTTATGAGGATTGGGACATACCCATTAATGTTCATAGGTACGGTATATAACAAATATAAGCTGTAAAGAGTGTAATTCCTTTTTCTTCTTTAATGCGTCGTGTCCCTTCAGGACGTAGACTTTCAAGACCCTCCACATCTTTATTTATCCCAAACCCCATTCTACCATCCATTTACTGAAGCTCATCAAGTATGTTACGCGCTGTTTTCCTCTGTCCATCTTTCCCTCAATCTGTTCTGTGAGTATCAGATTTTCCAAGCCCTCTTTCCGCATTACGTTCCCCAGAAACCTCATGTGTCTCTTCCTGATATTAAGTATAAGTCTCTTTTTTGTTTCCATTCTCTCCAAAATCCTCGTTGTTGCTCATATTTTCGGCCCAGACTATCCTCACCATCTTTCTGTAGAACCACATTTCTGTTTCTTCAAATCTCTTCTTCATCTTTGAGGAGATTGCCCAGCATTCGCTGCCATACAGGAGGACAGTTATCACGTAACAGTTCAACATTCTTTTCTTTGTTTCTAACGAACTTTTTCTGTCTCTTAATACTCTGCTTAGCTTTTGGAATGCATCTTTGGCCATCCTAGTACGCCTTCGGATCCCAGTGTCGCACTTCTCAGTTAGAACACTTCCCAGATATTTAAATTTCTGTACTTGCTTGATTTGTATCCCCGATTTGTAATTTGCATTTTGGTCTCATATTCGTACTGCGCATACGAGACAGAATCGCTGCCATTAATTATGGCTGTACTTATTTGAAGCACCTTATATAAGCTTAAAAAAAAACTCTCTAGATGAATGCATTTGGATTATTCTGTCTAGTCAGAGTTCCGGTAATAAACCTCACTTAACTTGTACTGAGATTAGAATACCTGATTTATCAATCAGTAAGACGCCTATCAATCGCTGACGAACTCATGTAAGTAAAAACAACTCTTTTATTGATGTTCTAAATAGGATGACCTTTGGCACCAATAAACGAAATAAGTAGGTGCGTCTGCTCAGGTCTGTAACTTATGACGTCATCACATTGGCAAAGGCATAAGATTTCATTAATAAACTATAGAGACGAGCTAACCTATCTCTGAGGCTTCCTGTTTACATTAGATGATGTTATATTTTTAAATGTTATAATTGTTTCTATTTAATCATTATTTTCATTAAGTGCGCAAGGCTGCAAAGTGTATATTAAAATGTTTACTGCATCAGTTGCCTTTCTGCACAGTAAAAATGTCTACATATAATTATATTAGAGCTGTTGGTGTTGGTTAGATTTTAAATCAGCCCACTCAGAAGAGATTTCTGTTTTTTTCTACTAGACTCGGAGTGAACTGATTTTTTTTACAGTAAGGTTCACCCTGTACATGGCCCAGGTGCCACTCGAGGTAGAGGGTTACGATAAGGAGTAGTTGCTATAGATAGAAGGGGAAGATGACGGTTAACTCTAGACTTGAACAGGTTAAGATTGCAGTGCTCGGGGAAACACCCTCTAGGGAATCTGTCCCATAGGGAAGTGGTTCGCGGGAAGAAGCTGTTTGATTAGAACTTACTTCTCGCCGATGAAATACGGAAGGAATCTGTGTGGTTTGCTACGATGTAAATGGCATGGCGAGTTCTAGACGTGAAGATCAGATACGGTGGAACCAGGAGATACAGTTCGTCTGGGCACTTTCCATGGTAGTAGCGATAGAGCAGCAAGAGGATCGCCACATTCCGCCTGTGAGAGAGGGGTTTAAAATCCAGCAGACACCAACGAATCTAATATAGAGGGTGTCACCTCAAAATTCACATAATTTTATACTCTAATAATATAGCCATTTCTCGCTCAAATGATCTCACATTTTGAAAAAAAAATGTGTAAAAATTAAGTCGACTAAGCGATAGTATTTCAATGAGAATCTACCAAGAAGATGGATCGGGCGTGCCAGTGATAATGACAATGTGTTGTTGAAATGGCCACCATGTTCACTTGACATGATACCATGTGATTTTTTTTCTATGTGGCTATGTGAAAGGACAGCTCTATATTCCCCTTCTAGCAACAAGCCTAGAGGAAATTAAGCAGAGAATCACTGAGGTGCTGGAGAATGTTACACAAGACATGCTACAGCGTGTCTGGCAGGAGCTGGACTACCGATTTGATGTGTGTCGTGACACAGGTAGTGAACATATTGAACATTTGTGAAGCTTTGTGAAATCGGTTATAAAATCCACAAACATTTGAATATCTTGTTCGAATTTTGATAAATAAATCTTTTACTGTTCAACATGAACCCTCTTTAATTTCGTTTGGCAGGGACATGTAGTTACTCAGATATTCCCATTTCAAATTATATCAATTTCATGGGATCCCTACATATATATATATATATATATATATATATATATATATATATATATATATATATATTAATCTAGTTCATCCCAAACAAGGGAGTAAAGCCACTGAGACACAAAAGGTAACTGGTTGTTAAAGAATTAGAAAACAGAAACATTACTCAGGAGCGAGAACAAAAGAAGTGCAATCAGGAAGTCCGTAGATATCGATTGGCATTGCATTTAAATTTTTGAAGAGTAAAGTTGGCCGGAAACATGGAACCGAAGCGCTCATCCGAACAATTATCATGAATGTATTTACAGAAAAATCACAGGGAAGCAACTTCACTGCAGTGAGAAAATAACTGCAGCTGAGATGCAAGATCAGGGCCAATAATATTGCTGACTCTTCTTTTGGATTTTATTAAGGATTTCTAGATATATAGCAGGAAACCCAGACTATATGTGACAGCAATATTCTAAATTCGGTGGTGTATATATATATATATATATATGTGTGTGTGTGTGTGTGTGTGTGTGTGTGTGTGTGTGTGTGTGTGCATATATCCCAGGGATCCCAAGAGCGAAACTGCAACAAACGTGACTGAACGCGACCAACCCTCGAATACCCCAGCGGTGGAATAGGCAAAGATCTACACGATTTTAAAGGCCAAACCGGCGGAATCGGGAAGCGCCAGTCGGGCAGGCATAACCAAGGCGGACCTTAACCAGGTTTGCCGGATCTCGCCTGTCTCAGTTCCCTTCAAGCCGCAAGGGAGGCGCTTCTGGCCAAGTGTGTGAGTTTCTCCGTCGCACAGCGTTGTCCATTATGATCAGATTTACGCAAATGACCTCGTCAAACTACCTTTGATTCAAAGCCATCTCCGCCACCGCCACAGCCACCGCCACCGCCACCACCACAAGTAGAGAGACAGAGAATAGGAAAAGAGCATGACAATCCTGATGCCCGGATACGATCTAGTGCCTCTGACAATATATATATATATATATATATATATATATATATATATATATATATATATATATATATATATATATATACATATATATATATATATATATATATACATATATATATATATATATATATATATATATATATATATATATACATACATATACATATATATATATATATATATATATATATATATATATATATATATATATATATATATATATCGGTATATTCTTGAAATTTCACTTTAAATGTGTGCGTCCTATGTTGTCCGGAAAGATAAAAAAATGATTAAAAAAAACTTCCTAAATAGAGCATACCTAAGTTCTTCTTCCGGACGAAAATCTCTGAGTGAACTAAAACAGATAAAACAAACATAAGCCAACAATAATTTTCCCAACTACACAAATACACGATACGAGTAATAAAAATAGCACACAACAAAACATCAACCTAATTTATGGTAACGAGATGCACAATGATTATAAGCTATACGAAAATCATTAAACACCATATTTCCGCTGTAATTGCCAAAAAAAACAACAATGGCAAACCGCAAACCTTGTTGTCACTAATCAAAATGACCTCATCAAATCTAAACTAGCGATGATATAGTGCATCAATATAGTGCATCAATTTCACTGCTCTGTACAAGGCTTTATTGTCATAAACAAAAAAAAAGAATGCCGTAAAAGCTAAATAAAAAAAAATAAAAACTTTCCTTGTCCGTGATATTTAACGAAAGTTATAAAAAGAAATGTTGCGCAGCCCAAATATATATATATATATATATATATATATATATATATATATATATATATATATATATATATATATATATATATACGCCTATCATGTTTATTAATAGTTATAGCAATGTTTTCTAGTCATAACAAATAATAGAAGTCGGAAGTAATTGTGGGCAATTTACACATTCAAAGATATATATTTAGTTACGTACATAAATAAATGTGCATACTGTCTTTGATGGTCTATATGACTCACATAAGAAACTGTGCTAGTACTATGGATAGGAGGTTGTGCATCAAAGATAAGAAGGTCAAGTTGGAGTACTCTGTGTACTGTCAAAATATCCTCGTAAAACATGCATATAATTGCTGGAAAATATTTCTATTTATATAATAACTGGCAAATCTTTCTGCCTGCGCGCCAATAGATCACGCCTTGTACAATGAGAGGCAGATACGAACATATTTTTACATCGCAGATGAAAAACTGTCCAAAGTTTTATCTTCAAAATCTTTATGCTATTGTTAAAAGGAAAGACCAAATATTTTATCATTATTAAATTATATTTTTTATCCTTCTTGGGTCAGCGGGTGACCATAAATTGATATGGCAAATTTTAGCGTCTATTTACGGTGAAAACACATTGATTTGGAAATTTTTACAAAAATCAAATAATTGTCGGAATTTAATGAAACAGGACATATTCACAAGTGAATTAGATTATTTTATAAACGTTTCATTTTTAGAAAATCTTGGTAAAATTATTTTTTTACTTGTGTTGCGCTTCACATATTTAATTATCTGAAATTTCGAAAAATCGTTTTTGTAGGGCTTGGTGTTTATATTAGCCATTTAAACACACGCAAAAATTACCGGACTTCATCCGAAACATACTAGTAGAAAACACAAGCATAGTGACCTCATCCTCATGTAAAAAAAAAGATTAAAAATAATGGAAACCTTAATAATAAAAAAAAGAAAAAGACAACACTCAATAATATTAATTACGAACACGGCCACAATGTGCTGTGTTCGGAAAATAAAACATCCCTATAACTTTAGAAACATACACACAACCCATAAACCAAATTAAAAAGCAAAAATAAAATCATCCTTGATAATGGCTAAAAGTATAGTCGAAAGCGCTCGGAATTACAGAACATTTGGACAGTTTCTACACACACTGTGACCAGAAAAGAAAACTTGTTTAAACACAAGAAAAATCAAATAAAAAGCTTATTCGCAGTACCTTTAATGTGTGTGTGTGTGTGTGTGTGTGTGTGTGTGTGTGTGTGTGTGTGTGTGTGTGTGTGTGTGTGTGTGTGTGTGTGTATCGGGTGTCCAAGGACTAACTATCTAGCAGACAATTCCGTTAAAAACTCACTTTTACTTCTTTTTATCATGTTTAATATGTGTTAGGCGTGTATAAATTTCTAATTTTGTTTATAACTTTATAATTTTTATATTTTTTCTAGTGTTATTTTCATTCCCTTTCAGAACCCTATTAATAATGAATAAACAAGAAACGCATTTTTGTTGCAAAAGATTTTTTTGCAATTGGGTTTCATAAAAACAAAGGCATTTCGTGAAAAGATCGTAAGTTTAGCTAAGTTTAAAGAACGCAGTTTCAAAGATACTCCCGAAATGTTTCAAAATGTATTTCACGAAGCTAAGAATAGATTTGAACTTTTCAGTAAAGTTTTGACGTAAGATTTATAAATCAATTTAAGTAATAAACATAAAATTGTGTCAGGTTCTTTTTTTTCTAACCCTACCCGATTTCATTGAAATAAAAACTTCATTCTGTGACAGCATGTATAACATCACCTTACTTGTTAATGCGATTAATTTGGCAGTGAATATCAGTCACATTGAACGTGCATTATAGAAGGAAATTTTTAGATCAGAAGTTAGCCAATAACTACGTATCAGGTTTCGGACTTGTTGATCCACCCAGCGTCCGTGATTATTACCCGTACAGCTTGAAAATGGCGGTAACAATTATTATAAGCTGTTTAAATAACGATGAGATATTTTGCCAAGATAAATGCCTAGCGGACAGAGCACAGGTAGAAATGAATGCAATTCAAATTCGTTTGGCCGTTACTTGACGTCATACCGCACCTGTTGGAAGATCACTCGGTTCGGCAGTTAACGAAAAGTTTCTAAGAATTGATACGAATAGTAAATGTGAGTGTGGCATTTGCATTGCAAACATCAGAGATCTTTTACCTCAAACTATCATCTTGTATATTTTGATCAATACGTATTACTGTTAGCGTGTTTGGTCTTTATACCTTAAATTCGCTCCAATCCTGATGAGTGGTCATACGCTAAAAAAAGCCGGACCGGGGAGGTGGGCCTGATTGGAAGCCGCGAGCAGGGTTTGTGACTCTAGGTATCTTATCAACATTTGCTTTTTTTCTACCTACATTTATATACGTTACAAATTAAACTAAATACAATTGACTATTAAAGGATGAAAGATTTTCGTTGATTTTTGACGTCATTCTGGGATCTTTTTGGTCCAAATCTGTGAATTTATTTTGCTTATTGTTGAGTCTTGACTCATTGTTGAATCTTGACTAATGCATGGAATAATAATGCAACACAAAATGTACTTAGAACAAGAATGTATTATAACAAGAAAATGTACACAATATTTACATCTAGTATTTCTGTATATTTCTGGGAAGACCGTTCCTGGAGAATGTGTTGACTAAGTCGCAGTCGGGCAGAGTCTCTAGTTGGATCTCTTGATTCCCCTCCCTGTCTTCCGGTACCGACCATATTTATATCGTCGGTACTCCGCTCTTCAGATTAGGTGGATCCTACCACAACACTTATGCTAGTTCTCGAAAAAACATTATATAGAAAATTCATTATTTTTTAACCATAATGTTTGAATGTGTTAAAACTATTCAACTGTTTAACAAGAAAAAGTTAATGTTTATAATTGCCGCAAGACATTGTTGATTTATTTAAGAGGGAATGATCTATTATGATATGTCTCTAATTTATATTTAGATATATTGTATTTATTTTCAATTTTTCTAGTTGAATTGTTCGCCTATATTGTATATAATTCATTATTGTGCATAATTATTTTACAATAAAATCTGTATTTTATATGAATACTACCTTATGAAAATTGAGAGTGGGGGTCGTATCATAGATTCAGTGATGACGAGACCCTTGCAACGGCCCTGAATAGAACTCATTCATATATTCGTGCCGTCGCTAAAGATGCTGGAAGAATGGTCAGTACTTTGAATCACTCCAGAAAATATCTATCTCCTTCTACTATGCTCTTTGTCTACAAGTGTCAGATCAGACAAGTCTACTTTCTATTCTTTTGACCATCTTTTTTATTGGTAATTCTGTTTTATGGTTTAGTATTTTAAATTTATCAACGAACATCTTTGATAAGGACTAATTGAAAAGCTGGCCCCTCAAGAGGAATGGAATGCTACTTTTTTCTTCTTTACAGTTATTTTCAACATGTCTCCGTTTCTGCATACTAAATTTCACACTGGTACCTAACGTCTTTTAACTGAGGAAAATTATTCTAAGCATTTATCTATCTTTTATTTGTTTTTTTACAGGTAATGCTACATGCAATAACACAGTTTGTCCCGTTGGTAAGACCTGCCTTACAACCCCCCGAGATGGCAGTCCTGTGTGTTACGCTTGTAATCGATTGTGTGATCATGCGCCCAGTATCAGGGTTTGCGGAACTGACAACCGCTCATACAAAAACTATTGTCAACTAAGCGCCCAAGCCTGCAGTCAGGGCACCTTCATCAAAGCCAAACATGCAGGAAATTGTCAATGTAAGTGATATATCTATACGAAAATACGGTTTTATGTTTAAAAATAAGTTATCCTGCTAGATCCTAATATGTTATAACGGTATCGTCAAAATATTTGTTAGCATTAAAAAGAAAAACCAAATAATTTTTTTATTATTAAATTATATTTTTAATCTTTTTTAGAATCTTCGAAATTTTGTTTAAAAGTTTGTTTTTCTTGCGTTTCTGGGAAACCATAAATTAGAAATTCTTGCAAAAATTAGATAATTATCGCATTTTAAGGAAACTTTCAGGACTTATTCAAAAATGAATTAAATTATTTTCGAAATGTTTCTTTTTAGCAAATCTTGGTAAAAAATATGTTTTACAGTGTAACCCGGATATAAGAGAGTTGTCGGGACCGGAGAAGTCTCTTATATCTGGGTTTATCTTATATCCGGGTTTGGTCTATTATATATACATTAACACAGGCTCTAATTTGGGACCAGATAAAATCTCTCTTATATCCGGGTCTCTTATATCCGGGTTACACTGTATATCTGTTACCCTCCAGTCATTTAATTTTATGAAATTTCGAGAAATTCTTTTTAGTAGTGCTTAATGTCTATATTAATTATAAGAACAAGTCCTTGGAAAATATAAATCATTCAATTTTTATGTCAAACAGTACTCTGCTCTGAAGCGTAAAATAAAAAATGCAATAAAAGTAATTTAATTAGGAAAACTTTTTAATTGCTCTTATGAATAAGATATATTATGGACACCGTTGTCTCAAGAAAATTTTTTTCGATAAATAAAGAATGTCAAAAAAATAATTCCAGTAAATTTAAATTCGGTTTGCAATACAGCAAAGAATTTTGCTTATTAGAAATATTAATTTTTTTTTGCTTGGAATTAAAACTAAAATAAAAGCTTCAAGGAAGATTTTTCAATTTTTAAAATGCATTTTAACCCTTAGGTGTCGCTTTTTTAGATACATATATCTATCTATATAGACGATACATTATTTATCAAAACAACTTTAATATTTTGATCATGAATTGTAACAGATAGGCTATTAAATTTATGAATTCATTATGTTATTAGATAAAGAAATGCAATATGACTGTTTATTTCCTGTTAGTTTGTTCTGTATTTGTAATTTTATTATTTTTTTCTTTTTAACAGCAAGAAGGGAGGGTCGCCAGGGTGTCACATGGCAGCCCCGCAGGCACCGAACGGCTGACTCCATCGCGGGTTCAGACGAGACAAAACGCGGCATTCTCTGACGAGTTCATGACATCAGCAGCAGCTTTTGATACAAGCATTAATGAAAAGAAGAAAAATATTATCAGCAGCATTCGACAAGAATTACAAATGAAAGTGTTAATCCGCTGTGTAATGGATGCAGTGTACTTTCTGTGACCGATTGTTTTTGAAAAAGGAAAAGAACAATGACTTTTACAAAGTATAACGAGTCTTGACGGAGAATATTGCAGTCATTTTTATTGAATTATCTGCCCTTGAAACAAAGAAACGGAAAATAAAAACTAGGACATTATAGAAAAAAGAGAGGCATGGAAAATTAAGAAAAATAAAAGTTTAAAAGAAAAATGAAAAGCAACAAGAAGGGGAGATGCAATAAAAGACTCAGATAGGGAGAGTCTAGAAAAATGTCTTTTTAAATTGTTACAACAATATGGTGAGAAATCAAATAAAAAATGATATCTTCCCCCTCCGGAATACAAATATTCTAGTGGTGAGTAAAATAAAAATATAAGCCACCGATTTTGTATTGCAGACGAACTAGAGCTTCAGTCGGTTGGAACAATCAAGTTTCATCATTTTTTCTCAATTCCCGCACTTTTTTTTTTGTTGTTGTTTTTTTATATATATATATATTTCGTTTTTTTTTAATCTCCTGATAGAAAAACATCATTTTTATCGTCCAATTATTTATTGTATATAGACTTTCGTTTTCAAACTTGCATCAGTCTTTATATCTGTTAATTGTACATTTTCATGCGATTCAAACAATATTTCGATTTACTATTGAAATAAATTTAAAAAAGAAAACACGGTGCGTTATTTTTATGATTTTCTTAATGACTGTCATATATCTCTATTCACGGTGTTTCGGCCGTTGTACGCACCAGCCTTGTTCAGGATCTATCTATATTTCTGAGATGAGGTATTGTAATAACTTACACTATTTACATTGTTCAGACTGTTATCCACATCTTTATTGTCATATTCACGGTGTTTCGGCCGTTGTACGCGCCAGGCTTCTTCAGGATCTGTCTATATTTCTGAGATGAGGTATTGTAATAATTTACACTATTTACATTGTTCGAACTGTTCTCCTCATTTCTGTTGCCATATTCACGATGTTTCGGTCGTTCTACGCTTCGGCCGTCTTCAGGTGATATACATTGGAATTTCGAACCGAATCCTTTATTTCGTCCACCGGGTTAGATTGTTCTAGTTCCCCGTGCCATGCATATCTTAGTTTCAGTTATTTCCCTACTTTCCAGTTTAATAATTTCTTTAATTTAATTTAATTTTATAGGACTTCATGGTAAACAATTGTTTTTAAGAAAATTCATTTTTTTTTCCTTTTTAATAGTGAAGAATAAATTCTTAGGATTTCTTACTTTTGAGCATGCAACAAACAATAGGCCATGCGTATATATTTCTTTCTGGGGGCCCAATTCCAACCTCCTGAAGCGTTTAGCCTCGTGATTTGTTTATCGTTCTCGTGAATGCAAGGCGAACTTGTATATATAAAAAGAAATAGAAAAGATATAAAAAAACAAAAACAATATTGCATTTTTATTAAATAAGTACAGTAGGATCTCGCAGTATGAGTTTAATTAGATTAGCTTATATTGCAAATTACACGTATTACAAAGCATTTTTCCCACTGAAATTAGTGGATACTATTTACATTATTCGGACTATTGTCCTCATCTTTGTCGCCATATTTATTACAACTTTTCGGCCGTTGTACGCTCCGGCATTCTTCAGGTGGTTGAAATGTCGAACTAAACCCTTTATTTCGCTCACTGGGGTAGACTGTTCTATTTCCACGTGCCATATAGACATAAATATAGACAGATACTGAAATTAATCAGTTTCAGTTCCTCAAAGAATCCAAAATGTCTATTTTAGAATTTTAAAAAATAGAAAACAGATAGTAAGAAATTAAACCACAAAAAAAATACATGTAATAAGAACATGATAAGAGGGAATGGAAAAAATAAACAGCTTTTATTAAACTACAAACCTTTCATAAGAAAGTTTCTGGCATTTTCACTCAGGACTTAAAGACTTTTGTGGCATTTGATTCGCTTTCCTCACTTGCAGGTCGTTTTTTAGAAACTTATCAATAGAAATTTGTTTTGTTCTTGATTTTTAAAAATTCGACGAAAATAGTCAACACAATTTTCGTTGAACAAAGCAGTCATATTATTTACACTTAATTTTTGTGGGTGGTATTTTTCCACAGAGTCGTGCACATTTTTCCACATCGTCAACACTTTTTGATCTTACACGTGGAGGCAAACTACGACACACTTTCCTCCTTGGCTAGTTCCTTTGCCACCCCCTGAAGCAGCTGAAATTCCTCTGTCGTCAACTCCTCTCCGTGCTCGTCGGGAAAGGGAGGCAATCGATAACGTTGGTAGGTGATGTTATCTGTGATAAGTACTTCGAAGGATTTCCGCCAATGAAACCAATAATTGTTCTGGACGTCAGGCGTTCACAGATGAGCTTCACCTTGCCTTTGACCGTGTTGTTTCTTATGATGTCAGCTGGCAATGCTTCCCTTTACCTCAGTCACCGACTGCTTCCGTGTATATGACGGTTGCTCGGACTGCGAATTTTTACTCGTACTACGATAGAAAAATGCTCACGAATGGCAGCTCGGAAAGCAGGTTGTTTGTATAATAGTGCACTCGTACTACGAGATTCTACTGTATTTTTTATTTTAATCGTTAAATTGTTTTAAAACAGTGGAAGTATTTTGTATGCTAAATAATAAAACTTTTAATTTTTCCAAAAAATTAATGAAAATTTTTTGTACTAATGTACGCAGCCTAGAAAAAAAAACAGTACTTTGTACCCCCTTACCTGTTTGCACTTCTCCAAAAACATTTGGTTTCAATCGATGTATGGCTCTTTTAGAGGGTATGACGGACGGAAGTCATGGAATTTTATATATAGATTTCACGCCAAGCAACGTAATAAAGCCACTTAGACGAAGGAGGTTACTGAGTGTGAAAAAAAAACTGAGAAAAATCATTATTAAGGAGAGAGAACAATAAAAAAAATAGGAATTAAGAAGACAGAAGATAACGACTGACATAACATTCATATTTTTGAATATCAAAGTTGACTGGAAAGCAGGAGGCCGGAAGAGAGTCTCACGTGACAGAAAATGCGAGAGAAGAAAACTGTTTTCAGAGAACTTACGGTCACATCTAGCTATTTCAACTGTAAAATGCTGAGACCTTGCCGCCAATCTAGCACTGCGCTTAAATTCATAAAATCTAGATACTGAAGGGGAAAGCATGTTTGGAAAAATACAAATGTAATTTTTACTAATTAAGTTTTAGGTCGAAATCAATCAAATATTCGATCAGTAATAATATAGAATCAACTATACATCTGAAGCTGGAATATATAAGATAGACTGCCTGCAAAGTTACAAAAATATATTGGTGAGACATGTAGAAATTTAAAGATCCTTGTTTATGAACACAGAAGGGACCTCCTATTAAATTACTTAGTATCCCATAGATACAAAGCAGACCATAATTTTGATTTTCAAAAATGCTACATTACTAAAATAAATTAAAAAAATAACAAAACACAACTATTTCGGATCAAAAGATATAGAAATAAAAGAAATATCAATAATATTTAATATAAATGTTAATGTAAGTGCAGGGTTCCCGCATCCACCGACAAATAACTGATTATCCCACATCGCGTCTCTATTTTCTTTCAGATCGGTTTGTACAAGACACTGGGAAAGGGCCCGTTGCACATTCACAAGGAAGCAAAAGATTAAAACAAACGCCGTTTCGAACTATGTTCTTAATATTATAAAATAGGTGATTTATTTAGGACTCCGCTTCCCTAGTACCAACTCTCTGTATCTCGGTGTATGACCGTGACCACCGAGAGAGAAGGCCTGCTCGATAGTGACGTCACGTCACAAAAGTAGTCCATGCAGTGAAACAGACAGTCATCATAATGTAACGAAAAAAATTGGTTTTAGAAAACTTTTAAAAAATACATTTTTATAAAACAAATAAACAGAATTGGATTTTATACAGAACTTTATTTCATATTAATTTTTAAAAAATAACCGATAAGAAAAAAAAAATGTTGCTGAATGTTTTGTTAAAGAAATTAAACATCATGTTACATTTCATTAAATTTTAAAGACTGAAATTCGTTCATTATTTTATTTGTTTCAAATTTGAAAACATTTTTAATATCATAATTAGTATTGTTTTAATTTGCATGTTTTTATCTTAATTTTAGTAATTATTCTGTAAAGTTACAATATCGTAATTATTCATGATTATTATTCTTATACACTCGGACAACAAAAACTCAATTATGAATTAGGAAACAAACAAACAATTAAATAAACAGACGAGCAAATTACATGTAAATGATAAATAAACGAATAAAATATAAATAAGAAACAAATAAACTAAATCCATGAAAGTAAATAAATTTGATACAAAAAAGAGATTTAAAATTCAAATAATAAAAGCAAATTACAGACAGACAATTTTAAGACTGAAATTCATTCATGATTTTAATTGTTTCACATTTGAAACTTTTTTATAAAACATAATCAGCATTGTTTTAATTTGCATGTTTTTATTTCAATTTTAATAATTATTCTGTAAAGCTACAATTTTTGTAATCATTAAGAGATTATTACAGTAACAACTGAATTATGAATTAGGGAACAAACAATAATTAAATAAACAAATTATAATTAAATGATGAATAAATAAAATAATTAAACATAAACAAGAAACAGAAATACAAACAAGCAAATAAATTAGATACAAACAATAGATTTAAAAATCAAATAATACTTTCAGAAAAATAGGTTACTGATACAAAATTTAGCTGAATGTTTGAAGTTTTCTTTTTTTTGCTTAACTTGTTTCTTGTAATATTATTATTTTCCCTAGAACAAAAATTATTTAAAGAGCATTTGTAGAGCTCCAGATAAACATTCTTTGTAATTTTTCTATATTGTGACCCTCATCACAAGTGTCAACATCAACAAGAACCTCATAATCTGCCAAAAAAAACATTCAATGTTATATGCATGGCTAATATTCTTTGATTTACTGAATGAAGAAAAGAATGATTTTTTATCAGCTTATCAATGACTACATAATTATTCAGAACAAAATTTATAGTTTTGTCATTAGGATATAAGAGAGAACCTCTATTAATCCCCTGAAAATAGCTGCTTATTTCAGGTATTTCTTCCACATTATCTCTTACACTTCCAGATATTAAATCTTTGCAACTATTGCATTTAATTTTCTTAAAAACTGCATTACACCAATAACCTGCTAAGTATAGTATTACAGGTAGAACTTCTCTACAATTATTAACATCATCCTCTTTAACATCATTTCTATATTTATACATATCTAACTTTTCCTCCTCTGTCACTTCATCCCAGTTTGGTTCTTGTAAACTCTTTAAATCAATTTTAATGCAAAATAAAATAATAAATTAGATACAAACATTGCATTCTAATAATTTTTTCACACTCAAACACTTGCCGTATCGAGATATTATACTGATCCCCAGTAAGTTGCTGGTATTGACCAAACCTTGCCTCAAGGTGATCAGTTTGAAATTTGCCTGGTAATATGTATAGCATTTTCAGTTCTTCTATGCAATACTTGGTCAGTTCTAGAAATGCATAGGTTGTATGATGCAAAGCAGTGAAGTTTTCCTTTGTTAATTTGCCATTTCTTCCAGAAATGCTATTCCAAGATTCTAACCAGTCACAGACTACAGAGAGAAATCTAAAATTTTCTTCATTCATTCTAAGTGGATTGCAGTATTTATTTCTAAGCCGACAACCTTTATATGACATTTTAACATTCATTATTGTCCACCAAATATAAAATATGTTTATATATTCTGCAACTTCTGCAAAATTAGGCAATATTTCTGTTTTCCTAAGGTCAATAATCTTTGAATAGTGTATTCATTAAAAATTTTCAGAACTAAATTGACATTTTGCCTTTCAAAATTAGTAGGAGAAAGTGCCTTTGAGGTTAATTTATAACAATATTTCAAAATTGACTGAGATTCTAAGTCATGAAATTTCTGTAAGGTAGAAAATGGGGTACTTTGGATACTATCTAATTCATTATTTCCATTATGACAAAATTTGGGGAATAGCATGCATTTATTTGCATCTTTTTGACCAAGCCATTTGTTTCTAATGCATTTTAATATATGGACTGAGTCAAAAAGGAAGAAAAGGGGTCGAGACATTATAACTGGGGGTGGATATACAATGAAAAGCTTTGGAGAACTGCAAAAGAAAGATATAGCTTTTTTATTTATAGCTTTATTATCTGTTATGATTGATAATACTTGAAAGCCTATCTCCTCTAAACCAATTATTATACGTTTAACCATGTCAAATAACTTATCAGCTTTAAGACATTTAGTTGGCATAACAAGCACATCTTTATATTGTGAGAATACACTGCTAATCCTGAAAGCAAAAGCACTTTTTGCAGCTTCACTGGTGTTATCAGATAAGCCAACAATATTACCACCCTTATAATCTAAATAAGGTTTTAGATGAATTTCATCAACAAGTAAAGATACTGTGATGTCCTTCTGCACTCGTAGCTTAAATTTATTTTTAATATACATAAGAAAATTGTTATCATGTTGCTCAATCAAAGGATTCATATATGTTGATAACGTTAGTATTTTAATGGTTGAATAGCTAGGTAAAATTATATTTTTGCTGTCTCTTAACAATCTGTACCCTTTAGGGGAGCAGTTATATAACAATGAAGAAAATATCATCATTTCTGTTGAATAATCAAGCTCATTTTGTGTCATTAAATTTAGCTGCTCATATATAAATTTGATTGCATTAAAATGTTTGATTCTTCTTGCACCAATAGTAGAAATGACATTACGAATTTTAATATAAAACTCATATTTTGAGGTTCAGGTTGCTGTTGTTCTGTGTTCATTTTTTTCATGTTTTCTATCAGAATTTCAAGAGTATTTCGATCAGTTACATGTTTAGGAATCTTATAATCCCCTATTGAATGCATTTCCACATCTCTACAAAACACATGTACTATAAAATCAGATTCAATTACAAGAGACAGATTGATTTTTGGATATGGGGATTTGATGATGCTGAATATAATAAGTGTCTCTTGCTGCCTAACAAAACTCCAGTAATTTCTATCAAAGAAATTTGATTTCCCTTCTCGATCATTAATATTATGGAATTTCTTCTGCATTTTATATGCTAAGTCATCATTAATACTTTGATTTAAAGCACTTTTAAGAGCAGAATTTTCTAGTCGAATTCTCCTGGAATCTGGTGACTCTAGAAGTATTCAATGAAGATAAATATGAGGGAGAGTTTGGGAAAATATTTTGTTTTTAGTTTAACTGCAATTGTGACACCTGTTTTTTCTTCAAAAGCTGACGATTCTCTCCTTATGTCCTCCAGTCGAAAATGTAGTTCACATACCTAAAAACTCAAAGATTTTTTAAAACCAAACCTATTTTAAATTCTTGTGAATATCTAAGAAAATCAATCAGCAAAAAATCTATAAAATCTAAAGCACAATATGAAGCATTGACAATTTTAGGAAAAGTGGAGAGAATTCAAGAAAAGATTATTAGTGACGAAGCTATGTAGAAATAAGAGAATTTCTAACGTTTATTCATTTCTTTAATTTAAAATGATAAATAAAAAACATTCTTATGAATAAAACAATTCTAAAAAATTGTTAAATTATTAGAATTATTTTTATGCCTAAAATCTTATTAAATCTTTGCAACTATTGCATTTAATTTTCTTAAAAACTGCATTACACCAATAACCTGCTACATAAGCACCCATGAGTCTACCTTACGCTTGGGACTTATAATGAAGGGCAAAAAGTTCTAAAAAAAAAACAACACATAAACGTGAGATAGCGAATGGGGCACAATCCAATATGGCGTACAGCCGATGAAGAAACAACGTCGTCTTCCTCATATAGCGCCGTTTTATATTATGGGAGATGGCGCCGAAACCACGAAACGACGTACGTCGGGTCCGATGTAACCCGAGGACCTTCTGTACTTATACTAATTAGTTATAAAATTCTCAAAACAAAATGCAATATTTAATATTCTCAAAGTAATTTTTAAAGTTTAATATATTTAAAGTAGTATATAATAGTCCAAATTTAGTAATATGTAATAATTTATATGTAATATGCACTTAAATTAGTCATTATTATGTAATACTTAATATGTTCATACATTTGTCCGTAATATTCAATATAAACATGTCGTCGTCGACTTTTTCTCGTATCCAAGAATTTAATTTCTTCTTTGCTAATCGCTTCCTTCGTGATGATGGCGTTGATGACTACATTCGCTACCAACGGGCAGGTTCAGAACTAGAAGCTTCCGGTTTCATCAAAACCTGCTCCTGTCATCCCATCGCCGTTTGGCTTTACAAGATTTGGTTGGAGGTGAAACAAAATCAGAGTAGAAGAATGTACTGATGGTGTGAATTTGTTTAAGGTGGACATCAATTTGCCAAAAAAGTGACCCACACTTGATTTCATGACCTTCCTCTGAGGCACATATGGAATGAGACATGCAGAATCTCGTTGTGAAACTGCAACGGACTGTCGCTGATTCTGTTCTAATTTCTAGTGGCGCCTTCTGTAGCATGCACATCCTGCGTAGCCCTCTTCATCCGCTGGTTTTAACTGCTCAGATCTATTGTAATCTGCATCCACTTGTCCCACAGTTGGAGTCTTTGGGGTTATAAATATGTAATCTTTCATATACAACATCTTCTTCTTCTTCTTCTTCTTCTTCTTCTTCTTCTTCTTCTTCTTCTTCTTCTTCTTCTTCTTCTATGTGACGTGTCCCTTCAAGACGCTGGAGATCATTGCTCTGCACAATTATCTGTCCTATAATTAGCTCTTAATAACTAATATCTGCTTTGCCATCTCTCCCAAATCTTTCTCCGCCATCCATTTACTGAAACTCGCCTGGTAAGTTATGCGTTGCTTTTCTCAGTCCCTCTTGCCTTCAGTCTTTCATGTGAGTGTCAAATTCTCCAAGCCCCTTTTCCTCGTTATGTAACCCAGAAATTTCAACTCTCTCTTCTTGGTGTTAAGTATGAGTCTCCTTTCTGTTGGCATTGTCTCTAGAACTTCGTTGTTGCTCACATGTTCGATCCATGGTATTCTCATCATCTTTTTGTAGAACCACATTTCTGTTGCTTCAAGTCTCTTTTTCATCTGTGACACGATTGTACAGTATTCACTGTCATATAGAAGGGAAGATATTACATAAGAGTTCAGTACCCTTTTCTTTGTTTCTAACGTTATTTTTTCTGTTTCTTAATACTTTGCTTAGCTTTTGGAAGGCATCTATTTTAAATATTTAATATAGACATGAGTTATTTAGTAAAATGCAAATTTAATGTAATATCTTTTTCTTTAGTAGGACTTCTCGATCTCTAGGCCGGTTGACATTCATTTCGCCGTTTAAAATAGTAGAGATATCGACTCAGATACGGTTACCCACTAAAAAATTAGGGTTTATAATCATATGAAATTATGTCAGATTTTAACAAATCCTCTAATTACTTAAAGTTACTTTGTTTACGTTTCGGATGCAAAAATAAATCTGGCAGATACAAACAACTTGAAATCCCAACAAGAGATGCGTATTCTTTTGGTAGGTAATTGAGTCTTGTTTTCTGTGATGGCTTCCCGTGGCCTAATTGATAAGGCACACCAAAAGTGGTTTTCCTGACGGAAAAAAGGAGTAAGAGTTTCGATTTCTGTGGGAAAACACAATTTCTTTAGAGGGGTTTTTGATACCTAGGGCGGTTGACATTAATTTCACTGTTTTAAATCAATAGTAGAAATGTCAACTCAAACAGAAGTACCAACTAAATCTATTAATAAAAATATCTTTAATTATAAATAGTTAACCTGTTCATCTGTTATTCATTAATACGAATAGCTGATGAAAAGTTCTCGGTTCGACCCATTGCCTAAATACCATATTTTTACAGTTTTCTTGGTCAGGCCGAAAATTTTCCAACACCCACTCGGATGTGTTTGCAATTTCCTTTTCGAAACACTCTCTCAGTAGCTTCTGGGGAATAATTAAACGCAAGCAAATTACATACTAACAAATTTAAGTGTTTTTATACCTTAGCCATTCAGCTCGTTATAAGATGGTCTCACCATTTTTCGGTGGTTGAAAGGCAAGATTTTCTTCTTCTATATGCTGTGTCCCTTTAGGGCGTGAGCTATCATAGCTCTCCACGACTTGTGTCCTATGTCGCTCTTAGTAATGCTTATAAGTTTGCCCCTCTTAATCCATGTTCTCTGCAGCCATTTACACAAACACGTTTGGTACGTTATATTGCTTTCCTCTGTCCCTTTATCCTTCAGTATGTCCTGTGAGTGTCAAATTCTCCAAGCCCTTTTTCCTCATGAGGTGCTCTAGAAATTTCAACTTCTACTTTCTTATTCTAAGTATAAGTGTCCTTTTTTGCTTCCATTTTCGTTTAAACTTACTCGTTACTCACATGTTCAACTGCGTCTGGTTCCTCGACTACATGAATGTAAACCTGCTACTCGATTGGAAACTAGGTCTCACCGTTTTACCGTTGAACTAGCTAGATGCAGCTGCCATTTCTATTCCAACACTTTCTTTTATCGCACGTTCCTTATGTGGAACTCCAATTTCTTGCTTCCCTGCCACCTACAAGCGTCAAAAATTAAAAAGCAACGCCAGTCGCCATCTTCTGTCTTTCTGAACCCTGTTTCTTTCTTGTCTTTTCCTCACATCTCACCACTAGAGTCTTCTCATTCTCTTTCACTACATGTACCCCCTAACTGCGTTCTAGCGGCATTAACACCTTGTTTGGGGTGAAATGATAAAAAATACGCTGAAAATTGTATGACCATCATCCTGAAACTCTAATAGAAGGCTATGAAATGAGTATTCTTTGAAACTTTACCATTGAAACTGACAGACATATAAAAGCTAGATTCAGTGATTAAAAACTAGAAAGGAAAAGTGTCTTCTCGTAGATATGGCAGTGCCACCAGTTAAAATATAGATATATACGTTAAGGAATATGACAATATAAATATAAACATAATGAAACTGAATGTGAAAATGTTACAAGAACATTGACAAGATGCCAGTGATACCAGCTATCCTCTGTTTCAAAGTGATTCAAATCTTATACTGCGTGCGACGACTCATCTCCTCAAAAGCGTCTTATTACAGTAAAGAAACGATAGACACTGTATATGGCGAATAAACACTGTATATGGTAAATATTACTTAATATCAGAATATGTGGAAAAGGAATGATTATATATACTACCACGCCTTAACATACGTCTCCGGTAACCACTAGGTCAGGGATTGCATTTAACAGAATGTAGAAATATATTAATATTATCACAAATGTTGTTCTAATAAGTTTTCCTCGTCGATACCTCGACTTCACTAATTTAAGCGTAATACTTATCGGGATGTACAGCTAACGGCACGGAACGAGAAATCGGAGAGCAGAGTTCGAATTCCAGTCAGGTTCGTTTCCTTCACTTACGCGTAAATACCCTTGGGATAGGTAGGACTCTATCTCTTCTCTTCCGACCTATGGGTTGAATGGCAGGACAGACTGGGTCCTATAGCCTTGGTTGGCAACCAGTCTATCGCAGAAAGAAACGGCAGTCTACTGCGAGAAATCCTTCTGCCTAGACAGTCGTGAATCGAAAGACACATGATTGTCTATTACGTATGGCACTTAACTGGCTGATTTGATTAGCGGCTAGATCTCATAATTTCAGTTAAAATTGTAACTAATGGATTTTATTGCCTTTTTGTAGGGTGAGATGGTTTTTAAAAAGTCGTTTTTAAGTTAGTTCATCGTTTTATCACAAGAAAAAAGTAAAAAAAAAAAAAACATCACAGAGAATTGCTTTATTCAAAGTTAGTTAATATTCAAACTCGACCGGTTCGTATTTTTGTCTTGTATTTCACGTTCCAGACATTAGGCGAGAAAATATTAAAATATCTCAATAGTTTCAGATTTGTATTTGCTCCTTATTACAAGAATGTTTTAATAAAAAATATTAAGCACAACGTTTTCCACGAAGTTTAGTTTAATAAAATACTGGCAATTTATATTAAGAAAAATATAACATTGATACTTCCGCGGGGGGAGTAATGACAAATCTGGATATCGTTTACACATACGATCGACGTGATATAAAAGTGTAATTCACCTGGTAAATATATATATATACAGAGTAAGCCAAAAAATGTATACACACTTCAGGAAAGGAAAAATTTGTCTTTCGTAGTTTTATCATATTACGATAACACTGTTTACTGCAGTAGGTATTTTCTCGAATGGCTGTAGCATCAAAAAGTAAAATACATGTGCAGCAATCCCGCTGGACACTTTGGCCAACGTTGCCCAAGCAGTGGTTCGCTGTACGCCCTACTAATAAATGTCTGAAAGGTAAAGATCACCATTTTGAGCATTTCTTGTGATTGCAGAGTCCAAAGGCAACTTGTATACAAGTCTTTCCTTTCCTGAAGTGCGTATACATTTTTGGAGCGGACTCTCTCTCTCTTTATATATATATATATATATATATATATATATATATATATATATATATATATATATATATATATATATATATATATATATATATATATATATTATAATTTTATCATATAGACAAAACCATTTTAAAATGCACTGAAACCAAGTTGCATCTTTGTAGAGAGTAAAATGGTTTTGTCTATATGATAAAATTATAATAAATAAATAATTATCGCTCTACTATGTGTATCGAGCTCTTTTTTGAATGAATGCTGCGAACGTTAGAATTTGTATAATTTATAGATTACTTTCGTTCCCACCGCATCGGGCATATATATATATATATATATATATATATATATATATATATATATATATATATATATATATATATATATATATATATATATATTGGCTATTTAGTTTGATAATAAAAGCTCACAATGATAAATTGAAAAATAAAAACGAGTGAGGAAATATTGTGCGGTTTTGAAGGTCGAGCACCAAATAACCGATAGAAAGGTCGTTCCTCACCAAAATTTCGCAACAAGAAACTGGCCCAAACAGATATTGATATTTATAAGTGAAGAAGTCCTTCCGAGGGAGGAAACTCGTAACGCAATAGATTTTTTTCTTCTTCTAGTTTTTCAACTTTGTCATTCAGTTACACAGATTTGCGTATATGCATAATTTTAACTTCGCAGGTCTCTTTCTTTTAGTGCCACGGGTATAAGCTTCCCAATAATTAGGGTTTCCAGAAACGACCCGAGCTACTTTTTTTTGTGAAAAGAAGAATCAGACGGATCTTGCACCCCGTCGCCAAAGCGCAATGTTTAACCGGACAGATATTTTACTATATTTTTTATGCAAGCGGTCTTACCATCTTACTGTTGAAATGGCTAGATTTAACCGTAAATTCTATGCTAACAGTTTCTTCTCTCGGACTTCTATCTGATGGATCTCTCTTCCGTCTTCTTGCTTTCCACTCAAGTTGGATCTTCAAAGATTTAAATATAATGTCAAATTGTCAACATCTGTCTTCTTAAAAATCCTGTTCTTTTATTGTCCTCTATCTCTTCTTAATAATGTTTTCTTTTTCTCAAATTCTCTCACACTACATGGGCGGGTGTTCTCCAGTCTTCCCTTTCCATTCTCGATAGAGTCCAGAAACATCTCCCTGTCCTTGTGGGCGACGAATTACTTTCTACTCTCTCTACCCCTTTCTCACAGAGGAGACGTCGGAAGCCTCTCGCTGCTCTATCGCTATTTCCATGGCGAGTGTTCAGATGTACTAGACTCCTTAGTTCCACCAATCCTAACCTTCACGGTTATGATCAGCCATGTTACGCACATTGTAGCGAACCACCCTTATTCACCTTCATAACCTCCTGGTGAGATGTAAGTTCCACGCAAGCAGCTTCTTCCCATGAACTGCTCTCTTATGGAACCGACCTCAAAGAGGCTGCTTCCCCGATCTTTACAATCTTTACCTATTCAAGTCTAGAGTTAACAGTTATCTTCCGCACATATCCGCATAAACTGTACCTGTAGCCATCTTCCTCTAGTGGCCCCTGGGCCTTGTACGGGGTGAACACCACTGTAAAAAAAAAAGTCAGTATCTTCTAACCATCTTAATCGCTTTATGACCTTGTTTGGGATGAAGTAATTAAAACAAAATCACTACCGATGTATCAGCCGGGGGTATACCAACAGTCCTGAGTATACCGAGTGTTATACTAGGTTAGCTTGCTTTATACCCGGGATATAAGGTTAAGCCAGTTTATAACCGATGATATATAATGGGCTAGGCTAGAAATGACTCCACTAGACAAGAATATATCTTCTTCTTTTCCTATGTAATAAGATATATATTATTTTATCCTTATATGATATTTTAGGGTATCCTCTGGGTTATATAGTAGCATACGTCCGCGGAAATGCACTGTACACAATCTACAGCCATCATTTATCAGGTCATCCCATAAATTCAGTCCGAATTTTGAATGAAGAAAACAAGTGACCAAATGTTACATTTAATTACAGATTCAATCAAAAATGTATTTTCCCTGATTATATATGACTTCCTTCCATCTATTAACAAGCTTACTAATTCCATTACTGTAAAATTCTTTTGGCTTTGATTCGAAGAACTCACAAATGTCAGTTTTAACCTCTTCCTATGTTACAAAAGCTGTTTCTTCCAAATGATTCTGTAAGCTACGAAACAAATGGTAGTCTGAAGGAGCAAGGTCGGGAGAATAAGGTGGATGAGGAATTTTCTCCCAACCAAGTTCTTCGATCTTTTGTGACGTGATTCTTGCTGTGTGTGGTCGCGCATTGTCCTGATGAAACATCACCCGTTTTCGATTCACTAGAGCAGGTATTTTTTCCTCAAAGCTTGGTTCAAACGCTCTAATTGCTGACAGTATATTTGAGCATTAATTGTTGCATTAGGTGGTAAGAATTCAAAGTGGATTATTCCTTGGCAATCCCACCAGATTGAAAGAAGAAACTTTTGCCCATGAAGTTCCCTTCTCGGCTGTGGCTGGGGTCCTTCCCCTTTACCAAGCCACTGTCTACGACGCTTAACATTTCGATAAAAGATCCATTTTTCGTCGCCAGTCACAAGTCTATCCAAAAAAGGTGAAACAAGTTGGCGAGAATGGAAAGAAGAGCAGATGTCAACTCGGGATTTGAGGTTGTTTTCAGACAATTCATGAGGCACCCATTTTCCAAGTTTAGGAACTTTTCCAAGTTGTTGAAGATGACGATGAACAGTTGTATGGTTTGAACTGTTAACCACTGCCAATTCCTCAACTGATAAAGCAACATTTTCTTCAAGGGCTGCTTCAAGAAGCTTTTCATCAAACTCAACTGGACGTCCGGTTCGATCTTCATCTTCAAAGGTGAAATCTCCACCTCTGAATTTTGCAAACCATCTTCTGCAAGTTCTTTCATTCACACATTCCTCTCCATAAACTGAGCGAATGTTTCTAGCCGCTTCGGCTGCTGAGTTTCCTTTCTTGAACTCATAAAGCATTATGTGCCTCAAATGATTCTTGGGTACTTCCATGTTAGCAGGGTTTTAATCAAACAAAATTTAATTTTATTGTTCTCTGAAATAAAATTTGATCAGTTTAAATGCATCTAAACATAAAAATAATGTTCAGCTCCATTTGACATTATAAAATACTCTTTAAATTTCGTTCATTTTAACAAAAAGTAAAAATTCGGACAGAATATATGGGATGACCTAATATATTTTTATTTCTTGGTTTGTACATTAATACGCCTAACTTCTGGATACCTGTTGACTTTGGTTAAATAGTACTTGATTGCCGTTTAATGGGTTCATATCAGCCACTATTACCAACTTGCAGACAGGAGCAATCACACAACATTCTAGCTAAGAAAAACTGACTGTAGATACTAATTTATAAAAGAAGATATAAACTGACATAATGGAGTATAGTTTAGACGAGTATATTTTATACTCAAAGGTATGAAGTCGGGGAGCCTGTAATCATACCCAGGTTGTTATTCTGGACTAGACTAATCTATCCCCGGACATCTTTTGGAAGAGGGGTAATCTGGATGGCTATATAGCACTAAACACGAAGCGGGCTAAGTGATCGCCTAGGGCGCAAAATCCTTATAAAAGGAGCTGCTTAACGCGTACCAATTGTCCTATTGCAGTTATCTAAATAATCTTGTTTCATTTTATGTAATTATCTTATCAAAGCTTATTGGTAAAAAAAAGAATAGAATGTAAAATACAGAACTTGCCTAGAGCACAGAATACGCTGGCGCCAATCCTGCAAAATGATTGGTTATTAGTATTTAAACATGGGGTTATATAGATTTGTGCGAAGGTAAGTCTTCAAGTTTTCTTAACTCTTTCATATGGATCGTGATCGGAACGATTTTGCTAATGCCGCTATCAATTAAATGTAATTAGGTTTATCCTTCAATTGATAATCGCGCATTATTTTTATTTGAACTGTTTTGTTTTTAATTACGAATACCTGTCATAATACACACTTACCCTACAGGTGTTGGTTTCCCAAAATATTTTTCATCAATCTTACTGAAATATTAAAAGGAATGTTATAAATTTATGTACAGGGTGCCCCTAAAATCTGGATGCATAGGACATTTTATTCATTATACTTTTTTTTTACCTTCACAGATTAAACATGGTTTTGCTGAAAAAGAAAGAATTGAGTTCTTTTTCTGGGGTATGCTAAAGGAGAAGGTGTACTCAATGAAAATCACAGATGCAACACACTTGATTAAATACATAAAGAGTGAATGTGCTAAAATTGGCGGCACTGTGGACTTATTGCATAGAGTTCACGTGAATCTTACAAAGTACATCAACATTTGCATCACAAATGATAGAAATCATAGTGAAGATGTTATTTGTTAGAATTTATATTATTTTCGTTCTTATTACATTTTCGTTCTCATTCTCGGATATATATATATATATATATATATATATATATATATATATATATATATATATATATATACGCGCACAGTTACATACCTTCAAATACAAACATATAAATATAATTTAGATACAAATATACAGATCTAGTATGTAGTTTCAAGTATAATAAAAATGTACACGCAAATATCACTGACATATCCACATATGCAAATGTAGTATATACAATGACATTTGCATACAGACGAATACCGATATTAAAATTGCGTTATCAAATATAACAAATCGGTATCAGTACCGAAGGGACAATACCGGTCTTGTAGGTGGGCTCATCAGGTTATATTTCCTTATATATATTACACACACATACACGCACACGCACGCACGCACACACACACACACACACACACACACACACACACACACACATATATATATATATATATATATATATATATATATATATATATATATATATATATATATATATATATATATATATAACATTGCAGTAATTGTCCTTGTAGGATAGCTTAAATATTGAACAATAAAGCTATAATCAGGTAAATATAAAAAGTTTTCTATCATCAGAAATTTAAAGAAAACAGTTTCAGATGATTAAAAACGTTTTAGCACAACCGGGAACCGCAAGGCACCGCACTGCGCCTGCGTGACTTACAGTGACGTCCTGTTACTGTATGATACACACTAGACTTTATGCATTTGACTGGATTCCAGCAACAAGTGGCACCATTTTAATTTGTAAAGATATTAGTTTCTTTTAAAGTAATTAGCATTTTCGACTCTTACATACAATGTCGAAAACATCAAGTGCTTGGAATTATTTTAGTAGAAAAGGTAAAAACTAAGCCGAGCGATTAAAGTGTAAAAAGTGATAAAGTGTGGTAGAGGTTCAATAACTGGATTGTTTACTCACTTAAAAGCTGCTCATAAGATGTGTGATTTTGATTCGAAAAAAAAATTGAAGCAGTTAAAAGATATTAACATCATTTCTCACTCCAAAATCTATTAAAGAAGAAATTGCGAAACTCATCGCCATTGATGGCTTTAGTTTCAGGTTCTACTGTGTCAAGCAAGTTCCTTCAAGAAAGTTTGGCTAAAAACAAGATAAGCGACAATCAACAAGACAGTCTGTGAGTAAAACAGCGAGCATTTTCTATAATAAGAAAAAGTGTGAACTGGTAAATCATTCTGAAACAATGATTAATGAAAAGGTCCGATTCTGTGCCACTCTTCATGATTATAAATCCATCAAAATTGTGCGATAGACGAATATTAATGTGCATCACAAAGACAAATATTTCTCTTTGGGTTTGGTTAACATTCTTGGAAGTCCTAATAGTATCAAAATCACCGAGACTGTAAAAAGAGGTTAGCTGATTTTGGCCTTGATTATGATAAACACATAATACTGGGTAAAACTGACGGTACCTCAATCATGGTAAAATTTGGAAAAGAAATCTTACATGAGCATCAACACTGTTTAGCTCATGAAATGCATTTAGCTATCTCTTCGCTTTTGTACAAAAATAGATTGTAAAGTAACCAGTATGAGAAGGATATCGGTGAAGCATTTAAGGAATTAATAGAAGACAGTGAAAGTAAAGAAAAGGGGAGGAGGAAGATAAAGCTATTGTCACCTCTAATGAAATTTCAAGTGAAAATGAAGAGGAAGCAGATGAAGAATTAAAAAATCCTTTCTCTAATATCTTCCTTCTAGTAGATCGAAAAAATCTCAGCGTCACATTATTTCAAGACAGCTTCTGTGCTATAATGAATAAAGTTAAAAGAATCTGTCGAAATCTTCGAAAGCCCTCGCTAAGAATCGAGAAGCTCCAAGAATTTTTAAAAAAAACAGTTTAACAGGAAAGAACTGAAGCTAATCCTGCGTTGCGAGACAAGCATGATAGAAAGATTTCTTGGGCTGAAACGATGCATTCCCAAAACAATGAGAGTAATTCGTTCCACTGAGACAATCACATCAAAAGACGGGGGAATTTTGGAAGATATCAGTAATATGATTCGTCCCTAGGTGTTTAAGAGATGCAACACATCTGACTGCTGAAGTCTCCTTCAATTTCTTCATGAAGAAACTTTCAGAAAATAATCACTTCACATGCATTAAAAGAAATTCTGTGTAATTATTAATCCTCAAGACAGAGATTGTTGTGATTTTTTTAAGGGTAGCGTTAATGCGGTACAAGGCCGAAAGCAGAGGGCACCCATTGAGGATCGAACTCGCTGCTCAGTGGTAATTGTTCTAACGAAACAAGCTTGCTAACCATTACACCGCCTAGAGACGCAAGCATCGTAAGTTTACTTAAATACCATCATAACCCTAGAACATTTAAAAATCAGGAGGATGATCTTTTTTCATCTCCTTCTAAAGTTGTATTCAAGAAAACTGCAGATAGACCTTTTAAAAGACTTTTTCTCCGAAAATAGTGTACAGTTAGATCAGAACGAAAAACAAAGTGTAAGCCAGCAATAACTCGGCTGCTTTAATGATACAACCGCAATAGAAGCTGGAAAAAAGGCAAATGATGACCCATTGCTTACTAAATATTTGCAAGAAATAGAAAAAGTTAGAGACGGTCCAACTGAGAAAAGAACCTTCAGCAACTTTTGATGTCAATGCGGAATTTAAGAGATTTCAAGTATATTTAAAAAAAAAAAAAGAACAGAAAATCTAGACAAGCTCAATGATGAATTACTTTCAATTAAACCTACAATCTGAAATGTTGTTTCTAGCAGAAGGATTGTGCCCCATGAAAGTGGGGTCAAATCTTTCTGAAAACTAATTGAATAGTATTTTCATTCTTAAGTCTATATTTCAAAATAAAAAATAATCTGATCATTTTGCTTTTCACTAAGAAAAACATTGTTATTTCTCTTGTATTTGTAAGTTCTAGAAAGACTTCACTGAATGTCAAAAAATAAACATTATAAAAGGCTATATGCAATCACTTCACAATCTTTCCCAAAGAAAAGGAAGCTGCAAAGGACATGATCCCCTGTCTTGAAGCGATATGGCATGAATTAAGAAATATTGTGACATGTGGAATGATTTTTAATACACTCAATACTCCCTCTCTCTGTTTTTCTTTCTCTCCTCCTCTCTTTATTTCCCACTCTATCTCTATCTCTCTCTATTCTTCTTTCCCGCTCTCACTTATTCTACCTACTCTCTCTCTCTCTCTCTCTCTCTCTCTCTCTCTCTCTCTCTCTCTCTCTCTCTCTCTCTCAAACATGATTCACTGTTTTGAATAAATATAGCATAAATTAATACACTCAGTCTCTATTTATCTATCTCTGCCCTTTCTCTCGCCATCTCTATTTCTCTCTCTCTCTTTCTCTCCCACTCTCAATTTCTCTACCCTGTCTCTCACTGTCTCTTTGAATAAGTGTGGTTAGAAATTATGGTCATTCACGAAAAGGACGTTGTGAAGAACCATGTTCTTTGTCTTGAATAGACATGGCATGAATACACTCAATTTCTCTCTCACCCCCTCTCTCTCTTTCTCTCTCTTTCTCTTTCTCTTTCTCTTTCTCCCCCCTCTCTCTCTATTTCTCTCTCTCTCCATATACCCGTGTAGTAGCAAAATAGTCCAAATCGGTAACATCAAAATTGTCCAATTGTTAGATTAAGATTTGAACAGTTGTATCTTAGAGGTTTTTAAAACACTATTGAACTCTACTTTAGAGCAATAAGAATGTATAATTACTCTCCAAGCATAACAGAAGAATCGTGATGAATTCGATAATAAACGAAAACGACTTTAATTAATCATAACTAAGGTTCGGAACCTAATGAAAGATTGAAACAATGTTCAAATATATATATATATATATATTATTCCAGAATCATTTTCCAACTTATTCAAGATGATCTTCGTCCTCTCCAACCTTCTAACTTCGTGTCCTGGAGTAAAAAGGTGTCTCACATGTTCCACGTACGATTTCATTTTCAAGTCTTTTTTCATTGCTCTTTGGACTGTCATAGCTGAAACTCTTCTCTCACGTGCCAAACGTCTTATAGATTGAGTTGGATCTTTTCTTATTGATCTCTTAAGCTCTAAGTTGAAATGATAACTCCTCTCCCTGTGGTGACAACCTAATCCAGTTTTCCTCTCTAGTGTTTCCTAATTTCAAACTTATTCACAGTTCGCTTGATGTTCCTTGAATGATTAAAGTATGAATGTTGACACTATTACTGAAGGCCTGAATGATCTTTTTCCTTTCACCATTGCTAAGTTAAAGAGACATAGCAAGGCTGACACAAAATGCTTTTAACCTCTGTTCTCTTTTTAGCTGAATAACTCAAAGGGTTTTTCCGTGATTCTTACGAAAATGGTCTTATCTAAAAAGCTGAAAAAGAGAAACCCAATTAGTTCAGTGATTTTTTAGATATTAAACATTTTGTGAGATGGACAATTATACCGTTACACCCGGTATGTAATATATATATATATATATATATATATATATATATATATATATATATATCAGATTAATTTGAGTAAAAGTTTGTCACTTAGCTGATTGATGTAACCTTCAGCATCCCGACTCCCGAGTTTCGTAGGCGGACGTGTCAGTGGGTATCAGCAATATATGTATATATATATATATATATATATATATATATATATATATATGTGTGTGTGTGTGTGTGTGTGTGTGTGTGTGTGTGTGTGTGTGTGTGTGTGTTGTATGTATGTATGTGTGTATGTGTGTATATATGTGTATACTAATTCCTTATAATAATACAGTAAGTATGTATAGAGTGGGAATATGCGTATATATACGCACGCTTACAAAAACACACACAATACAAAAAATGGAAATAGATCTAAGAACACACAGGGGTCATTAAAAGATAAGAATAAAAATATCTTTCCTCACCCTTTCTTGGACCAATTTAATTGTTTTATTAACTTTCACGCAGAAGAACTTTCTCACTGCCAGTTCAAGGAAGACATTTGTGTCACTAACACACAACAAAGAGAATGTTTAACATCGAGAATGTTTAACATCGAAAAACATAAGAAAAAAATTTTTTTTTTAATAATATGAGGAAATATCCACTCTTTGCCTGATGAAAGTCGCGAGACCAGAAACTCGTGTAGCAAAATTATGGAAAATAAAGAATAATATATATATTTTTAAAAATCCACTTTACAACCCAAAACGTTTTCGGTTTCTCTCTTCTTTTTAATATATATATATATATATATATATATATATATATATATATATATATATATATATATATATATATATATATAGCCATTTCTGATGAAAGATCGGGGCCGATCTGAAATATCAAATATATATATATATATAAATATATATAAATAAATACTTTCACAAAAAAAATATTCAATTTTTTTAAATTTGCAACTTTTCAGTTGTTTTATATATATATATATATATATATATATATATATATATATATATCACATATGTGCTGCAGTTCAATATATATATATGTATATATATATATATTATAATGAATGATTCATTGTAATATATATATATATATATATATATATATATATATATATATATATATATATATGTATCTATGTGTATATATATATATATGTGTGTGTGTGTGTGTGCAAGTATGTTTACTCTTTCTCTCACCGCCACTCACGTGTATTCTCTATCACTCTCTGTTCTCTCTTTGTCACTCTCAATTCCTCTACCCACACTCTCTATCTCTGTCTCTTTCTCCCTGTGAGTAAGCGCGATTGTAACCTTTGTGTACGAGTGTTTGTGTGAAATGGTGTCTGCATGCACTTTTAAGTCGATTGTATATTTCAGTAAATATTTCAGTATCTTTGAGCAAACGCTTTTATTCCAATGAAAGCGTACGGACGCGTGTACTAAATTAATAGAGAACAGAAAAATACGGGGCGTCTGTACTCGGCACTTTGAGCATGCGTGTGTTTTAATCTACATACGAGTACTTTTTGCTCATGTGGAAAAGCACATATATCTGCAGAGTAAGTAAAAACGTTTATTCTCGCACATCACATGTCTGCCTTAATTGATTTCAATTTTTCAACGTTTTCTTGTTAATAATATATCAATTTTTAATTTGTATGATTGTCGGTTCAGCAGCCTTGCGAATCAGAAGCGTCCACAGAGAGATACAGGTGATTTAATTCATTCAGATTTTCTCAGTTGCATTTTACACGCAACTGACCATGAACCTATCGATCATTCTCATATCAAATTGTTTAATTTCTTCTTTTTCTTTTTACTCGATTTCTTTATTTTTATACTTAACATGTCAAAAGCGCTCACAAAATACAACCGTATTGTTAAGAACCATTCATTGCTCCTTCGGAAGTTCTCTTCAACTTTTTAGATATTCTTTTTATTTATAGCCTTCAAACGGCAGACCCCCAACAGTTAAGTCAGGTTCAAACAGAAAAGAATGAACCTTTTTATCCTTCCCTTTATCCAGAGATTTTAATGCGACATCCATTGTGTATCCCTCTTTCTCTATCTATCTATCTATCTATCTATCTTGGTATCTCTCTCTCTCTCTCTCTCTCTCTCTCTCTCTCTCTCTATATATATATATATATATATATATATATATATATATATATATATATATATATATAAATTTGCTATTACGGGTATTGAAATAAAAATGTTACCATATCTACTCCACGACCCCAATCAGGGTGCGAATATTTTAAAGAGTAAAGAGATAAAAGGGGTTTATAAAAGATTCGCTAAAGTCATATAACAGTTGGCTGAATGCGTGAAAATATTTTTGTCGGATACTTCTCTGTTTTTACATATCTGCTGTAGAGGTGACCTTTGTTGACAAAAAAAATTAAATAGGAAGATTTAAAAAAACTTTCAAGAAGATTGAAAAAAGTGTCTGAACAATTGAATTTGAAATAAAAAATAACTAAAAAAGAACAAAAATCTTTTTGGGATTTCAGTCTTCATATTACTTGTCTTTTTTTCTTTCTTGTTTTTTTTTTTAATACCATTTTTCTTTAATCATGGCTCTACATAGCTTTTCTTCATTATCTATGAATTACCACTACTTCTGGAGAAAAAAAACGAAACATTAAAGTGCTTTTTGCTGCCTACTCCACGGTTTTGAATTCAAGGTTGTACTTCTATTAGACTGGTTGCCACGCAAGGCTAGAGAGTTCAGTCTACTCTCCTATTTATCAAGCTGCTGGAGAGAGAGGGAGAGAGGGGGAAATGGTTATTTTTCTAAAGGAAATGCGAACCAAACGCAGACGAAGCCAGGACTTGTCAATTATAATTTTCACGCTAATAACCGCCACACTACCCACACATACTTTTCTACTAGTATCCATGATTCAAAGTCCTGTTCTTCATTGCTTACCTTACATATATTTTTTTCATTTGTAACGTTTCAAAAGCACACACGAAGTTCAACTATATACAAACCTGCAAAGGTTTTGGGCCAACTATATAAAATGGTTAGACGCCTTTATTTTCTTAAGACCTTGAGGACTGGAAAGTAAGTTGTTGCGTTTTCGTCATTGTTTAAGCAGCTTGAAGCTGAAAAGGGGACCATAAAAACTATTGTGCCAATGAAAAATATGAGATGTGTTAATTTCTAACTAGGAATTGTTCCATGTTATTAAGATGAGTGTAAGGTGCCTTGGCAAGTCATTGTAGTTGAAAATTAGCTTGCTTCTTTTTACACAAAAGTCGTGGTTAAAATTTCTACTGAAACAAAAAAGAAGGCTGTGACTTTGAAGGGAAAAATGACTCAACGAGAAATAGTCAGGTGGCTGAGAATTTCTAGAAACAATGTTGAAACCATCCAAAAGATGTTTGTTACAAATGGACGTGTAAAGAAAATCGGGAAGGCCATAAAATTTAGACAAGAGAGATGAAAGGAAGATAGTGAGTCTCGGTAGGCAATCCAAAATAGAGAACCGGACAAATGAGGAGGGAATACTGCCTTAACAGTGAGGTTTCACTTGATACAGTACACAGAGGATTACGAAAAAAAACTTGAAAATAGAGTATAGCAACAGAAGAATCATTATTAACCAAATAAAATTGGAGTATAAGATTGAAGTGGTCAAAAGAATATCTAACACGGGATGCTGGTAAATGGCAAAATGTAATTTTTGTGATGGATGCAAAACATAGTTACATTCAAAAGAGAATCTGTAAAAAGACCATTAAGCGAAAAGAAAGAGTGCAAGAAACATCACAAAGATTGTGAAAATTAGTGGTGCACACATAATGGGGTGGGGTTGCATCAAAAACGATGGTAGAAGAAAACTGCTAAAATTTCATGGAAACCTAAACAGCAAAAACTCTATTAGTTCACTAATGCCAGACTACGAAAAGAGAGGGGTTTTTTTTCTGTATGACAGTGCTTGCTGCCGCACATCACATGCAACAAAAAAAAATTGCGGGGAGATAAAGATGTTCAACTTTTGGAAGACTGACCTGCACAAACTCCTGATCTCAATATAATTGAAGCGTTGTTGCACGAACTGAAGAAACAAGTGCTTCAACGAAAGCCACGCTATCGCCAAGAGTATCGGGATTATTGCCAAAATGATTGAGAAAAATTCTCAGTGAAAACATCTGAATCTCGTTCCATTTAATGCCACATCGAATTGAGGCGATTATTCAAGCCGAAAGCAGCAACACAAATTACTAACTCTATACGTTGACGTTTTGGACTTTCTGTAATAATAAAGATCATTTTTTGAAAATCAAAATCCTTTTTATGGTTAAAAAAAAAGAGCTGAAAGTTTTGCTGGTGGCCTCGTATTTTTGCCTGGCCTTTCTTCAGCACTACTAGGCTTAATATGCTCTATCACCCACCATACAGCATAAACAAAAATGCAGTAACCCCAGTAAGTACCTGGCTCCGCATGTTATCCTCTACCTTTGTAAATGCCAGATCAAGCCAAAAATGGAATACTGTTGTCACATTTGGACGGGGGCTGCTCAGTCCTCACTTTCCAGTCTTGATAGAATCTAAAAGCGTCTCCGAGTCCTTGTTGGAGAAGAATTATTCCCCACCTCTCTCTTCACAGGCGGGGTGTGGTGAGTCTCTCACTGCTCTGTCGCTATTACCATGGAAAGTACTCGGACGAACTACATTACATGGTTCCGACAGGTCTAACCTTCACGGGTAGAATCTACCATACTTATTACATTGTAGCAAACCACCCACATTCCCTCTATATTCCATCGGCAAGAAGTAAGAAGAATCACTCGAACAGATTCTTCCCACGAATTACCGCCTAGTGGAATCGATTCCCAAGAGAATGTTTCCCCTATCACTACAATTTTAACCTGTTAAAGTCTATATATATATATATATATATATATATATATATATATATATATATATATATATATATATATATGTTTCATTAAAAACAAATAGTTGGATAGTGAACATACAGTCAAAAATTACATAAATATTTTCTACAATAACCAAATGCAGATTAACTACAAACAAGATGAATCTTCACTTAGAAATATTATAAAGAAATACACTAGCCCAACCAACCCGAATAAAAAAATCAAATTAATTATCTACTATAAAAAAATTTAAGACAGCTAACTTTATCCTCAAAAATAAAACACACCAGCTAAGTCAAAATTACAACGAACGCACATTATCTATGAGTTCAAATGCCCCTTAAGGAACTGTGTTCCTGATCAATCCGAACTCATAAATAATTACATCGGTCACACAACTACATGCCTATCCAGACGGCTTACGTTACACCATAGCTCTAATAGAACTCATTTAAACACACACAAAAATTACCAGACTCCATTCGAAACATACTAGTAGAAAACACAAACGTAATAACATCATCCACCTGTAAAAAAAGATTAAAATAATGGAAGCCCTAATAATAAAAAAGAAAAATCCAACTCTTAACAATATTAACTACGAACAAGGTCACAATGTGCTAACCGTGTTCGGAAAATAAAACATCTCTATAACACGCTAAAAACATAAACATAACGCACACATTCAATTAAACTGGAAAAATAAAATCATCCTTGATAATGGCTAAAAGCATAACCGAAAGCGCTCGGAACTATAGAACATTTGAACAGTTTCTACACTCTGCGCCCAAAAAAGGAAGCACTTGTTCGGACAGAAGAAAAATTAAACAAAAAGCTTAAACGTAGTACCTTGTCTGTCATTTTTAATGAAACATGCAGAAATGAAGGATTGTTGCCTGAATACGCAATATTAGAGAGAGGGGAGAGGAAAAGATACAGAGAGAGAAGTAAGAAATACAACATACTTCAGTTATAATTTTAGATATCTATCTAGCTATCTAGCTAGCTAGCTAGCTAGCTAGATAGATAGATAGATAGATAGATAGATAGATAGATAGATAGATAGATAGATACAGAAATTTAAAAAATCAGACTGATGGTGGGTAGTTGAATGGCAAAATGGAAAAACTTATGTTGGACGTTTCTTTCTCCTAAAGGATTTCTTCAGACGATTAATTGTAACTCGGTGGTGTCACGCAATCACACGCACGCAACACACAGATATATATATATATATATATATATATATATATATATATAGAGAGAGAGAGAGAGAGAGAGAGAGAGAGAGAGAGAGAGGGAGAGAGAGAGGGGGTACAGTGTTAGTTATAATTTTAGATAAATTTGAACAAATTCCAATAGATAGACACATTGTATTCTATAAAAGAATAATGGCGGTGTCTGCCAAGAATCACGCATGTGAATCATGTAGTCATCCTCCGTGGGCTTAATTATTTGAATTGATGTTTATTTTTGTAGACCGTGAAAATTTTTGAATAAATTTGTCAAATTTTCTGATGTCTCTCTTTTGCAAGAAAGAAGTGAAGCTCAAAAATTTATACTTTAACGCCCGATATGGCCGAGGTAAATAGAATGAAATAAAAGCAAAAACAAAAGGTACCATCCTTAGCTCAACAGTTCAAAAAGCTCACGAAATCGCGATCTGCGGCGCATCCTGAACCTGTTTCTAAATGATCTGTTAACAGATATCTGTGATTGTGCGCATGCGCATTGCAAGATGACTGATTTAAAATTATTTATGCTCTGTAAATTTACATTGAGCACTGTTTTGTAAAATAAAAACATCAATAAGAACACCGCATTATATATCTTTCTGTTCTTTCTTTTTATTATAATATATATATATATATATATATATATATATATATAATGACAGGCCACTCGTATCCGAGTATGTCTGTAAACTAGGGCGGCAAGACAGTCCCTGTTGCAGACAACTGTTCAGGCACCTATGTGTTTGTGCACCTGTGGTTTATACTGAAACTATGCTGAGAAGAACTTAGTTACAGTTTCTGGGAAAGAGCGTCTTATCTAGCATAATCAACAATATGAACAAGACCAGTACGCTAAAACCCTCGGTCATGATGACTTGCAATATCGTGCTAGCCCAGCTATCGACGGCCCCCAGAGCTACTGTCTACCCAATTTCACTCACAAGCTCGGGTCAATATATATATATATTATTGTTATAGTGGAACAACATGGCACACCCCAACATGGATTGGTCAGTCTATAAAAGACTGACGAGCTATTGAAGATGGAGGAAAGTGAGACAGACAGAGAGAGCGAAGGCGACCCTTACGAAACTCCGTGACTTATCTCCTGTTTTCCTTAGTATTACGAACTCTTGCTCATTTGTACTTTACGTGCAATAAACCATTGTTATTTGTTACCTGAAAAGAACTCACGATACAACATAACACTGGCCCACAAGGATTCGAAAAGAACTCATGACACAACATAACAGTGACTACGAGGATTCGAAAACAACTCACTGACGATATAACAGCGGCGAACGTAAATTCAAAATAAACTCATAAGGTAATTTAACAGTATCAAACGAGGAGTGAAAAAAGACACCCATCCAAAGATAACAGCGACGACCAAGTAAAACGTCGAATAATACGTTTTTACCAGTCGCTGGACTAGTTCATCAACTAAAAGTACAGTGATTTTTATTTTTATTTTTGTTGTGCCTTAAAAAAGTCATATGGAAGAGTTATTGGAAAACCATGTGTTCTGCTATGCAGCAGCAACAGACACATTGGGAAGAACAAAATAAATCGATTCAAAAACAAATCGAATTATTGCAAGTACAACAATTCCAGTATCAACAACAACAACAGATACAACTGCAGGAACGGCAGGAACAGCAGTTTGACTTACAAAAGCAAATTTTAAAGCAGCAAGAAGTCTTGGAGAAGATATTAACAAAACAAGTCGATCAAAAGGAAGGATCAAGATTTGTCTCCACTGAAGGGATTACTAATTCACTTTCAGAATTCCATTACAAACCTATGGAAGGTGTAACTTTTCCAGCGTACTTCAAACGGTACGAAACAATTTTTTCAAAAAGATGTCAGTTATGGTCTGGCGAAGAAAAAAATATATTACTATTACAAAAATTAGGTGCTCAGGAAAACACCAAGTACACTAATTTCATTCTACCAAAGAAGCCGGAAGATATATCGTTCAAAGAAACGATTGAAATATTGTCTAAAATATTTGGTGAACGTGAAAGTTTGTTTCTTACACGTTATAAATGTTTAAATATGGTTAAACAGGAAGAAGATGACTTTATTTCATACGCAGGAAAAGTGAATTCTCAGTGTGAATTATTCAAGATCAAAGAAATTAGAGAAGACATGTTTAAGTGTTTAATTTTTGCTCAAGTGTTAACTGCAACAAAGGATAAAGAAATTCGTTCAAGAATACTGGCAATTATGGAACAAGATACAGAAGTAACGTTACAGAAAGTTACGGAGGAATGTCAGAAATTACTCAATATAAAACAATATAAGTAGAGAGGAGAAAAATATTGCCCAAGTAAAAAGAGTTAAACAACGAGTCTACAAGGAAGTAAAATACTACTGCAAAGCATGTGGTGGAATAAACCATGCTACAAGTAAGTGTATCTATAATCGACGAAGTTACATGGAAGAAAATTGGACAACCAAAACTACAAAACTCTCAGAAAAGGGCCAGAGGTGTTTCTGGAAGAAAGCTAAAATTCAAAGTTGAATTTTACGCGAAAGTGTCATTTGACGATAAAACGTACAAGGCAAAAATCTACGTCATATCTGGAAGAAATTCAAATTTATTTGGTATTGACTGAATTGTGTTATTCAATTTATGGGAAAAACCAATTAACACGTTTTGTAGAAACTTAAATGTGTCGAATATAGAAAATAGCAAACAGACAGAAAAATTCGTTGAAAACTTAAAAGATGAATTTAAGGAAGTATTTGCTGACGGACTAGGTTGCTGTACTAAGACTGAAATAAAGTTAAAGGATAATGCAAAACCAGTGGTTAAGCAGAAAAGAGAGATACCATTTTCATCATTGGAAATGATAGACAAAGAATTACAAAGACTAGAAGAGATTGGAGTAATTAAAAAAGTAGATTACTCTGAGTGGGCGTCACCCACGGTGTAGGTAAAAAAAATATAAGAAAATAAGAGTATGCGCTGATTTTTCAACGGGGTTGACTGAATGTCTAAAGGACCACAGCTATCCTCTTCCTACGCCTGAAGAAATTTTCTCGAGGTTGAATGGAGGAAAAATTTTCTCGAAAATTGATCTGTTCGAAGCTTATTTACAAGTCAAAGTCGAGGAAGAATGTACAAAGTATCTATCAATACACATAGAGGGCTATACAACTTAAAACGTTTGCCGTTCGGGTTGAAGGTAGCCCCAAGTGTTTTTCAACAAATTATGGATACGATGCTGGCTGGTCTTGAATTCGCAATGGCATACTTAGATGACATATTGATAAAGAGCCAAAATTTGGAAGAGCACAAAAATCATGTTCGAGAAGTATTCAAGAGAATACAGAACTACGAATTTAAAGTGGGCCTTGACAAATGCGATTTCTGCATGAACAAAATTGAATATTTGGGTCAGATAATTGATCATAAAGGAAGACAGCCTAACCCAAATATAACAGAAGCTATTTGAAATATGCCTATACCGGATAATGTAACAAAATTGCAATCATTCCTGGGTTTAGCTAATTATTATAGTTTATATATTCCTAAAATGCACGAGTTGAGAGCTCCGTTAAACGAGTTATTAAGGAAAGGCAAGAAATGGTGCCAGACAAAAGAATGTGAAGTAGCACCTTTAAATATCTCCTTCTCAAACATCCGTGGCATTAGAACCAACTTCTGCAGCGTTGAGTCTTTCCTCATTGCTAATTGCCCGGATATACTGGCCCTGTGTGAGACCAATCTTGACTCCTCTATCCCTTCCTCTGATCTCTCGATCCCTGGATACCTTCCTCTCCTCAGAAAAGACTCTCTAACCCACATGCATGGCCTGGGTGTCTACGTCAAGGACCATCTCCCTCTGGCTAGAGAGTGCTCTCTCGAATCGCCGGATCATTCGTACTTGTGTCTCCGGCTATCTCTTCTCAATGCTGTAAGCTATCTTTTCTTCCTCTACCGCTCTCCATCCTCTCAGGACTGTGGGATACTCGATGTCATTACTGACAGCATAGATAGGGCCCTCTCTGTCCATCCGTACGCTCACATATTTGTGTTTGGCGATTTTAACGCCCATCGCAACCAGTGGCTTAAGAACGCTACTATCGACCTCGCAGGCATTCATACTCTCAACTTTTCAGTCTCTTAATCCCTCACTCAGATAATCGATTTCCCCACGCGTTTTGCCTACAACCATGACTGTAAGGCCTCACTCCTCGACCTGTGTTTCACCTCCATCCCTGAGTCTTGTAGTGCTACGCAGCTCTGTCCTATCGGTAACTCCGATCATGCTGTAGTGTCTGTTAGCATCTCCTTCAGCCTCAGCCCCTGCAAAGAGCCTCCTACCACCAGAACCACATTCTGCTACCAAAGGGCTGACTGGGACTCGTTTCGTGACTTCCTCCGCGATGTCCCCTGGGATGCTGTATTTAAGCTCCCCACTCATGATTGTGCTTCTGAGTTCTCTTCCTGGATTAAAGCCGGTATCGAAGCTTTCATCCCCTCCAGGAAATTCAAGGTCAAACCGCGCTCCTCCCCCTGGTTCACAGCTGCTTGCCCAGCCGCCATTGCCCATAGGAACCACTTCTTCCACCGTTTTCGTAGTGATATGTCCGACTGCAATAGACGTCTATTTACCTCTGCCCGCAACGAGTGTAAGCGTATCCTCGACGATGCCATGTCACTATTTGCTGCTCGGATGAAGGAACGTATTGCATCCCGCAAATTTGGCTCCAAAGATTATTGGCGCCTCTGCAAGAGCGTTCTGAACAATAACAAACCCTCCATTCCTCCCCTGTTCAATCAGTTTGAGGTCCTGACCACCTCTGCCGACAAGGCCGAATGCTTCGCTCGGAAGTTTTCTTCCAATTCTACGCTAGATTCTTCCGGGGTACCCTTGCCCGATTTCCCTCCCAGAACTGAGGCCCTCCTGGACGGATTGCACATAACCCCGTCGTCGGTATTGGGCATTATTTCTAACTTAGATCACCACAAGGCTACTGGTGGTGACGGAATACCAGCCATTGTCCTGAAGAAATGCGCACCTGAACTGGCGCCTGCTCTCTCTAAATTGTACAACCGCAGCCTCAAGGAGTCCTGTTTTCCTGACTGCTGGAAGTCCTCAACCATTGTTCCTGTCTTTAAGAACTCTGGTGACCCCTCCGACCCTTCCAATTACCGTCCTATCTGTCTCCTACCCCTCTTCGGCAAAGTCTTCGAGGCCATTATCAACGCCGAAGTGATTAATCATCTGATATCCCACGATCTGCTCTCAGACAAGCAGTATGGTTTCTGCTTTGCCCGATCTACTGCCGATGTGCTTACGGCCATCACTGAATTTGTCTACCAAGCTATCCATAATAACGGTGAAGCTCGTGCCGTGGCCCTTGACATCTCCAAAGCATTCGATAGAGTTTGGCATGCCGGCCTTCTTCGCAAGCTCCAGGGTTATGGTATCACAGGTCGATTGTTTGACCTAATGCAATCATTTCTGTCAAACCGGGATTTGAATGCTGTTCTCATCTCCAGCTCCTATCCCACTAACGCAGGTGTTCCTCAAGGCTCCATCCTAGGCCCTACTCTGTTCCTCATATTTATAAACGACCTTCCTGGCGCCATAGACTCCCAAGTCGGCATCTACGCTGACGACACCACAATTTACTCCTGCCTCAAACACAAATCTAGTGAGGCTGGCAAAGTTAACCTGGCAGCTCAAATTGAAAAGGACCTCCAATCGTTTGTGAACTGGGGCGAGAAATGGTTGGTTAACTTTAACGCCTCTAAAACAAAACTGCTCTCTATTAACCACCACAAGGATCCATCGCTGCATCCCATTAGAATGTCTGAAGACCAACTTCTCGAGAGCTCCTCTCTGCGGCTGCTCGGTCTCACGCTGTCTGCTGATCTGAGATGGAACAAATACATCGAGTCAGTTGCATCATCCACCGCAAGGAAAGTTGGTTCCCTGTGCCGAGCCAGGAAATTTTTCTCCCCGGAATTGATCCTCCAAGTCTATAAATCGACCATTCGCCCTTGCATGGAGTATTGCTGCCATATATGGTCTGGGGCCCCTGCTGTTTTCCTCAGGGTTCTTGATAAGATCCAGAGACGGATAGGCAACGTGATTGGCCCTGATCTGTCATCTCGT
>OZ038477.1:54218794-54308794 GCA_964036315.1 Acanthosepion esculentum | reverse complement strand
CCCGTTAGTATTTTAAGATATTTTTGTGTAATTTTGGTAAATATATCTGTTAAAATAAGATGTCAGTGTTATTTTCATTTTACGTAATTTAGACGACAATTTATCCATCCCACCCTGTAAATTAATAACTACATAATATCTAAATGCATATATTTTGTTGTTTTTTTCTTTAATATAATTAAAGTACTAATTAAATATTAATAAGCCGTTAATAAGAGTTTATGGTTATATCCACTTATAAACATATACGGGTATAGTCACAAAATCAGAGTAGCTGTCATGAACAAGATTTTTACAAAACTAAAATGGTGTACTTTTCTTTTTACAGTCAGAAAAAAACGATACTTTCAATGCCTGACAAATTAAAAGTTATTCAAACACTTAGCAATTAGTAAATTTTCATAATCTAATATATATTAAAATTATTTGCATACATTTAATTTCATTAATTTAAGTACTAGTTGTCAATAAAAGCTCTATGGACCATTCAACAAGGTATGGCCCATAAAAATTATAACATTTCTGTGGCCTACCTGAAATTTGCCATGACACATTTTGGCATGTTTACATCCCGGATCCTATAAAATAGCATATAACATTTTCTCCCCGTCAAGTTGCCACTAATATAATGTGCGATAATTAAATGCGATAATGAACAAAATAAAGAGTGACAAAAGCGCTGAATGATTTAAATGCTAAGCGTCTCTCGATTTTTAACGCTTCAATGTAAACTATGACCAGGGCTGGATTTAGGACATATGAGGCCCTGTGCTAGTAAAGTTATGAGGCCCCTTACTTGGGCACTGAAGGAGATAGGCCCGGCGCGCCTACACAGTCATGGAAGGAAGATGAGGTCCCCTTGAGCAACGTGGCCCTGTGCATAAGCACACCTAAGCACAATGGTAAAAACGGCACTGACTATAACTGATATTTTCATGTATTTCTCCCCAAATCTATTTATCTGTTTTATCAAAGAGATTGGTTCTATCAATAAAACGATTATTGCGTCTGAATAAGTTCTTTCTCGGAAAGAAAGATCCTACAACTCATTTTTCTGCCATTTATTTGCTCACTCCTCACGTCTGATCTCTGAAAATTTACTTATTAGCGTTTTCTCCTCAATAGGAATAAAGTAGGTTCGCCTGTTGTCTAGTTCACACTCCTCCGCGGTCTTTTGAACAGGAGCAGAAGTTTATCCCTTGTTCCCTGTTTAGGATTTGGTTTCCGATTCCTTCTAAAGTCTTTTCATTCATTTTCACTCCAAGTACCCCTTTTATCTTAGTAAGTGGCATTATCACATTGCTTGGAATTAATTGATTTAAAAAAAAATATTGGCCAGCTACTGTTGTAGATACCTGCTCAGGCACATATGTGTTTGTTAAGCACCCACAGATCCAGCCTGAAGTTAATATTGCAACTATGCTGAGTGAACTTTAGTTAGTGTTTCTGGGAGAGAACGCATAATCTGGCATGATCAACAGTAGGAATAACGCTTAAACCTCGGTCACAATGACTTGTGACTTCGTTCTGACACCGTTGTCGCCTTCCGTACAGTTCCGTTTACCGAATTTCACTCACAAGACTCGGGTCAATTGATATGGTTTTCATGCCGTTTCCAAAGTATGCTGGGATCGCCTCCCCATACTGATAACGTCATCCTGACAAATCGACCACGATTCGAACTCGGGTCTCATGCTGAACGTTCTAACCACACACACACACACACCCACACACACAAACACACACACACACACACACACACACAAACACACACACAAACACACACACACACAAACACACACACACACACACACACACACACACACACACACACACACACACATCAACATCCCTTGTTCGGGCGCATGCGTAGTCGCACCAACATAACAAATTTAGTCTGATGAAGTCCGAAAGGACGAAACGCGAAAAGAAGAAAACTTTTTCCGCTTTGTCAAACTTTTTTCCCCAATATTGTTCCCGATATATAAAAAGTATATATCGTCATCTCATAGATAGATAGATAGATAGATAGATAGATAGATAGATAGATAGATAGATAGATTATTGGTGATGGGAGGGCTCAGATATGTGAAATAACCTGAGACTTCAAGCATCACGTGTCGAATATTATATAATCTTTGTATAGCATCCTAATGATGTGTAACTCAATGATAACATTTTTTAAAAAAACATCCTATGTTACGAGTTTCGCCCTTCGAAAGTACTTCTTTCAGCTAAATATTTTTGTTAGTGTAATCATATTATGTAGGGTAAAATAATAAACATCGGTTATAATTATATTTCAAGAGAAAATATGATGATGCATGAATACATGAATTCCATGCATTTTCAATATTTTTCTCGATGTATAATTAAAAATGACGTTTGGCATTGTATTCCCCCACCGTACATGTATATGATCCCATCAATAAAAACATTATTTATTCTGAAGAAGTCTTTCGGAGGATGAAACTCATAATGTAGGTTTCTTCATATAAAGTATGTAGGAGTGTGATATAACTGGATTTAAAATATAAAATGCTGAGAGAAAACTTTTTAATTAGATAATTATAAAAAAGAATTTCCAATTATTGGATAATTTGAAGAGAATTTCTAAATAAAATTAGCATAAAAACGCTTATGCTAACGTTGTGTTGATTCAATTTTCTTTACAGAGTTATTTCCCTTAGATTAAAGAGCCAGTTACTTCCCTTAACTGAGGAAATAAATTCTGAGTTATCTCCCTTGAGACGGAACTATTAAACTTGATACATCGTTTAGGCAGTTAAATCACCGAGGATTTCATAAGTAAAAATATTAACTGCAAGATCAGGAATTATTTGGTCATAATAGAAAAATCACCCGGCGAATTTTCCTGACAATCTACTGTGTTTAAATGATATGAAAAGCAGTCTTTTATATGCAGAATATCGAAGAAGAATTTCTTTCATACGTAATAATTATTCTTAATAGAAATCATTCAACAAATTTTCCATAACATGGTACTTCCCGTGGCACTTTCGGGTATCGGGGAGGTTAAATAAAATGGATCCCAAACCCCAGAGGTCCTTACCCCCAGACATTACCTCTCCTTCGAGAGGCGCCTGAGGCTTCACTAAAATGGAACTTGGGCAATTTTTCCTTGATATTGCCGGTAAGCCCACTCTAAACTTCGACCTTGTCTCACATTGTGATCCGACGCGGGTACACTGAAAAATAACCATAACTTTCTTTGGATGAATCCGTCCTGTGTATGACGATAAAATACGTCCGTGTCCTGGGTAAGACGACAAACTACGTCCAACAGCAAGGCCTTTGATCAGGAGGTTTTGAGGAACGTGAAACGACCTCTTAATTGCTGGTGTTCCCAGGTCCACCCTAACCCGGGGCGGTAGCACCTGTTCGGGACCCAGCTATGGGCAAATAGTTAACCCCCAAACTGGGGTCAAAACATTATGAAAGTGTAAAAATAGGTTTTAATACCAGAAATACTTTGTTTATTACCAGCAATACATTTTTGAAAAACAAATATTACCAGCAGTACATTTTTTTTAAATATTACCAGCGAAGGAAAATTCTTACCAGAAATAGATTTTTGAAGGAAAAAATATTACCAGAAATAGATTTTTGGAAAAAAAAATATTACCAACAATGAAAATTTTGTCGGCATTAAATAACATAATATGTTGTAAAACAAACCAAAATTTGGATGAATACCGAGATTACTACTGCAGTTCGTATTTCGTGCGATAAAAAAATCACCTAAAATAAGTATGAAACAGTGTTCACGTAGGTTAAGATTTTAAAGCACCTTCATCGTCTTTTCAATTTTCTGGGGGGGGGGGGTGCTATGGTAAATATATGGGTTTTGTAATGGATAGTCTAGTGAGAAATCGGAGTGACATGTTCAAATTTCAGCCGGTGTCATTGCATTCACTTCCGTGTAAAATACCCTTGGGAAATGTATAATTCCATCTCCTCCTCAAGATTATTAACTTCTTAGGACTTGTAAAAAGAAAATAATTTTTATTCTCAAAAACAAATTCTTAATGCAATATTCACACGTAAAAAAAAGAATTATTCGTACAATCCAAAAATATGTTTCGGCTTCAAATAACTCACAAACGGTTGATAAACTGTATTAACAAATTTAATTAAATATTGTTGTTTTGCATTATGCATATGGATGTTCTTTTGTTTGCCTTATTTGTATGGGACTTGTTTTATTCTTTGCCTTATTATATGGAATAATGTGCCTTGCCTTATTAATATGGAACTTCTATAATATCGTGTTTTGCTTTATTCAGATGGAACTTTAATATTGCTGTTTTGCTTTGTTCATATGGAATTTCTATTTTATTTTGTTTTGACTTATTTATATGGAGCTTTTATAATGTTGAGTTTTGCATAAAACAATATGTAAATTCCATATTGTTTTTGTCTTATTCATATTGAATTGCTATTTTATTGTTTTGTCGTATTCATATTGAACTTCTATATCATAGTTTTATCATATTGGTGTGGATTGTCTACATTGCTGTGTTTTACCATTTTTTTATAAATTTTGGGTTCAATTAAATTTTCAATTTCGTTATCCCAAATGACTTCTGAAAGCACATGTATGCAAAATTCTTTTAATAAATCCCGATTCAATTAAAGCGCCTTAAAACAACGAAAATTTCGTTTTATAACGGTTCGATTTCTGTTTACGACTTTGTTATCGTAAGGCAGCAAAACGTCATATTGTAGCGCGATCATTTTTAGTGAAAGACCATTAATGTGCTCCAACGTAAAGAATCAATTAATTCTTATTTGAAGCTCCATAACAATAGTGTGAGCTCTGCGTTGCGCTCACCCTAATAATCTACATTATAAGAATTAGATTTCTAAAGGAAGGTAACTCTTGGTCTATTTAATGCTATTTATAGAGTAGTTTTTAATCATTTATTTTCAAATAATATCTCATATTATAGGGTACTGATTTCTTTGTCTTTATGTAAAGCAGCAATATCGGTACATTGTAGCGAGACTTTTATAAGCACAATGCCTTTAAAATGTTATAACTCGAAGAATAAAACAATTGGCAAACATGACCCTGTAGCGGACCGTGGGAGTGAAGATGTGAAGAGATATCAGAAAAGGTTAAAATTTCCTGCTAGCCGGTCCAACTACATGAGAATGTTGGGGTTTAATTAAGTCCAAAGAAGACAAAGAAAACAAACAAAACCGATATACATGGGTAAACAAATATATATTAATAACGAGTTACACAAAGACATGAACAGTTACGTAGAGTTTGTATGGAGAAATTATGTGCGTGTGTTGTAAGTGTTCGTACGTACGTGTATTGTTCTTAGCGCGTTCCCAGAATTTGGGAAACGCTGTATCTGTGAGAGGTCACAAAATGGCCTAAGTGGAAAAAGAGAGATTAGGTAGCGGCCCAAGGCCTGAGTCGAAAAAAGAGAGAGAGAGAGAGAGAGAGAGAGAGAGAGAGAGAGAAGGGTCAGCCAGTATTTATAGCCAGAAGAGAGAGACCCCTGTTGAAGGATTAAGGAAACTGAGGAGGAGCTAACTCCGACAAACCTTAGTGCCCGCAAAAAAATGACATCGCTTTTTTACATATACTCTTTGTCAAAGTTTGTTTTCAAAAGCGATGATTAGAATTGTAATGAAACCTAAACATATAAAAGTGAATTTATACGGGGTTTTTTTTTGTTGTTTTTTTCTTTTTTTTTTTTTTGTTCTTGAGAATTTACAAATTATTCTCTTAAATAAACAATCTAATAAATAATGTCTAATATTTTTTCTAAATTCTCAAGAACAAAAAATGTTTATTTCATTTTCATCATATGTTTAGGTTTTACTACAATTCTTATCATCGGTTATAAAACAATAAACATTGCTGAAGAGTGAAGATAGTTAAAATAAAAGCGGTGTCATGCGAAAAACGCTTTTGGACCCTTCGTGTTTTTTCGGGCACAAAGGTCCGTGTTTGCTAATATTTCATTTATAAACGTTAAAAAAGTTCAAACACTAAAAAGTGTTTGTTACATCATGCCCATATTGTTGATTTAGGAAACGATGTATTAGGGTAGAAATTTACTGCTCTGAATTTTCTTAATTTTTTTATAATAATTCGACTATTTTTCGTCCTTGTTCAAACACATGTTTGCGTGGAGATAAATTCGTATCAGCATAAATGATCTGTTATTTATTTTTATTGCTTTATTTATTGGGGCTGACTACATAATTACGACCGTAAATTTTTGCTGTCTTGTGCATTCAGTACAAAGAAAAATAATGCTGCATTTAATTAAACTTCCTCTTGTTTTTTTGTTTTTTTTTCAGATTACCTACTTATAAACTATGCGAATGTACAAGCCTCTAAGAAGTTACTGTTACTGCTACAACTACTACTAGTCCAGCTGCTGTTAGGTTTATGGAAAAAAGAAGTAATATATTACATTAAAGCAAATTCATGCACCGCAACAAATAAAAATAAAGACAACGGCTGTTTATAATATCGTTAAACCAAGATCTATGTGTTATGCCATTAGAATCAATCGCAAACAGTCCTGACACATGCATACATATAGATAGATAAGATTTATATTTAGCCGAAGTTTAAATTATTCTTCCAGACAATCAGACGGCTGTATATACGACATCGTTTATATGACATCGTTTAATGCTTGTCAGTAAAGTATGGCGACTGACTTTGTTTTCTCTTGAAGAATCTCATTATCATAATCAAAACTTACTTTCTGTTTTGCTTTTCCTTGTTTCATCGATTATATAAATATATATATTATTTGCTTGCAAACTTAAATCGTTTTAAAGCTTGTTAAAATCACAGAGTCTGATTCGTATTTGTCTGCGGTTTTGATGAAGTTATTGCATGTATTTTAGTATATATCTGAGAACTTTTTTTCGCCCGACAAACATTGACAAAAATGAAATAAAACGGATCTTGTGTTGCATCTTACATAACATGGAAATGTAAATTTATAAAACAGATTTATTTACTGGTGATATATGTGTGTGAATTGGGATGAAATATAAATCAAATATGGATCGGAATCCGGCAGAATGATTATAGACAGGAAACTAGGAAACGTTTATCAATCTAACATGTTTCGCTTTTATTAAAGCTCCATCTGTGAATGAGATATGGAGAAAAAGAAGAAACAAATTTTGCTACTTTGACTTTTGCGTTGTTAGATTTTCATTGATTAATTATGTTTAATCTGCATTCGACCTTTTAAACCAACATTATAATTTCTGGCGTTCCGAATTCAATTCGAATTCAGTTCGAATGAATTTCTTGAAATTTGGGGTGGACGCGTCGTCTCTCCTTAAATTCGTAAAGTACCAAGTTATATTAATGTTGGTTAATTTCATAGAATTAAATAAGGGTGGGAGAGAAACAGATGTAAGAAACATTTTTTACCAATATTTAAAAAAAAAACTTTTCTCAAATAATTTCAGTTTTTCAAACTTAAAGTCCGGAAAGTTTCATTAAAATTCGATAATTATCTGATTTTCACAAGAATTTCCAAATCAATGTTTTTTGTTTTGTTTTTATCGCAAAAAGATGCTACTCATACTAATTTCCCATACTAATTTATGGTTCCCCGTTGACGCAAGAAAAACAAAATTTTAACCCCAATTTCGAAGGTTCTAAAAAGGATTAAAAAATATAATTTAATAATCACAAAATATTTTTTATCATTCCTTTTAATAATAACAAAGATTTTTACGATAAAACTCTCTTTTTATTGAGTTTGGGACATTTTTTCATCATGTACGCTTAATCTTTTACGAATCTTTGGAGGTACTTTTTTGTTGTTGCTACTTTAGCGTAATTTCGACTGTCATAGTCATTGTACACAAGATGTGTTTGATTAAATTACGGCGTTTTTAAGATTGTTAGAATTAGAATTTAAGTCAGATAAAGATGCCATTAAAATCAGTTAAAGTTGATCGTAGCTCTCCACAGCGTCATTTTTATTATCCTTGAATTATCACAACTTCTTCGAAAAGATAGTGGGATGATTTCCTTCTAGACTTCCTCCATTTAACCCATTACTTGGAGTGAGGAGAAAAATGGATACCTGCGTTTCCCAAGGGCATTAGTGCCAAATGAACGTAATCAGAAACTGAACTCAGCTCGCCGTTTTCCTTTTCGGCGATGATAACCGTTACGCTATCGTTAATCCATTATAAAGAAATACCATATGAACCCCCCCCAACCACCCCACCCCCACACACACAGTATCCCGAAATTGAGACGGAGACAATAGCAGTATCAATCATCACGTCAATTAAAGTAGATAGGTTCGCTCATTGTCCGATTCACACTCCTCCCCCGTTTTTTTAACATGAGTAGAGGTTTATTCCTTGTTTCCTGTTTATGACTGTGTTTCCGGATCCTTCTAAAGTTTTTTTTATTATTATTATTATTATTCTCTTTCGTTTCCAGTATCCCCTTGCATCTTAGTGGCATTATCCCCTTGCTTGGTGTGAACTGATTAAAAAAAAAACATTGGTCAAGACTGAACCAAGTGTTCCATGTATCTGTTGTCGCTTTGGTGGATATAAGTAGGAAACACTATTTTCGTAACGTCCCACGTATATATTGTGAAAATAGATACGAAATTTCTTACACTTAAGCATGAAAAACACCACCTGCAAGTTGAAGCATAGAAAAAAATACGAAAAAGATTCCAATTATTCAACTTAGACGATGTATTTTACCTTCGTCTGAAATTATTTCCTTTCTATAATTATCTGCTTTGACAGAATAAAACTACCACCAAATATTTTCAAGGATCTCTAAAACTGTAAGGTGAATGGAAATGTTTAAGTACTGTAATTATTCATAATGCTTATTACAAAATTGTGTATAATACGCGCTGCTAAATTTGGGCTACAGAATTCTGAAAAAGATATATTATGTATAATACGCATTAAAGTTTTAGAATTTGTAACAACTAAATTTAACATTTATTCAACTTTTTATCTGGCTCGTATCAAATAAAAATAATTTATATACTCTTTACACTAAGTTTAGAAACAATATTTATTTGTTCACGGATAATTTATTTTTAAATTTTGTTAACTGTTAAAATTTTTCATATTAACCATTGCGTTTTTGAGTAGCTGGGTTACCATAGTAACGATTTTTTCAGTTGTTTTGAGAATGCTCGTAAAGAGCACAATGTTAACAATAAAATAAACATCCAACTGCCACGGAAATGTTTGCACGGTGCGAAAATAAGTTCACAAAGGAGAGGCAAAATTATAAACAAACTCACATTCCAGTGGCTAATGGACATTTCTCTGTATAGATACTACTAATAATAATAGTACATCATGGCAAAGTCTTTAAAAAATGCTACACCACAAATGCAATGGATAATAATAAAGATAACCTCCTTTTTTTAGGAAGAAAGATAAGATGACTGTGGACGATGACCACATCGAAAATGATGAAGACCTCTACGACGCTGACAACATGGATGAAACAGCGATGACATCCATCTTTGACACAGACAGCGATGAAGAAGGCGAAAATCTACTTAATCTCTCTCTCTCTCTTTCTCTCTCTCTCTCTCTCTCTCTCTCTCTCTCTCTCTCTCTCTCTCTCTCTCTCTCTCGTTGTCCAGTCTTCCTCTTGGGTAGCCGACTACTTAATTTCAACGCAGCCACGTGGCGCACTCATCCACACTCGCAAGTGCATTAAGCTAATCCCATAAATATTCTTCTTTCTTTTTAGAACGATCTGTATACACGGAAACATAATTTTCTCTTTCACTTTTTTTGCTGTTCTTTATATAAAATATATGCATAAAAATCTTCCACACGTTGAATTTGTTTCTTTTGAAAATGTTGAATCCATTTATTTTGAAAATTCTCACTTCTTAGACAACCTTATACGTTACATAGTAATGTGGTGGTGATACATGACAGCTGTCCTGTCTACAACATTTAAAGAGAGGAGTGAATGATAAACACTGAGAAGGATTTGGTATAAAACGAAATGCAAGGAAAAGTCATCAACAGAAAAAAGAACAGCAAAATAAAATTGGAATGAAAGAAAGGAAACAGCTATGTGAAATAAACACCAAATTAATTTATTTACATAATTTATTTACCAATCATGTTTCGGCGATAGCCGAGTAGCTACTGAATATACAATGGGAATGTTTCATTCATAATATGTGTGTGTGTGTGTGTGTGTGTGTGTGTGTGTGTGTGTGTGTGTGTGTGTGAGAGAGAGAGAGAGAGAGAGAGAGAGAGAGAGAGAGGAAGATGAAATTTCAGTACTTTTGAAATAAGAATAACAATAAAAATAAGAATAATATTTTTGTTCGCGCACGGTATGTACCAGGATGAACATGTTATTTCAGTGTGTACAAATTTCCATTATTTTTCTTTAGTCTCCAAAAGGCTTGACGAATATATATATATATATATATATATATATATATATATATATATATATATATATATATATAATATAATATAATATAATATATATATATATATATATATATATATAATATATATATATATATATATATATATATAATATAATATATATATATATATATATATATATATATATATATATATATATATATACATATATATATATATATATATATATATATATATATACATATATATATATATTGCTTCTGATTATTTTAAAAAGTGTTTTTGAATACACTTGGCATGATCTCTACTACATCCGCGTCTAGAATGACGCGAATTTTTTACGAGCTTCAACTGATTTTCATCCCTCCCCCTATAAATTTTGGGGCGCTTTTGTCAGGATCCACTTCTGGCACAAAAATCTTGTTAACACAGACTCAGCCTATTCTTAACTTCTATAGTAGCACCTCTTCACTGCAGTCAATTTGCGACATAAATGTAACTTACTTTCGAGCACATCGTCCTGAATAACGGCAACGCATGTTACCAAAAAATATACTTTATTTAGTTCTCTTGTATAATACACATCCTTAATTTTACGCTCAAAAAACTGGAGAAAAAGTGCATATTATACACGAATAGTTACGGTTGGTATTTATTTATCCACACACTTAATTGAGCGGAATATGACACAGGATCGAGTTTAGATAGGTGGGAACCTATGTGGACTATGGAGAAAACTGCTTAAGCCTTTGGAAGAGGACTCTGGTATGAGTAGGGGGTTTAATCTATGATAAGCCCCCCTGGAGCTTAATCGTATATTAAATATTGAACACCGAAGAAATTAAATAAAAAAATATTCAATCTAAGGGAGATAACTTTGTTAAAACTATATAAACGTTATAAAACTTGTATTTATCGGCGGTATTTCTTTAAAAAAAACATGTTAAAATGTTTATATTCACGCAGTAAACTGTCTTCGGGTTTTACTTTTTAAGATTAATTATTTAACTTTTATTCCCAGTTATACTTTTCGATTTATATGAAGGCATATGTTAATATTTGACTGATTTTTGTTGAAGAAACCGAAGAGATTATCGGCACACACACCCTCCTTCCGTCAACGGATGCCTGAAACCTTTTCTCTTTCTCTTTCTCTTTTCTTCATCGTCGTTGCTACCCTTTGAGCAGTGACCCAACGCTTTCAATGTTAAGGCACGTGACCGTTTTGAATGGACATCCATTCAAAGTTGTTTGACGGTTGGCATTTACCGCCAGTAAAGGTCACGTGACTTATTGTATACCCGCCAATAAGTATCCACGTGCGGACAGATGATCTGCGGGCATCGAGTCGAGAAGACCCATTTCCCGTTACCATCCGGCTTAAGCACCTTGACTTCGGTATTAGACCTTTTATAGTCAACTTCGTCGCCTGAAGCTACTTTCACCATCCTTGACTCGATCCTAGCCCCTTTCCGACTTTCCTACATAATACTAGATTCTCTTCCCCCCCCCCAAAAAAAGGAAGAAGAGCAACAAGCATTTGTCACGATCTCCTCTAAAATCTCCACTTGTCCACTACAGCGATAGCGAAAGTCCAAGTTCTACGTACTTACATCCATCTCCGTCGAAGGATCGTCGCACGTAAGAGAATTCATTTTCCCATCAGCCTTTAACCGTTTTCTTACCGTTAACTTATCGACGGCAGGCAACCGAGCATCTTTCAAACAACAGTTGCCACAGTATTAAGCGACCTTACCTCTCATCCAAAGCAAGAAGTAAGTTAAGAACCAACGAGCCTCCACACGTGGTACTTGTATTTTCTGGATCTTTCCCTTTGTAGTAGACCATGCGGTGTGTGAATGTGAGAAGAGAAGATGTGTTATCTCTAGGTTAAGGCTTCCGCTGGCTGGTCCAGCTACATAAGAATGTTGGACTTTAATGTAGTCCAAAAAAACAAACAAGACCGATATACATGTATGCGAACAAATATATATTGATAACAAATAGATTAATACACGAATTACAAATACATTGAAGACATGAATAAAATGTTACAGTCTGTATGGAAAGTTGTGTGTGTGTTGAGTTGAATGTCAGTACGGGGTGAATTTTGTTTTAGCGTGTTCCCAGAATATGGGAAATGCTGGTTGTGTATAACAGTTCACATATTGGAAATTTTAAGAGAAAGTTTTATACCTCGCCTCACGCGCGAGGTTGCGACCCGCGGCCGAAGTTGAGATAGTTGCTCGCACGTGCGCGTAAGCAGAGAAAAAAAGAGAAAGAGGCGAAAGGTCAGCCAGTATTTATACTCCCGGGAGAGAGAGACCCCTGTTGACGGGTTAAGGAAATGAGGAGGAGCTAACTGTGACACCTTCGTCTATACTTCATTCTATGTTGACGAACATTTCTCTTAAAACTTATAAACTCTGTGATTCTATCCGGGTCGAACTCATGTCGGAGATTCATAACCTATCATGTTAATCTGTTTCTAAGTCTCCATTGATTCTTCTCCTGTTCTCCAGCTCCTTTCCTCTTCAGGAACATTTGACGCCAACCATTAAAATTTGGCGCCAACCATTAAAATTTGGCGCGCAATAACGTTCAACCTCAACATCAACCACACGATTCACAAATTCGCCAGACCTACCATCCAGAAACCAGGAACTTGACACTGCAGTCTTTCCTCCTTCATCCTGTCAGTTTGTTATTAAATAAACTTATATTTGTTATGCCTTTCATACACCATTCGTGTTTGTCCTTTCTCTACCGTTGCTAGCCTTGTCAAGTACCGTTGATATCCTAAAAGAGTATCAACAACGCTTGTACGTGTGAGTCTGGTGGTCTGACACAAGGACATACAAAAAGAAACCACACTAGGCAACCAGGTTTCTACTACAAGTTATGATCGTAAGTGCGTCAATAAATCCGTAGCCTAAACGGAAAAGACATTTATTCTACACAGCAGGTGTAGAATAGACGTGGTGTAATGGTTAGCCTGCTTGTCTCGCTAGACCAATTAAGAAAGAGTAGTGAGTTCGAGCCTCACTGGGTGATCCTCACTTTCGGCCTTGTGCTACATCTAAGCTAGGCTTAGAAAATTATTTGGGCACTTCGATTTGTGACAGTTGTGAGCGAGCCTATCTCAATTACGACTGAGTAGTGAGTTCGATCCTCACTGGGTGCTACACATTTTTTTTTTTTTTGGCTTATGCCACATTTAAGCTAGGCTTAGAAAATGTGGACACTTCGACGCTCTGTAATGGTTAGCAAGCTTGTCTCGCTATATCAATTGCGAAAGAGTAGTGAGTTCGATCCTCACTGGGTGTTTCACACTTTTGGTCTTTTGTCACATCTAAGCTACACTCAGAATATCATATGGGCTCTTCGACATGGTGCAATGGTTTGCGAGCATGTCTCGCTAAATCATTTACGACTAAATAGTGAGTTCGATCTTCACTGGGTGAAGATCGACCTCACAAATGGTATCATTTCAGCTTATGAAACTATTTATAACAGAAAAATAAACTCATTGGTTTATAAAAGCTTGAGGGGCCCTAGGCTTAATCCAATACTAGCCTAAAGAATAATCCGGTCCTGATTGCAAGGCTTGGGTCAAACTGTAGTATGGCTTTTAAAGACTTTTCAATGGTACTGCACGCTGGAATCGCGTCCCTGAGCCGATAACATCATAAAAAAACACCTCCCTAACCAATCGTCTATGGTTAGATTCGAACCCAGGTCTCATGGGTTCGAATATTATACAGTGAAAATATCATATCAAATTTAACCAGTAAATATGTGACAGGCTGCGAAGGTAACAATGCACCCTGGTGAAATATATGCATTAGCTTGAGAATGTTTATGTCCATTTTTTGAATCATTTCATCCATGTAAGGTAATAAACCCACTAAGATACAAGGGATTGCTGATTGGGGAAGAATAAGTAAAAAAGAAACATTAAGGAGCGAGAAGAATAGAAGAGTAATCAATAAAGTAGATAACAATTGGCATTGCATTTAATTTTTTGAAGATCAAAGTTGGTTGGAAAGCATGGAACCAGAAGAGATTTCCACAGGTGAGAAGATCGAGAAAAGAAACTGTTAGCATAGAACTTACGGTTACAGCTGGCCAATTTAACTGATAATTGATGAGACTTTGCCGCCAATCTAGTACTGCGCTTAAATTCATAAAGTATAGGTACCATAGCGAAGAGTTCATCACAATTACCATGAAAGTATTTATAGAAAGGCATGAGAAACTACATTATGGTGACTGAAGCTGAGATGCCAGGACCAATAATAACGCTGAGTACGTAAGGACGTTTGTGATGTCGAATCATTAAAAGATTCATCAATCTATATAAATAAAGCGCAGTGTACGTGTGTCCATCCGACTGTCCGTTTTTCGATCACATCGAATCATAAACATCCTGAAATAACAGGTAGTAAACTACTATAATTACACGCGATTAAAAATTAAATAAATAATTAATGTAAAGTTAAACTGAAATATCGAACAGAGTGAAAGGTTTAAAAAACAATTCTTTATTAAAGGTGTAATATTACATTTCACGGTAAATTGCTCATATGTTTTCTTTTTCTAGCACGTGTACTGTGATGTATTTGAAATATTACATAGTTCGGGTTCCCTAATGTCTTTTAGGAGTGACTTTATGTGAAGGTATCATAAAGAATGGCGATTTTAAAAGAAAAAAACAATTGCGAGCAAAATAAAACTACGGAGATCGTTTGCGTATAAGAAGAAAGATTATGCCGAATTAAGGTGTCAAATAAAGATAAAATAATTTGATTATTACTAAATTCTTACGTACATAGGACGCTGAAAACAAAAGGTCAAAGGTCCAAAAGCCCTCCGCAGGAGCTAGGGTAAAGTCTACCCGAAGAGCGGCTTCATACAAAAAAAATAAAAACAGGATAGGTTTCATTTTAAGAATACTTTTATTTTAATGCATAAATTTACATCCAGTCACATTTTCATACACAATTGTTTATTTTATTCGTTTTTACTCCTGTATTAAAGATTTTACAAGCTTACAGAAATTTTTACAAGCTTACAGAATATGTATCCAATGATTCGATGTTAAAATACACCCAGTTTCCAAAAATAACATATGAGAATATATATTATTATAAACGTTACATTTAATGGATACAGGAGTTTGAGTAGACATTCCTTTTTTTAAGACTGACATGCTTAGAATTCGAGAGTCTTATTAAAAAATGTGCCTCACTGTAGGAAGCTAACCTGTATCTCTTTTTTAACCTAAAAAATCACCTTCTAGGAGAAGGGAGCTTTAACATTAGGCTACAAGAAACCATTATTTTATTTTCATTTCTTATTAATATAATTTCTTTTAAATCCATTAATTCCTTATATATATATATATATATATATATATATATATATATATATATATATATATATGGGGAAAATATATACATTTTTTATATATCAAGAACAATCTCAGAGGAAAACAGTAAGACAAAGGGGAAATGTTTTTGTGTGATTCATTTCGTCTTTTATGACTTCATCGAACTCTAAATTGATATTTACGTTGATACGACTCCACATCCGCGCGAAATAAAAGGGACGCTGAGAATTCTAAACTTTAATAGTTTTTTTCTTTTCTAAATGAAATCGACATGATTATATACCCAAAATATATTTAAAAAGCAAGCAAACAATCAAAAAACATTTAATTTAAATTTAAAATTCTCATCATGCTTTCCTTCGTGCAGATGTGTAGTAGTCCCAACGTAAATATAAACTTAGTCTGGAAAGGAAGAAACGCGTTGCATGAAAACATTTTCCACTTTGTCATATATATATATATATATATATATATATATATATATCAATTTCATCTTTTACAGAAAATTGCTTTAGTTATTTCATTCATTCTTTCGATTTTAGCGTTTAAATGTTGGTTCCTTTATAAGCCACCTTCATAAGAAATATTGTATTTCAATGACAGAATTGTCATCTAAGATTATAATTGGATTATGACTAATATATATATATATATATATATATATATATATATATATATATTTAATATTGCAATCACAAGGAAAAGTAGTGTATTTACGAAACTATTTTTTTAATTCCTGCGTTATTGAAAAAAAAATTGAACAAAGTAACTATAAACAAAATGTTTGTTTTTTTTGTTTTTTTGTTTGCTCTCCTCTCCCAGCCGAATGATGGAGAGAGCATTACCACGCACCATCGCCAGTGAGACATGCTGCAAGAGCTCCGTTTCGCGAGGCTCGTCCCTTAATCGAGACGCCATCCCGCCAATCATCTGAAGAAACGACATCGAACGAGGGCCAATAACCCCAAAAGTCTCCACTGTCACAGTGTCACAGGAGTAAAAAAAAATATATATATATATATATATATCAGCAAGAAAAGAATATTTAACTATTTTTTTTTAATCTCTGCGTTCCGGGCGACAGACCCCGGCGCAACTGCGGACCAGATCATATTACCGGTCGAAAATGTAACCGCACGTCGCATCCCAAATCAACGACTTCCCCATTTTAAAAGGGAAAATAGTAATGCCATCCGGCCGCTTTCCATCACCACGGCCGAGGCCTACGGGTTCGATTTGGAAAGGGAACCCAGCTGCATCCAGATCTCTTCTGATGATGTCGTTTATTGCTACATGCCTTGGAAAGCGGCGTTCTCACGTTTGATGGAACCAATTTCAAATCATTCAAGGTGATGTCATATAAACGGTAAAACTGAAAAAAAGAACCGTCACAGGTAAAAAAAACATTCAGTTTGACCGTTTATATGACGACATTTTTAGTGAGTTGTAATTGGTTCCATCAAACGTGAAAACGCTGGAATCAAAAACCAGTTGCGTAACTACACACAGAACAATCCTTGAAAACGAATGGAACAACATTCGAACGCTCTCGGGGTGTGGGGGGGTAATAATATAGTATAAAAGTTAATATGAATATTGGCAAATTTACCCATAACATATTCTGAAATTTGAATTTAAAAAAGGTAGACAGAACTTGTTCATATTATTTAACAAAATATCTTTTAGAGAAATACACCTAATACATATATATATATATATATATATATATATATATATATATATATATATATATATATATATAATGAAATTGACTAAGTTCGACAATTATTTTAATGTATTCCCTGTTTATACGTCAATAGATACAAATATTTAACTAAATGCTCTGTTTATAATAAACAGCATTAACAACATTTACCGACCTGAATGCCCGTGAAATATATTCAAATCATTATCGGACTTAGTCCATTTTATAATATATGATGTCATTTGTTTACGTTAAGATACTCTTCGAGCAGATATGAGTGTCCGAAAGAAATCATGGGGAATTTGTAGTTTAAAAACAGTAATTTAACCTCTGTAGCTAAATGGTATAGCACGTCAGACTATATGACAGTTCCGTGTAGGATACAAGTGTGATTCCTGTCGGAGGATACACATTTTCTATGAAATTTCTCGGCCATTCAAGTCGGAAAATGTTGTTAATACATAACGATATCGAGGACAGAGCGTAAATATAAAAGTAGACATTAAGTCCTGAAGATTGGTTTAAGCATAGCACTGACGGACGCCGCTTGTTATTGGCCGCAATGTCCACTTACATGTATATGATTAGTGCAGAGAATTTCTTGGCACGACCTAAAGGCTAAATTCTTTTAGAATTATTGAATTTTGGCCGAACGTTCAGGCACTGATCGCTTAATCTTCTTCATTCTTGAATTTACTTGTAGATTGTGAAAAAGAGCACCTGTAAAAATTTACATTATTTTAAAATAATCTCTTGTTTATTTATTGCTAACGTCCACAACTGATACGACTTCATTTTAATCGTCTTCTTTTAAAGTGAAACTGTAACGAAAGGGACCAAGAAAAAATTGAAGACTAATAATAAATTCTGTTCAAAGATTAGTAAATGCGATATACAACTTGAGGAAAGTTATAGAACGCATCGGTCAAAATGCAGTGATTTGATAAAAAAAAAGAAAAGAAAAGAAAAGACACCGATGAAGATACGAGTCTTAATAGTTCACTGAAGTGGGAGACAGTCGAACGATGTTTAAAACTATGAATAAATTACCATGTTGATGACAGTTGTTTGAAAGCAATTTGATCTATTTAATCAAGACCAACTTTTTTATTACATTTCTCTTTTTATTTATTTTTAGTTCTATTTTTATTTTGTTAAAAAGTAAAGTATTTCGCACCAAATTACAATAACTTTTAGGATACTTTTTTTTTATTTTTTTATTTTAATAAAAAGCATTATCGGCAGTTTGAACAACCAGACTAGGGTTTTCCAGAACGGTCTCATCAAATTTGGATTGTTTGGCGACACATTGGTGTTTATTGGAAATACCGTATCTGTAAACGTTGAGATCTCCTTTCTTGTCCATGTCAAAGCGAATTGCGTTTTTGGATCCCATCGATGGGTCTTCATCAAAATAATTGTAAGGCAATAAGAAGAAGCTGCGATGCGCTCCGACTGTTGGTGTAATGGGCAGATCTTCAGTGTGGGGAATATGATGAACTCCTAGTGTTACCCAGGCTACCAGATCCTGTAATAAGAAAAAACATATTTTCTTTGTTTTTTTGTTTTTTTTTAACGATATGAAAACATCAAAATAACAATGACTTGGATTGTTATAATAATTCATTAGGATATAATTGAATGACGATGACGATAGCGAGAAAAAAGTAAGAATAATAATTTTGTTTATTTCATACAGACTCCTTTTTGGAACATAGAACCACTACCCAGGACCGGTTCAAGTCCGAGGGGAGCCATCATGCCGCCATGTCATGTGTTTGAGATCTTCCAGATCTAAAGCTTATAAAAACGACGACAATATTGGCTATTTTGTTAATAGAAAATGATCTTGTAAAGAAGATAGGTGTAGAAAGTGTCATGAAAAGATTTGCAGATCTGAAGGCTAGGAAAATATTTTCAGTAAGATAATGAATATTTTATACCACGGGGTAGGATGTAGCACAAAGCCGAGTTTAATGTGGGGTAATCCGAGCCCGTAGGCTTGGCCAAAAATTCCCCGTAAACCCAGCATAAACGAGATCGGGTCTGTCTACCTCCCCGAACGAGACTGCCCTTCGGCATAGCCTCGTCCAGGTACCTCTCTGCCTTCGAGCAGAGAGTTCGACAGCACAACTGGAACAGATTCCAGCTGGTCTCATTGATTCGGTGTTGGTTGAATTCGCGGGGTTCAAAATTTCAAGTTTGGTGACAATGATTACAGTGGCGGAGTGTAGAGCTCGCATTTGGAACTTTTTCACTCTTCATGGGCTACGGATACAAGGTCCGCGTAGAAGAGAGAAGGAAGAACAGTTACGTTGCGCACTTATTCATTATTGTAGGTAAATAAACAACAATCGAATCAGTGAGTGTAATTTTTAAATGATACATAATTTTTAAAAAGCATCATTCAAATTTAAAAGTTATCTCCCTTTAATTTTCTACATTTTGATTTTTCGATGAAGTGAACCATTCGACGAAGTGAGGATTCAGTTTAATGCTTTCAGTGAAGCCGATTTTTGGGAAAATGAAATTCACTGATATGATTGTCATCCAAATAAATCATACAGGTCTCTTAATGTCCATTTAACACTCAAATGACCCCTGGAGTTTTCTATCTGTAAATTTTAGCAACGATATGATATTGGCACTCATGAATGATTTATCATTTTTTAAACATTTCATATTTCTTTTTTAAAAACCTTTTAAACTCTGTCAAACAAAAACTTGAGTAAGGTTAATTCACAAGAGCAATATCATTTGATATAAATTGGTATCCTTAATAGAATACTGTGTGTTGCCCCACTTGGCGCCACCCAAACCACGGTATTTAAATGAATAAAAAGGCAAACATTTCCTTCTTTTTTTTTTCTTCTTCTTCTTGCTCCAAGATGAAGTAGCTCGTAGATGAGTACGCCCACCGTGGCGCGTTCGTTTCCCCCGGTCATTTTGACTATTGACCTCTCACACACGCTTGTTTGACACACAGACACGCTCACACACACACACACTTACACAAACATACATACACACACATGCATGCACAAACAAGCACATTTTATAGATAGTTTTTAATATCTTTCCCTTTGATTTCAATTGTGTATTTTCTGAAAAACGTTTACACTTCACAACAAAAGTTGTAACAATACTATTGAAACTATTCACTTATGAGTTCTATTTCATTTATTAACCTGTAACCTTCTATGTTCGTTGGAGCACCACATGTGCTGCAGCAGCAGTAGCAGTGGTGTTTCCTGGGCACGATAGCCCGATGGAGCCCAACCCTCTCCAGGCTGGTTTTGAATTCAGAATGTATCCTTCTCCTAGACAGGTTGCCACCCAAATCTATAGAACCCAATCTGTCCTGCTATTTACCCATTGTGGAAGAGGACAAAACGATGGATTCCTACCTTTTCCAAGGGTATTAGCAGGTAAGGGAATGTTCTGAATTCGACTGAAATTCGAACTTGGCACTCTGATTTCTCAGTCCGAACCACAATCCATTACCACAGTGTGCCTCCATGTTATAATATAGAGAATGTTTAATAGGTCAAGGGAAAATTCTTTATATCTGTACTTGAACACGAAAAGATCAAACAAATTGTTTGTTACTTTTCTCATATGACAATGGGTTCTCAGATCAAAGATTAAAAATGGCTTCAAGTGAATAAATCCCCAAGTCTTCAAGAAGACACTAATTCATCAGATCTTATAAATCGACGGTACAGAATCACAAAGAACTTCACCAAATAACAATAAAAAGACATAACACTTGAAGATTTCCAACAGCAGCAACAACTAAAAAAGATAGCACATATAACTCGAAGGGAAAATAAGGATATATATTGATATTCCACACTCGTTCTAACAAAATTCCAGGAAGAAAACTCAAATGAATACTAGAAGGGGCGATAAAAGTGGACTTGAGAAGTTTGATTTTAGAACTAGAAGCGAAAACAATGACATAATCAAGATGATGGCAGTCCACACTACCTTAAACGAAAGGCTAGGAAGGAAACCACCATCAGTGCTAAAATGGGTGATAATAGTGAACTTGAGAAGTTTAATTTCCTGAAAAACAGTTTTAAGAGGAAGATTTTCTAAATTGCATACGACTAATAATAACCATCGATCAATGAATGCCGATTGTTTCTTCTTTTTGTTTTTAATCATATCACTCCATGTAAGGCAGTAAATCCACTAAGACACAAAGAGTTAATGGGTGTAGAAGAATAAGAAAAAAGAGAAACATTATTAAGGAATGAGAACATTAGGAGAGTAATCAAGAGGACAGCAGATAACGATTGTCATTCCATTTAAACTTTTGAAGATCAAAGTTGGCCTGGAAGCATGGAGACAGAAGAGAGTTCCAAAAAACCTGAAGTGTTAGAAAATAAACTGTTAGCATAGAATTTACGGTTTCATCCAACCAATTCAACTGTGAATTGATGAGACCTTGCAGCCAATCTAGTATTTCGCTTAAATTGGTAAAGTCTAAGTACCATAATTATTCCCTCTGTATTTGTCAAATTAGTAAGCCTTAAAATGAAATTTGAAGACTGAAAGAGAGACTCACCTCATCCACAATATTTTCATTATCGTCGATATAATCCTGAAATCTTACAATCGGCTTCATTCCATCATACATAGCATATTCTGAACTGCTCCTTGTTTCATTTTCTTTGAAGGTCGTCACAGCCATTTGGTAGCGCGCCCATGTTCGGCTATTTTCACTGTTTTTGTCCACCGGTAAAACCGATTTTGTCATCCCGTCAATTTGTAACCGATAGGATCGTGGAATTCCTTGCTTCGTCTTGAACTTATTGTTGCTAAACAACAGATATTTGGGAGTATCAAAGTTGTATTTGTAGGCAGCTTGCTTCTCATTTGTCTTTAGATTTCGGCTGTAAGTTGTTTGGAAATAAAGCCTGTCTGGACCCCATTCCCTATTCGAGATGCTACTGGATTTGATGTCGAGTGTCTCATATCGATTCTTGGTTCCTTTAATGTCTACATCGACCCGGAAGTTAAATAAATGCTGATGCATGTTTCCACTGATGTGGTCATGAAGATGTGCTCCAAACGGTTTCTCTTCATCTGTAGCGTAGGTAGACATTATATAACCAGTTGAAATCACGCGGACCTCGATCGCGCCATTTTGATGAAGCACCAAATCGAAAATGTAATCGTAGTTAAGTACCGTCAAAATTGTTCTGAGCACAAGAACATCGTCCATCATGCCGCCATAGAATCGGCCACCTAAATAAGAATATGAATGATGGCGTCGAAGTGGGATGCCAGTATTCTGTTCGAATATACAGAATGCGTTCACTGATTTAGTTGTTGCATCTCCTGTGGTTTCATCGTAATGGGAGGCAGAAATCATCTGTGCATGCTCAGGGCAGTCAGCACCAGGCACCAAAGTCCGAACAAGTTTACCATACATGCCATAACTGTCAAAATAGTCCGCAAATCTTTGAGCAGGGTTATATCCGGAATAGATTACGGCCAGTTCTTGGAGGCTTAATTCGTACACAATTCTTTCGCCATTATAGCGAATATTATAATACTGGGGACCACTGACCGTCGACATTCGAAATGTGAATTTCCATCCCATATATTCTACTTCCGTTCCAGTTAAACTGTACCGCCTACCGTCCGGTTCGGTTTGATAAGGTCGTCTCTGACCCGTAGTCGGAAACGTTGTTCCGCGAAGATTAAGAGTAGAAAACAAGTTTTTATCGTTTTTAGGAAAAGTGAGTTTTAATTTCTTCACAGTCGGGTCTGTGAAATAACGATCTACAAATTCTGTTATTGAGTGAAAGAGCTGCCCGTTGTACCATATTTTATCGACTGAATATTTCGAGGGATCATTTCCGGTTAAATTCACTAAGATATTGAGATCTACCGGGTGTAAAGAAATGAACTCCGCATTATAAGCCACCCAAAACCAAATCATTCGTTCCTCTTTCTGGGAAATCGCGGTTGACATTGGTGTCATGACATATGCCGTGAGACACTGTGAGCCACAGTTAATGAATGAAGCGCCGAAACTCTCATGCATAATTCGACCCAAATCCCGTTCAATAATTATTCCGATAGCTAGCATCGCGACACTTTCTGTACTGCTGATTGGTCGGAAGGCAAAGGGCACATTTCTCAACAGAATACCATATGACGGATTAGGTAGCGGACCGACTATGTATTCTTCCACATCCGGTTTTGCTTTGTCACCGCGAAAAATGGTCACTTTTGCTCTTCTCAAAGGTTGCTTACCTCTTCCTTCGAGATAATCAAGTGCTTGTTGTTTTTCTGGTGGTAGTAATTCGATGTTACTAATATAACTGATGTTGATTCCTGTCAATTTTGTTGGGTCCTCTACATTTAAATGCCTCCAATTGCGCATATAATGAACCACGGCACGCATCTCTTTCGACGTGAGGTCAGCAAAGATGGGAGGTTTGTCTGGATTGGGCATGCTTTGTGTGGCCAAACCTTCAGTGCATTGTTCTACTAATAATTCTTTCTTTTCCTTGTCTTTTAATATGACGACGACTGTCAAGACCAACGCAAGACAAACTGACAGAAACAGAAACACAATGGCGCCAAATTTCCATTTGCTCTGCGAAGTCATCTAAAAAAGGAGAAATAAGAAAATGGATTAATTTTTGTTTAACACTGATGATGATTGGTTAATACAAGCATTATATATATATATATATATATATATATATATATATATATATATATATATATATATATATATATAAACAATACGCTAGATTTAGTTGTGTAACTCTACCGAGTGAAGATAGCTCTGGCTGACACCAAATTAGTTGTGTTTCAATCCTGGCTTGAGGCATTCGGAGGTCTAGTCGCACTGAGGAGCTGTGATACAGCGAAACAGTACTGTCTGTGAATGACATATATATATATATATATATATATATATATATATATATATATAGAGAGAGAGAGAGAGAGAGAGAGAGAGATAGATATGAAAAGCCTATTCCACTATCTTGGTTTCAACTTTTCGGTATCTTCAGGCGATTTCGGTTAATTGATTTCCTAACGCTTTATTAAAAAAATCAGCTATGAAGGCTATATATAAAAAAACAAAAATAAAATAAATAGATAAATAAATGAATAAGCGCACTACGGAAGGTATGGTAGAAGGTGAAGAGGAGGAGGAGGAGAGGAAAAGCAAGTGCATTGGAAATATATCGGTGGGAGGTTAAATGAAATATACATACTTTCATTTCATCCCACTTCATATGAACTCAAATGGAACTTTTTAGTATGTATGCAATAGGTAACAATTTCCGATCTCTCATTGAAAAGGTTTTTGGTCTAGAAATCATATGATAACTAACTTTTCTTGTTGACAAAAACTGCAGATATTACTATGATATTACTATGATTGTTGTAAGACGTTTTTTTAATATTCTAGTTTACAATCGTTTTTTTACTTTTTATTTTTTTATTTTTCCACACATGGTTGGCTAGTCTAGTACAATTCCTAAGACTTTCTAGCTAGAAAGATGACTCTTAAAGTTATTCTAATACACCCTATGTGTATAATTGTTCGGGACATTTTTATCCTTTGTTATATATATATATATATATATATATATATATATATATATATATATATATATATATATATATATATATATATATGCGCGCACACACTGAAATAAACAAACACTAATATAGTTAAAATTGTACGCGTTAAAAAAGTGCTCCATTTCAAGTAAGAAAAGTTAAACCTGTACAGCAATTTAATAACTTAAAATGATAAAACGATGTATGGAACACTGCCACGGTTTCGACCGCTTGTGAGGTGGTTTACTCGGTAGTGTTCCATTCAGAGTTTTATCTTTTTAAGATAAAATATATATATATATATAGATATAGATATATATATATATATATATATATATATATATATATATATATATATATATATATATATATATATGAGGTACTTCAATGTGGTGTAATGGTTATCAAACTTTTCTTGTGGGATCCATTACGACTTAGTAGTGAGTTCAATCATTATTAAGGAGGGGGGACAATAAAAGGACAGAAATCAAATAGACAGAAAATGACGATTGACATCGGATTTAAATTTTTGAAGATCAGTGCTGATTGGAAAGTAAGAATCTGGAAGAGAGTTCCACAACCGAGAAGAGCGAAACTGTTAGCATAGAACTTACGGTTACATCTAGCATTTTCAATTGTAAAATAAGACCTAGCTGCCGATCGAGTACTCCGCTTCAATTCGTAAAATCGAGGTACCAAAGATGAAAGCTCATCAGAACAATTATCATGAAAATATTAGTAGAAAAGGCACAGGGAAGTCTCGTTATGGCGGTGGGAAAGCGACTGAATACAGATGCTAGGTCAGGGCCAATAAGATTACAGATTCTTTTTTTTTATTTTGTCAAGAATATCTAAATACACAACGGAAGCTCCAGACCAGATTTGACAACAATATTCAATGTATTGACACAGGGCAGACTCATAAACACTCAAGATAGATTCTGACGGGGGAAATGTCTAGCACAACACAGTGAACCAACTTCCTTAATAAAAGACCTAGCAACTAAATCAATAAAATATTTCCTCTTCATATCAGTAGAAAACGCTAGTCCAAAAAGGAGCAATGGGTCACTCTCCTGGCAGTTAGTATCAGCCATGTTAAAACAAAAGTAGCCCTGAAATATTCACGGCCACTGCTGGCGAATATATTTTACTTACTTTCAACTTACGTCAGTACGTTTGAAGATCATTCTCAATATATATTTCCCCGTGTTTTCTCATTAAGTAGACTTTTGTAGAGCTTTAACTAAAGCTAATGAACTCGGTCTTTCAAAGTTACCAAACGACCAAGAAACGTTACTGTTTTTCCAGTATGAAAGAAAAAAGGTCCGGAAATGATTATTTCTCTATTGTTTCTTTACTTGAATTAAGATCCACTAAAAATAACATCTTTTTTTTACTATACAGCCGGTTCTTTGTGATCATCCTTACTCATACAGATGCTCAACAGGAAAGTACCACCAGCTGATAACTGCCCACCTAGCCTCGTTTTCGTCTCACTTTCCGCTTTCGCGGCTGTTGCTTGAGCGAATTGAAAAGGAAGTGGAAAAATAAATACGGGGAATACCTGCTGCTTTTAAGATATTTAGCGCAAAATAAATGAAATAAAAAAAAGGATTTTGAAAGCCAGAAACATTTACTTAAGAATAAAAAAATGAAAGCTCTCTGAGAAAATGTTTCAACAAAAAGAGAAAAGAAAATAGCCAATGAAAGTAAGAACAACTTAGCAGGAAGGAATTCATACAAAGAAAGAAAGAATGAGCTTTAAAGAAGAAAGAAAGGAAAGAAGGGAAAACGGCAGACATTTTAAAAGAAAGAAATAATGACAGCAATACGTTGATTTTTATTCATTCGGCATGGCGGAAGAACTTCATTTTCTTTAACAGAAGATGTACAATTTTAAAACTTTTCTCTTTGAAAATGAAGGTTCTATATCTTTTGCATTAATACAGGCGTCTCCAGTGATCTGTCCCTGGACCTACATAGTTCTCAGTTTTATTCAAAGGCCTTCCTGATAGCATCAGCTCTCAGTATATATGCTGATGATACAACTATTTAGTCCTGTCTGACCGTTTCAATAAGGTCAAATTGGCAACTGATCTACAATCTGTTGTTAACTTCGGCGAGGAATGACTTCTTTATTTTAACGCCGCCAAAACAAAATCGGTCTCTAGTAATCATCTGAGAGAACACAATCTGCCTTCCATCAGCATGGCTAATGCTAACCCAAAGAGAGTAAGTCGTTGGGCTAACGTTTTTCACTGGCATGAAGTTGAAATATTATATTGATTCAATTGCTAAGTCTGCTGCCAGGAAGTCCAGAAATGAGATCAAGGCTCACTACAAATACAGAAAACCAACAATGAAACATTAAAAGAACATAAGGAAATTTTATTCCTTTAAAAATTGGTTCCTTTAATTTGCCTGAAGAAGGTCACGAGACCGGAAACCCGTGTAACAAAAATATGAAGAATAAAATATATGCACTAAAACAAATCCGCATTATTACAAAAAACGTTTGCGGTTTCTCTCTTTCATATATATATATATATATATATATATATATATATAGAGAGAGAGAGAGAGAGAGAGAGAGAAAGTGAGAGAGAGAGAAAGTGAGAGAGAGAGAAAGAGATTTGAACAGAGATATATCTTGGCAGATATAGATAAATAGTTTTGAACAGACTGAAATAGATATTCGTTAATTCGCACTCATTGTTAATAATAACAGAAATTCCTTAGCGTCTCGACAAGATGACCTAAAAATTTGAGATGTAACTTTTTTTTAGTGGTTTTGCCATCTGTTATTTTAAGTTCATTATGAAAAGGTATAAAACAACAATATCGCCCTTATTAACAACAATAGTGCTCTTATACGTGGAAGACTTGGTCAGACAAGTCATGTTTCCCGAAATTTTAGGCTGACGATCGACTTCGTGTTTGGAGGAAGCTGAATAAGGCTGTTGGACATAAGATGATATACGCCATATAAGAGTCAAATTTTAAAATTTTCTAAGATTTTATTAACAAAAGGTATGTCACGATGAAACGGGCTTTATTTAAAATTTGCGTCTTTATTATTGCCAAAGCATAGGCATAAAATGGTCATTTGAGTATCTTGGATTGAACCTTTGGTTTATTAAACCTTTTTTCCGTGATGTATTCAAATCAACAGCTGTTTGAAGAAGCAAATAGATTTAATCGCATCTTCAATTTTCTGATATATGAACTTTTAAGATTATTTTTTAACTATACAAAATGGTTGCCATTATTTTTATGCCCACAAAATCTAACATTGAAGAAAAAAGAATTTAATCGGATTTGAAATCAGTTTAGTTAATTTTTCAGCAAATTTTAAATAAAAATTGGCCATTGCTCTTAGAATAAAAGTCTTACAACTTTATCAACGAGATATATCTGCAAGTTCACACTGTTCGCATTTTTTGTTGAACTGATTAATCTATAAAATAATTATACATAAATGTAATAAATGTTTATTAGTGTCACAACTGTGCTAATTGTTAAAAAAGTAAGAGGAATGAAATCTCCAGATTCAGGAATTCTCCTCACTCTTTGGAGGAATCCCTTCCTTATTGACCATGTCTTTAGAGGGTGTGGCCGTACACACCACGCATGACTAATTGTGGATTGGTGGAACTACATAACTCATAGTTGGATGGTTTGAGTTGTCCGGTTCCCACCAAAGGCTATAAAACCCACACTTTCTTGTCATTTACCCATAGCTAGTGGGGAGGGGAGAACAGATGGATTCAAACCTCTCCCAAAGATATTTTCACGTAAGTGAATGTATCGAACTCGACTCTCCGATTCCTCAACCGCAGCTGCTATCCATTAATCCACAGGCAGATAGATAGATAGATAGATAGATAGATAGATAGATAGATAGATAGATAGATAGATAGATAGATAGATAGATAGATCTGAACCCATTTCAATAGATAGATAGATAGATCTGAACACATTTCAATAGATAGATAGATAGATAGATAGATAGATCTTAACACATTTCAATAGATAGATAGATAGATAGATAGATAGATAGATCTGAACACATTTCAATAGATAGATAGATAGATAGATAGATCTTAACACATTTCAATAGATAGATAGATAGATAGATAGATAGATAGATAGATCTGAACACATTTCAATAGATAGATAGATAGATAGATAGATAGATCTGAACACATTTCAATAGATAGATATATAGATAGATAGATAGACCTGAACACATTTCAATAGATAGATATATAGATAGATAGATAGACCTGAACACATTTCAATAGATAGATAGATAGATAGATAGATAGATAGATAGATAGATAGATAGATAGATAGATAGACCTGAACACATTTCAATAGATAGATAGATAGATAGATAGACCTGAACACATTTCAATAGATAGATAGATAGATAGATAGACCTGAACACATTTCAATAGATAGATAGATAGATAGATAGATAGATAGATAGATAGATAGATAGATAGATAGATAGATTGATTTTCCTTATAAAAGAAAAGTTACGTTGTTTTTTCGCTTAATAGTGACTTCTTTTGTTCAAAGTACAGGACGTAGAGCAGTGTCAGAACGAAAGACAGAATAATCCGGCTAATTTTACCGACGCTTGTGATTAAGTTGGTAAGATGTTCTCACAGTAAGACAAGTCCCAAGGGATAAGGGATACGATTTCGAATCTTGCCGGAAGTTTATTCTATACTTCCGGTTCATACTGTTTACTTAGGAATCGTAGAATAAATGTAAATGAAATTGCAATTAAAATAACTGAAATAAGATGAAAAAATAGTGGGAAATTAATAATAAAATATATAAGATGATGCATGTGATGAGAGATTCTACGACAATTATGCACACCGACCTAATTATCACTACTAAGAATTGTACAAATGTTTGTATATATTAGCCGGAGAGATTCGTGTTGTTAAAGTAAAACTAACATAGTAAGTAAGTAAGTAAGTAAGTAAGTAAGAGAGAAAGAAAGAATGAAAGAAAGAAAGAAAGAAAGAATCGTTTATTTAACTGCACCTGTTCGACAAAAAGGCACCAACCGAATTCATCATATGTCCAATCTTTTGATGTCTGTTTACAACTGAGTTTACATTTCATGCAGTTCTCTATTTTGAAAATATTTGCGTTTCACTTAGGGGTAAAAATGAACTTCAAATATTTGAAGTTATTTTGATAAATCTTTGGAGAAAAAAGAGAGGAAACTGTTTTCTTTCTACTTTTTTATATAGCTCTCCCTTATTACGTTAATATGTCTCTCTTTTCTCTCCATATCCATAGATAGATAGATAGATAGATAGATAGATAGATATGATACTGAAATACATACAAAAACACACACATATATATATATATGTATATATATATATATATATGAAAGCTAATATTACGTTAATATGTCTCTCTTTTCTCTCCATATCCATAGATAGATAGATAGATAGATTTGAACATGTTTAATAGATAGATAGATAGATAGATAGATTTAATACTGAAATACATACAAAAACACACACATATATATATGTGTATATATATATATATGAAAGCTAATATTGTTAATAAGGGCGATATTGTTGTTTTATACCTTTTCATAATGAACTTAAAATAACAGATGGCAAAACCAATAAAAATAGTTACATCTCAAATTTTCAGGTCATCTTGTCGAGACGCTAAGGAATTTCTGTTATTATTAACAATAAGACCGAATCAACGAATATCTATCTATTTCAGTCTGTTCAAATCTATCTATCTATTTATCTATTTCTGTTAAAATATATCTGTTCAAATTTCTTTCTCTCTCTTTCTCTCTCTCTCTCTATATATATATATATATAGAGAGAGAGAGAGAGAGATACATACATACATACATACATATATATATATAGATATTGTCATCTGTTATTTTCAGTTCATTATGAAAAGGTATAAAACAACAATTTCATGATATATAAAGCAAGTTGGCGCTTAATGATCATTCTCATTGGACTGTTTTAATTTCCCCAATTTAATGCTTCTAACTACGGCGTAAAAAAATCAGACGAAAAACAGACGGTGGCAACATTTGTTTTCTTTGCATTGATAAATTAACATTTTAAAGAAAATTTATATTTTAAAGTTGATAAATATATTGAAAACTAAAATAATAATTTTTCACATTTAAAAAAGTTATATATATATATATATATAATTATTTATTTGAATATTACAACATAAATATGTATAACATATTTATGTTGTAATATTCAAATAAATAATTATATCTGCTCTACTCTGTATTGAGCACTCTTTAAAGAATATTGATTGTTGGTTATTGGATTTCATTCCGTATATACCAATCCTAAACTTGGGTATATATATATATATATATATATATATATATATATATATATATATATATATATATAGGGTTTAAATAAGCAGCTCTGAATAGAGTCTGCCCAAAAAAGCTGTCCATTTAAACCCTGGATTTATATTTATATATAAATGCACTGAAGTGAATTTGGTTGTCTAGTACTGCTGAGCACTTGAGGCTTCAGCTCCCGTGACGTGGAACTGGTTTCACTTTACTGAGCGCTTTTTGCTGTACGGGCAAGCCTTTCCAGGTGGGAAACATTTTTGTTGTTGTTGTTGTTGTTTTGTCATTTTAGACCTTGGCTAGATAATCTACCCTCCCCCCAACAGTATATATATATATTAGGATTCAGCTTCGACCATTGAAAATAATTCCTAGTCAACTAATTTCTCTCAAGAAACAGAAAAGGTAAAGAATTCTTTAAAAAAACTGACATGAATATTTGATAGAAAACACACATTCTAGTTCTTATCAGCTAACCTCGTTTGGTGGACAACCTAAGCCAACAACTGAGTGGGCCAGCTTAAATTTTGTCAGAGGTTGAAGATGTGTTAGAAGGAGACATGCTGGTAGGTGGGTGTGGTGTATCTTTTTTTTTTTTTAGTACAGATTGCTGTTACAGATTATTACGCCTCCCTAGAGACACTGCCATTATTGCCACAGCGTCTGGCGTTTTGTAATGACTGTCGGTAAAGTTAGTGACGTGATGAGAGAGCGGAAAGGAATTATATAATCAAGAGATTATACCAAAAGTTCTTTTTAAAGTCAGGACCGCCTGCTAGTGCTGAACGTATTAATAGGGAGAAACGGATATATATCTGCCCGAGAGTATTGACGACACGCCATCTTCTGTTTACAATAAACACAGAACTGTGCAAATCGGTAAACGAAAACTTGATATATGAGCAGGACCCCATGTGGGGTATATATATATATATATATATATATATATATATATGATGAAATGTAATCTTAAAGTATGCTATATTTATGGGTGCTCAAGATCAGTGATAGAGCGTATGTAAATCTAAAAGGAGACACTGAAGTCAATACACAGTGGCTTAGTCTGTTTCTTGCTTATGTGCAATTGTCCACTTTTATATATATATATATATATATATATATATATATATATATATATATATATACACATATAGTGTATATTTTAGCAACATGTTTTCATTGAGACATATTTCATTGAATAATTTAGATAAGATAATTTAGTCTATTTATTTTCTATTGGATCGTTTTATATTTACGGACAAGCTTTTTGATGTCATTATTGAAGGATGAGAGAAAATTACTGTGTTAATACATATTGTTCATTCCGAGTACTATCGACATTCGAACAACAATGTCATAATGAGAGTGTTGTTTTATCAAGACAAATTTTAGATAACCACACCAATTTTGTCTTTGAAAAAACTACAATATATATAAGTAGACAAAACTAAATTATTCAATGAAGCGCATATATATATATATATATATATATATATATATATATATATATATATATATATATGTATATATATATACTTTTTAGCATCTATCCACTTTTGGTACAATGCATTTCTGAGATGAGAAGTTTTTTTGTTTTTTTTTTATCTGTCTATATTTTTGAAATGAGGTATTGTAATTATTTATCTTATTTACATTGTTCGGACTATTGTCCTCATCTTTATTGCCATATTCACGACGTTTCGTTCGTGGTAGTCTCCGGCCTTCTTCAGGTGATTGGAATTCCTAACTGAACCATTTATTTCGTCCACCGGAATAAAGGGTCCACGTGTCATAGCTCTTCTGGATGTTTCATTTATCTCTATTTAACTCAACTTTTCAATTTTTTGCTCGCCACTGCAGTAGCCAGGTATTGAACTCACAACTCTTTGGGGCAAGTCACTGGATCCAACCAACGCTTTTATCCACGGGGCCATGTGGACGAAATAAAAAGTTCAGTTCGCAATTCCAATCATCTGAAGAAGGCCGAAACGTCGTGAATATAGGAATAAAGATCTTTTTTTTTTTTCTTTTTTTTTTTGTTTCTTTTTTAAATCGTTTCACCCCGAACAAAGCGATAATGCTACTAGAACGCCGAGGCTAACGGAGAGTTAAAGTGAACAAGATTGGTAGGACTGAGAATGGGGAGGATTGAGGAAATGACAAAAAAAGCAACAGGGTTCAAGAAAACAGAAGATGGCGATTGACGTTGCATTTAAATATTTGAAGATCGTAGTGATCATGGAAGCAAGAAACCAGGAGGGAGTTCCACAGGTGGGAGACGCGAGAAAAGAAGCTGTTAGAGTAGAAGTGGCGGCTGCATCTAGCTAGTTAAGCAGTAAAACGGTGAGAAATTGTTACCAATCTAGTAGCACGCTTAAATCCACGTGGTCGGGGCACCAAGGAAAAAAAGTTCCTCAAAGCAGTTGCCATGAAAATATTTATAGAAAAGACCAGGTCACGTCGGTGAGAAAGTGACTGAAGTCGAGATGCCTGGTCAAGGTCGATTACATATTTACATTATTTACATTCGGACTAATATCCCCATCTTTGGTGTTATTATCTCGACGTTTTCGACAGTTGTAACCTATGACCTTTTTCAAATGTCTGTCGACACAGGTAATCTTCAAGGAATTTTGAACTGAACCCATTATTTTATCTATGGAAGTAGAATGTTCCCATTCCGCCGTTCATATCTCAATATATCTCGTCTTGGACATTTTTAGTACAGCTCGGTTTTTCCTCGCCTCGTTTCTCTTAAGTCTGACAGTGTAGTATCTTGCCCAGAAATTGAAATTGCAAATACTCTGCTACCAATTTCACGAACCAACGCTTAATCCACAATCCACAATCTATTGTCACTACATTCATTTTATACATACATATATATATATATATTTTTTTTTTTTTTTTTTTTTTTAAATCATATCACCCCAAGCAAGGCCGGAGGCCACTATCACGCAAGGGGTTAAAGAAGGGTTGGAGGAAGAGCAGATAGGAGTGGCAAGGGAGTGGATGTGGAGAAAGAGAAAGACAGTGGGTCGATCAAGGCAAGGGGGCCACAAAAGATCCGGAGCGAGAGCAGATAGGAATGAAAAATGAAAGGATGTGGAGAAGGGAAGTGGATAGATCAAGGCAACTGGAGATGTCGATTGATGCTACACTTAAACCGTTGGAGATTGTATTTGTCAGGGAAACAGTAATAGGGAAGGGAATTCCATAGGCGAGATGTGCGAGACATGAAGCTATTGGAGTAGAAAAGACGTCTACATCTAACAGTTTCCACGGTGTAGGTGTGGGAGCGGGAAGCCAGCCTGGTGGGGCGTTTAAATTCACGAGGCCTAGGGACAAGCGAACGCCTCAGAGCAATTACCGTGGAAGTACTTGTAAAAAAGGCAGAGCGAGGCAACATCGCGTCTGTGAGAGAGCGACTGCAGACGAGATGACAGATCCGGGCCAATCACGTTGCCTATCCGCCTCTGGATCTTATCAAGAACCCCGAGGCAAACAGCAGGGCCCCCAGACCATATATGGCAGCAATACTCCATGCAAGGGCGAATGGTCGATTTATATATATATAAAAAAAAAAGAACGTTAAACATAATATAAATGTCTTTAAATAAATTGTCAGACTATGTCCAATTCTAAAATATATATATATATATAGCATAATGAGAAGCCACGTATACTTTCTTAATATGTATATAATATAGAAAAAGCAACTGAAAAGTTGTAAATTAAAGAAAATTGAATGTTTTTTTTGTGAAAGTAATTATTTATATTTTTTTTCTGAAAACAGTCATTTCTGATGAAAGATCGGGGCCGATCTGAAATATCAAATATATATATATATAAATATAAAAAAATACTTTCACAAAAAAAACATTCAATTTTCTTTAATTTGCAACTTTTCAGTTGATTTTTCTATATTATATATATATGTGTGTGTGTGTGTATTATTATGTATATATATATATATATGTGTGTGTGTGTGTGTGTGTGTGTATGCATACAGAAGTTAACTATTATCGTATCCGTTAATCGGTAAATACGTTTATTTGAGTCAATTTATTTTTTAATTTAGGTGCGCTTTAATACAATATCCGGTCTAATTTCATTTTATATATATTTATACACATGTGGCGTACGGGAGAGGGATGGTCTCCGCCAAGGTAAACGCCCCAGACACGCAACATCGGCGCCCTAACGACTCTTTCCAGTGTTAAGCCAAGCTATTCGTAGCGTAGCGAATATTGGCGCGGAAAGTGGGTTTGAGGTGCCGAGTTCAAATACATGCTGAGGTCATAATATCCACTTCATCTCAAATACTCTCGGGAAAGGTATGAATCCATCTCTAGTCATGGATTAAATAGCAAGGCAGAATGGGCTCTCTAGCCTTGGAGAGCAATCTCTATAGGATAAGGACACCTTTAAAACCAGCCAGAATAAGGACGAGCTCTGTCAGGTTATCTTTCAATTGACACGCGCGCATATGGTGCTCTAACGGCCTTATTGAATTATAGTACACAATTATCGATACACAGTAGAATAATGTTTCATTGTGTGATCGGTTAATCGGAAAATCCGTTTATATGGGCCAATGTTAAAACCAAATCTAAAGTATGTTGATTATAATTTCTTTTACTTATTTTGTCCACGTGTTCTTTTATTTAGACTACTGTGCACAAAACCGAAATTGATTTCTAACACCTTACTCCTGTCTAATAGGTTCATTAAGGTCAAATTCGCAGCTGATCTGCAATCTGCCTTTCTCTCCACAGCTTCCTATCTTTCGTAGCTTTTAGTAGTGATTGTCTTCTTCTTAATCCCTGCTCTATCATCAATTTACGCAAGCTCCTGGAGTAGGTAACTCATTTTCCCTCTGCACATTTTACTTTCAGTATCTCTCGTGAGTTTCAAATTCCCCAAGCCCTCTTTCCTCATTATGCGCCCCAGAAATCTCAACCGATTCTAGTGTCTAGTTTCCATTTTCCTTAAAAATTCTTTATGCTCCGTCAATGGTACTCTCAATACCTTTCTGTAGATTTACATCTCTGTTGCCGCAAGCCTCCTCTTCATCTGTGTGTAAATTGTTCAGCATTCACTGCCATATAGGAGGGTTTACGAGGTGTATCTGAAAAATAACGGGACTGAGTGTACTGTGTGAGGTCTGTGGGTGAAAGAGGGATAAACGGATTGTGTTATCATCTAACATGATGCCTTGGGAGTATAGAATTGTGATCTTAGCTTTTTAAAACCATTGCATTTTTCCACATGTTTTTGTGGCAGGATTAATCATGTCTGCTTCTCCACGAGAATGCACCTGCCCACAGCGCCCTGAGCATCCGGCAGTTTGTGGACGAGAAGAACATCGCCGTACCGCAACAACCTTTCTATTAACATGATCTTGCTCCGCGTGTCTTTTTTCTTTTCCCCAAGCTCAAGGAGATCATCAAGGTGGCCTGTTTTGAAGGCGTGGAGGCCATCAAGACGACCGTAATGACATAGCTGAGCGGCATCCAAGAAGAATCCTTCCAGCAGTGCGGTGGTTAAAAAAAGGATGGAAAGTGTAATAGATTCCAGAGGGATTACTTTGAACGTGAAACCGTGTAGTTTGTTTGGAATTGGAATACATTTTTTGTGACACGAGTCCCATTATTTTTCAAAGAAACCTCGTATATTCTACAATAGTTCTTTGTTTCTAACGAAAATTTTCTTGTTTCATAAAACTTTTTTTAGCTTTTTGGAAGGAATCTTTCTCTATTCCAATACGTTTTTCGGATTTAAGTCATATTTTTCGTCGTTTGTTAAATCACTTTCAAGATACTTAAATTTCTATGCTGACAGCTCCAAATCGTAGCTTTACTTCTTCTTTTATGTGTCATGACCCTTCAGAACGTACGTGATCATGGTCCTCCACATCTTCCTGTACCTTGTAACTCTTAATAAGTTTTGTCTTTCTGTTATTTCTCCAAACCATGTTCTGCCATCCATTTGCTCTAGCTCATCAAGTACGTTTTATGCTGACTTCAACTGTCCCCCTTTCCTTCAATCTGTCCTGTGAGTATCAGGTTTTCCAAGCCCTCCTTTCACTTTATATGCCCCAGAAATTTAAACTACCTCTTCCTGAGGTTACAGCCTGAAAACATAAAACAGTAGTAGTAGTAGTAGTAGTAGTAGTAGTAGTAGTAGTAGTAGTAGTAGTAGTTTATATTTGCCATACTTATTCATGTAGTATTCGGTACACACTTCCATGCGTGTGCGTGTGCGTGTGCGCGCTGGAGTATTGCAATATTTGAAGAACGAAGATTGTTTGTCTTTCAAGTTTTTAAGTACACATCTGCGCGGCAAATGAAATTATTATTACAAACACATTCAGCCGTTCTGTTTATATTTCTAATTCGGCAGGTTCATCGGTGTGTAAATGGTCGGTTTAGAAGTGGCACAGGTCTAATCAGCTAAAATTGGTTACAAAATCACACGCTAACTGAGATGTTTGTTGACTGGAACAAATTTGGCACTACGCCATATTCGTACTTGAAAGGGGAAAAACACGCCATTGGCCAACTGATTTCAATATTTCACCTGACTTATTTTGGTGGGAAGAAATTGACAGGAAGAGACCCACAAATATTAAATACATATCCACATATATCATATCGTCATATATACAGGGTGCGGCAAAATGATCTGACACATTTGCAGGTTTTATTAAAAGCGAAATAGAGGAAAGAATGAAAAATGTGTTTTTATTTTCGAAATGTACATATAATGCCATCATATATGTCAGTGTGTGTGTATATATGCATGTATGTGTGTGTGTGTGTGTGTATATATATATGAATGTGTGTTTATATATATATATATATATAAACGGCAAAATGATCTAACACATTTGCAGGTTTAATAAAAGCGAAATAGTTTAAAGAACGGAAAATGTGTTTTTATTTTCGAAGTGTACATATAATGCCATTTTGTTTCATTTCATTTTCAGTTGCCAACATGTATTGGCTGAGCGAGCATCGCGATTTCATTGTGGAAACGTTTATCAAGAACGACGAATCGGCAACTGTAACACAAAGAGCGGTTCCGTGTGCACTTCAGGCTTGTTTGACATGATCACGTACCTACTCGAAAATCGTTCTTGTTATGGGTTACCAACTTCAGAGCTTATGGGTCAGCATTAAAACGAAAATCAACAGGCCAACCTCGGACCGCCAAAACTCCGGAAAACGTGGTAGCGGTAAGAACTTCAGTTAAACACTCTTCACAAAGTTCTGCACGGAAACACGTCGATTTAATTTTTAAAATGAAATGAGACAAAATGGCATTATACAGTGTAACCCGGATATAAGAGATCCGGATATAAGAGAAAACCGGATACAAGAGAGATTTTCTCTGGTGCCAAATTAGAGCCTGTGTTAATGTATATAAAATAGACAAAACCCGGATATAAGAGACTTCTTCCCCGGTCCCGACAACTCTCTTATATCCGGGTTACAATGTATGTATATTTTGTAAATAAAATCACTTTTCGTTTTTTTACTCTATTTCACCTGTATTAAACCTACAAATGTGTCAGATCATTTTGCCGCCTCCTATACAGGTTGTCCAAAAGTTTCTTCTTTTTATTTATTTTGATTTTATTGTATTATTGCAGATTTGATTTTATTGCAGTTTGGTCTTCGAGGCTTCAGGAACATTGCTTTTAGACTGAATCAAAATCAACGAATTGCTGATGTCCGACATTACTGTCAGTGTGGCTCAAATGCAGCTGAGGCACGTCGTCGCCTCAGTGAAGAATCTGGCGAGACTTTTTGGACACTCTGTAAATATGCAGAAATTTTAGATAGCGTATATTTGTAAAAGAAAACTATGAATAATGGTAAAAGGAAAATTTATCTTCGCCGACGCATTTCACCCTCTGAGGGACTTTATCAAGGTAAATAGACTTGCCAGACTTTTCCGCTAACCTGATGAATATTCATGAGCACCCCTATAACTAAAAATTCTGACAAACCAATAACATTTTTGGTTTTGTATATAAATATTTGTCACAAAATAAAATCCTTACATTTGCCTTGATAAGTCCCTCAGAGGACGAAACGCGTCGGCTAAAATGTTTTCCTTTTGTCTTTATTCATATATATATGTGTGCGTGTGTGTGTGTGTATGTGTGTGTGTGTGTGTGTGTGTGTGTGTGTGTGTGAGAGAGAGAGTGAGAGAGAGAGAGAGCACGTGGCCGAGTGCTTAATTGTTAAAGCTAAATATGGGGTGTGGGTTACCCCATTCGCTTTGCCAAAAACGCCCGTTAGGGTGCGCACTTTAAGTAAAAAAGAAAGACAAGCATATTGTATCTCTTCCTTTTCCTCTTGCTTCCCGGTGTAGTCGAAAGAAGATAAAGAACGCTGCCGCTGGGGCCCATTCGCTTCTTTGGTTCTCCGTTGACTTTTCAACAATTTCAAACATGCACATACAGACACATGTCTATTAAACACATTTATTTCACACACACACACACACACACACACACACAACCAGCACATTCTTATATCTAATATCTAATTTCAATGTCTTTTGCTTTCATTTCAATTGTGTACACATGCAATTACTTTTCTTTATATAAGCATAAAATTGCCGTTTGTTTTAAATTTATTGTTTTGTGTTTCGTATTTTTACACGGACTCGCATATTTTTTGCAAGGCAAATGTTCCAGTAGCCTATAAATATCAACTATGACAACTCATATCAAAGGTATTGATTCCCACTACAAACTGGTGACATATCTAAACACGAATATCACAGAATCCCGCAACAGGGAAACAATTGGCTGGTCACATTCAGTACCTTAAAAGCCAAACTTGTAACGTTCGATTATCACCGAACAGTCCCCGGAATAAACGACTTGTTCCATGCAGATCACCCCGGGTAGGAACACCTAGGTGATCAGAATATTGAGAATTCCTACTAAAGAAAAATTCTGCCTCCAACAAGAATCGAACCTGAATAATTTTTTGTACCTCAGGGAAAGATTCGATTCCTGTTGGAGGCAGAATTTTTCTTTGGTTCGCTCGGTTGTTAATTTCACTGTTTAATGAAATAAATAAAAAGGGGTAACAATTCAAACACCTCTACCTAATAAAATTAATGTTTATAGTTATAAGAAATAATGTCGGATAAAAAATCGTTTCAATATATATATATATATATATATATATATATATATATATATATAGATAAATATATAAGAAATTTGATAGATAAAAAAACAGCAATAATAATATTTGTAGTAAAACTAATAATATTTATTGTATATTAGTAGGCCTTTTAACCAAATGGAAGCATATATGAGAAAGATTTTAAAATCGTAATCTTCCAACACGCATTACAGGAGGTAGCGACGGAGAGAGTCAAGAAGGGACTAAGCATAAACTTACACAAAAACACAATTCATGGTTATCAGTAAGAGGAAGAGCCCGAAATGCGACTTGCAGGTCGAAAACACTAGCATCAAGCTGACGTGAAAGTTTAAATATCTGGGAAGTGTTCTGACAGAGGACAGTAAATGCGACACTGCAATCCGTAGATGTATTTGGATGGCCAAGGATGCATTCCAAAAGCTAGGCAGAGTATTGCGAGACAGGTGGATTTCTTTGGTAACAAAGAAAAGAATACTGAGTTGTTACGCGACATCTGTCCTTCTTTACGGCAGCGAACGTTGGACGATTTCCTCAAGGATGAAGAAGAGACTCGAGGCGACGGAGATGTGCTTCTACAGAAGGATACTGAGGATATCATGGACCGAGCGCGTGAGCAACGATAAGGTCTTGGAGAGGATGCAAACAAGGAGGAGGCTTATACTTAACATCAGGAAGTGGCAGCTGAAGTTCCTGGTACAAATGATGAGGAAGGAGGGCCTGAAGAATCTGATACTCACGGGTCGAATAGAGGGAAAGAGAGACAGGAGAAAACAACGCATGACATACCAGGTGGCCTTGGGCAAGTGGATGACAGAACGTGGTCTGGGGGAGGTGGCATAGGGAAGTAACTTGCTGAGAGCTGCAAGGAATAGAGAGAAAGGACCCGGCATATAGAAAGAATGTGTTCTTTCCAAATGAGGCAAGAAATAAAAATTAAAAAATGAAGTGGGACTTTCTTTTGCTGGGAATTTTTTTTTTAATTTCTTTTTTCTGTTTGTTTTTTGTTTTTGTTTTTTGCTTGTTTTTCCGTGGCTTTGTGTGTGTGTGTGTGTGTGTGTCTGTGTGTGTGTAAGAGTAAATTTGGATGGCAAAATAGTAAATAAGTCAAATTGGGAAATCTACTTTGGCATGTTTCACCGAAGAAACGGTGTCATCAGAAAGTTTCTGAATCAATGGTTCATATGTCAATATATATATATATATATATAGAGAGAGAGAGAGAGAGAGAGAGAGACAGAGAGACAGAGAGAGAGAGAGATAGAGAGAGAGAGAAAGAGGGTTTGTTTCTATTTCTGGTATTAAGAAAGATATATATATATATATATATATATATATAGAGAGAGAGAGAGAGAAAGAGGGTTTGTTTCTATTTCTGGTATTAAGAAAGAGAAAGTGAGAGAGAGGGAGAGAGGGGAAGGGAGAGAGAGAGAAACAAGTGCTATTTACGCCTGTTAGCAGTTAAAAAGATTTATAGTTTGTAACATGATTTGCTTACTTAAAAACATAATGCTCCATTGTTTAGAATTCTTCATTGCCCAATAAATAAATAAAAAACACATATTTATGCCACGTGTTTCCCGTTACAGCTATTTCCGATTCAATACATGAAAAAAAATTAAATGCTTGCCACCTATTTCCGGAATTTATTCATGAAGAACACGACACTTTTGCAACGTTCATATTTCTAATTGTTTATTAAAAAATGAATAAGTAAAAATAAAACGCTGAAAAGACTATCATTTATAAATTTTCAAAAAACAAATGATTCGTTAAAAAGTACTGCATCATTTTGCTATAACAATGTACAGGGTGCGATGGGTAAATTGTCGCCATTTCATATTTTAATTTCGCGCCTAGAGCATAGTAGGGTCAGTTGGGTACCGTCTGTGAGAAAAAGAGCACCATGACGCAATTCAATCCGCCAGGTATCTGGAAACGGAATGTTGTACTGCTTGGCATTCGCACCGAAATCTCCAATACCAACATTTCAGAGTATTTGGATGGCAATCTGAGGACAATGCCTAGGATTCGGAAAGCGTTGGATGAGTCTAATGGTGACGGCAGCTCAGAAAACTCACTCTGATCGTTCTGATAAGAAAGTAACTATCGAATTTGTTGGTGGGGGCTTCAAACTCAACACGGAGGCCTACATCAAGTTCTTTGAGGAATTTTGTGCTTCCCTGGGTCAAGAGGGTGACTGCTGGAAGACCCTACGTTTGGTAACAAGACTCTGTACCATGCCATACAACAGAAGGACCCAGTCATGGCTGCGACCACATCACCCTTTATATCTGGCTACCTAATTCCTCAGACTACAACACCCTTGATTATTATGTGTGGGTCGCAGTTGAGCGAGAGACCAACAAAACTCCTTGTAACACCAAAGATGAACTGAAGGCAGGGATTATGGCAGTATTCATCAACTTAAAGCCGTCTGGTTGAAGCCAATGGCAATTTTATTGAATAAATTTACTCTTTAGTATTTCATGATATTTTTGTGTAATTTTAGTAAATATATCTGTTAAAATGGGATGTCAGTGAGATTTTCATTTTTGAGTAATTTAGATGACAATTTATACATCGCACCCATTATGTATACTTATTTCCAGAGAAGTAAGCCTTTTTTTATGGAAATATGTTATCTAACATTTTAAATATAAAAGATTATACGAATAGTTACTGTTAATCTATATATATATATATGCTTTGGAGTATTTCGACGTGGTGTAATGGTTAGTGATATTGTCTCACTAGATCAATTACGACCGAGTAGTGAATTTGAACTTCACTATGTGACTCCATACATTCACCCTTGTACCACATCTACACTTAGAAAATCATCCGGCATTGAGGTTGGGACCAAAGTGTAGTATCTGCACTTGGGCGGATAAATTACATTTTCTATCTTCGGACAGAGCGTAACTAAAAATACTGAGAGGTACCCGGTTCCGGGATACTTTCCTCATTACACTAAAGAGGGTGGATCTGTAGTAATGCCGATACCAGCGCAACGGACATCCACGTGCACGCGCCCGATCTCCCCACATTAAACTGACCTTGTGTCACATCCTGCCAACGCGGAGCGGCAAGTTAATACAATCTATATATTTGTTTATGTGTATAGAGTCAAAAATAATTATAATAAAATAATTATAACAATTACAATTATCATTAATTCACTCATTCTAAACCAATGAGAATCGACCGCCACACACACAAACACGTGACATTTTCACTATCGGACAGGCAGTCAACACGGGCAGTCTGTCAACACATGCACCAACGAAAATTTCGGCCCCTTTTCCTTTTTTACGATGTAATAGTAACATTTATTTATTAGCACTCAATGAAAATTCGAGGTAAATAAAAAACAACCCAGACAATTCTTGTATTTTCCAACTAAATTATCTGGACACTCATTACACACATCTATAAAAAAAAAAATAACATATGAGAAAGACTGTATAGACTTTACTAATTTTTATCTTATCCTTCTGTCGGATTCAGATCTATATTTGATCAACATATGACCAATTTTTACTCATTATTACTGCTTCTCGTTTCTCCAACCACACATAACAACCAAATAATAAATAATACTCGTTTTGTTGTTTCCTCATCTTGCTATTTCTCATTTTTACGAGTATTTTTGTATATACAAATGTTAGGGGGTTTATAATTATATACTCAGAGTTCTAACTCCTACCCGACCAATGTATTGTGAGTGCATGCGTGTATCGGTGTATTTATGTATGTGTCTGTGGGTCAGGATTCTGTATTGAAAATTTATCCACACCATTAAATGGGAGAAAAAGAAGCGGGAATGAGAAGGTAAAAAAAATATCATTACCGAAATCTGAACAGGAAAAGTCTAGAGAGATAGAAGATTGTAATTTGACAATACCGAAATAGGCTAAGGAGAAATTTTGATGTTTTTTTAATATCCTTAAACTGATAATTCCAGTCGAATCCATTACATTCGCTTACGTGCTAATACCCTTGGGAAAGGTATGAATCCTCTTCTTCTCCCTACAGATATGGGTAAATAGCAAGACAGACAGGCCTTGGATGGCAACTGGTCTACCGCAGAAAGAGATGGCAACCTACTGCGGGAAAAAATCTGCCTCGTCAGTCATGATTGCTTAAGCGTGTATCATGCATGGCACATGACTGACTGACTGTCTGACTGACTGAAACTGATAAAGGATTTTTTTTTTTAGTTGTGGAAGATGGAAATTTAAAAAATACACCGTTGAATCATAACGGAAAAGATACCCAGAGAAACTGCGCAATACATTTTATTTTCTCTTTGAATTTCTCAGAAATTTATTGCTGCGTTGCGGCTATTCGACACTCACTCTGATCTTTCCCTAATGTTGCTCGGTTTAAGGAAATTTAAACAGAATTCAGAAGGTAGCATGTTTTTATTCCTTGCTATTTTTCTTTACACTGGCACCCGTCTTTAACAATTTTTTTATCATCAACTGGTCTCCGTGTAATGTTTTTCCCTTTAGACACCATTTTACTCAAAATCCTTGATCCACTCTTCCATAATTACCTGTTTTTTTCCCTACTCATCTTGCTTTACGATACTACACTTCTCCATCAAGCCGAAGCACTCTGTACGCCTAATCTTGGGACCGGACACTCAGCTTTAGGGAACGAAAGAAACTTAACAGCATTTTTAATGGAATAATAATAATAATAATAATAATAATAATAATAATAATAATAATAACAACTAGAAAACCCGTGAAAATTTCACGGTTTACCTATTTTTATTTTCTGATTAATCTTAATTCTTCAGCTAATAAGCTCATGATAAGTTCTACAACAATAAGATATCCGCAGATATCGCATCGTTAAATATTTGATCTTAACAACTTTAACAAAATATTGCAATAACAAACATAAATATGAATGCTGGTCGTTATTTTAAGAAGTAAAAGGGTATAAATGAAAATATTTGAATTTGACAATATTTTCCGTTTCAGAGAAAACAGACGTTAAACAATTCTATGTTCCTTTTTTTTTCAAGTAGCGTGTTTGATGTGTTTTGTCATCTCAGGCGATCAAAACGGAATAGTTCATTATTTATGAGGTATTAGCTGGAGACGTTAAACACTTTTATTCTTTTTTCTTTTTTCCACTGAAACCAAGTAGCATCTGTGATAAGTCTTTTCCCCCTCTTTCCACACGATCAAATTGGAATAGTCCATTTTTTATGAGGTAGTGACAGGGTGTAACTCTTGTACGAACTAACGAATTTAGTGACGACGACGACGACGACGACGACGACAACAACAATATGCAACTTTTACGGGAAGGAAACTGCAAGAAACTGGTACGAACATCACCCAGGACAGGTTACAGAGATAGGCCATGTAACAGTTTTATGGTACTTTACAATGGGCACAGAACAAAGATAATTGCCCAGACATCAGGATCAAAGACAAGAACATAATGTGCTTTCTTATTGACATGACAGTCTCTGCAGATTGTAATGTATATTTGAGGATCTTCAAAAAGCTTTCAAAATATAAGAATTGGAAATCTAAAAACAATAGAGGCAATGCCGCTTCCTGAACAATTTTTAGAAGGACAACAATGCTATTAATACCAAGGATTCATGGGATTAGCCGACGAAAGAAAGTGAAATGTGAGATTGAAAGCCACCTACACCCCCGGTCAAGTCCTGAATACTAATTCTGTCCGAAAGAACATCTGTGAACAAGTGGATTTGGACAAGTGCAGGCTGTGAGCCAAGGACGTGGAGAAGGATACACAGCAAATTCCTCCTTATCGATGAGGCTCTTACTAGTACCATAATATCAAGGTTAAATAAATTGAAAGGCTTAAAAAGTCCACTAACCTCCGGATTGAAGTTACGAGAATATGGAGCATTCGGGCTACTTTTGCTCCAGTTATCATTGGAGCGTTGGTGTCTATAGCATCGAACCTAAGGGCCTACCATAGGAAAATAGAAATAATACCTTCTCTCATATATATATATATATATATATATATATATATATATATATATATATATATATATGGTGTATCAAAAATACTTTTACAAACTTTGGGGGTAGATTCCTAACAACAAAACAAGGACAAAATTCCATATAAACATATGTCCATAAATCCTTCGATTTTGAGTTATTAAGTTTAAAGTTTACGGTAGACTCTGTAAAATGTACAATCCAAAATACAATCCCAAAATACTTGTACAAACCTTAGGGGGCGGGTTCCTGATTCTACCGTAAACTTTCTTGTATTGGCGTGAGGAACTCGCCCCCAAAGTTTGTAAAATTATTTTTGATACGCCCTGAATATATATATATATATATATATATATATATATATATATATATATATTTGTGTATGTGGATATATATTGATATTCATCTATACATGTGCATCATATATATATATATATATATATATATATATATATATATATATATATATATATATATATGTTTCAATCATTTCACCCCAAGCAAGGCGGGAATGCCACTTGTACTCAGGCCGTGAAAGAGAAAACTGAGGATAGGGAGGATAGAGGAAATAACAAAAGATGAATGGGATTCAAGAAGGCAAAAATGGCGATTGACGTTGCATTTAAATGTTTGAAGATTGTAGTTATCAATGAAGGAAGTAAACAGAAGGGAGTTCCTCTAGTATGAAGCGTGATAAAAGAAACTATTTGTAGAAAATACAGAGAAAACTTATGTCACTTCGGTGAAAAAATGACTGAAGATACCTAGCCAGGATCGATTAAATTACAGATGCTTTTGGATTTTGCCAAGAATCTCGTGATGTACAGCAGGAGCACCAGACTAGTTATGGCAAAATTATTCAATGCACGGACAAATTATATATTAGAAATATATATTTGCATTTGAATTATAGTTATATACGAGGTCTATCTGGAAAATAATGGCACCGAGTGTGCTGTGTGAGCTATGGGCGAAAGAGAGATAAGTGGATTGTGTTATCATCCAACATGATATCTTGAGAGTATATAACTGTAATCTTAGCTTTCTGAAACCGTTCCATTTTTTCCCATACTTTTGAGGGAGGACAAATTGTGACTGCTTCACCACAACAATGCACCTGCTTAAAACACCCTGAGCATCCGGCAGTTCCTGGCCGAAAAGAACCTCGCCGTACTGGAACAACCGCCCAGTTTACCTGATCTTTCCCCTTGTGACGTTTTCTTTTCCTCAAGCTGAAGTGGATAATCAAGGCTTGGTGGCCATCAAAAGCACAGTAACGACGATGCTGAATCCAGGTTTCATGAGATCAAAAATGTATACACTTAAATACGCACACATATATTTCTTTCTTTCGTTTTTGATCTGATGAAGCCTAGTAAGGGAGAAACGCGTAATCAGAATTCAATGAAACGCTTTTCCATTTGTTATATATATATATAATGTACATTGACGTCAACACCCAGACGTGATAGACTGTTTCATGCTAAACTCAATCGTCAGACCATGTGCGTTATGTTTTTGTTCGACTTTTTATATATAAAGGTCAATGGTGCATTATATATATATATATATATATATATATATATATATATATATATATATATATATTATTATTATTATTATTATTATTATTATTATTATTATTATATAAAACTCTGTGAACTTTGTATTTTGTGTGTTTGCCAGAAGTCATATATAGAGAGTGAGGGAAAGAAATATGTAAATTTATTATCGTGTAGAAGCCAATTTTCTTATGAGAAAGTGTATAAAACACACGAAATCCGGCCCCAAACTGGATACGCACAGCTGTCATCAAGGTCGACGCCACTCTCACTTGTGAACTTCACGACCTCATGCTAAAAGCGACAGCGCTGACAAACTTCAAAGAGACTGCTTCAGACTATGGCAACACCACCAACAGTAAGAAACAATTTATATTTCTTGTATCTTATTTACTATGAACCACGCACACACGTGTTGAGTTTTTCGCACAAACACGCATATAACATTCATTGTTTCTCACATATTTACACAGAGAGAATTTATATTTTATGTCAGAATTTTATTAACCAAAACAAAAAGATTATAACCTTCTAATCTATGACCAATTGCTTGTATTCTTGTTGTTATATTAAATTAATATTCATTTTTGAAACTACGTTGTCTTTTCTACTGAACTTTATTCTTTCAATGAAAATCATTTGATTATTCTAAACGTCCGAATTATGCGAAGCCCCGCAACAATATTTTATGTTATTGTATCGAATCCCAACACTCCGAATTTTGACATTCCAAGCTCTTATGCTTCAACTTTCTTCAAACACAATTTTTTTAATGTTGAAAGAAAATCCAATAACGGCAGATAAATGTATTTTTAAAATATCTCTACTTTCACAAACTTTTCATGAAACTAAATGGAAACACTAAACAGTAAACGCAACAAAGTTGACCCAACGATCACGAGTGGACTGGTATATATATATATATATATATATATATATATATATATATATATATATATAAAGACATTTATAATATGTTTAACGTTCTTTTTATAGATACAAGTATTTAAGCAAATGCTCTGTTTTATAAGAACGTTAAACATATTATAAATGTCTTTAAATAAATTGTCGGACTATGTCCAATTCAAAAATATACATATATATATATATATATATATATATATATATATATATATTGCGATAACAAATTAGATCTCTTTATCACATAATATTTTATCTATCCATCTATCTATCTATCTAATATATATATATATATATATATATATATATATATATATATATATATATTAGATAGATAGATAGATAGATAGATAGATAAAATATTATGTGATAAAGTGATCTAATTTGTTATCGCAATATTTTCTAATGCAATCATTTAGTAATTTTTAATACAATAATGTTATATTTCCTATACTATTCTTGGTTATATTTTTATTAAGCTTTACTGTGTTTGACATAACGTGGCACTTTGCGAGGGTCAAGTGAACACTTGTAATACTTCAGAAAACTGCTTACGAAGCGTCGCTTTATGGTAAGCGTCATTTTTGTCAACCTGTAAAAGCCCTTCGTTGGACGTAGACATTCCCCAAGTCTCTCCCTTTGATGTTCATGGGGATGAATTGGTCATTCAATACTATACTGCTCCTGGCGTGTTGGCTTACAGCACCTGGTATTGCCAAGAGGTCATCAATGACTAGGATTAACGTTGTTTAATTTCTGTGATCAGACGACAACCGATTTTTCAATGTGATATGGCCGTAAGCCTATGGCAAGCGTACAATATAGTAATCCCGCATGTAGAAATGGCTTAAGCCTTTCGATTAGGAGGTTTTGATCTTTTAAAACTAAAGAGTTAATTTAAAAAAATATCGAACGTCTTTTTATTAGGAATGGCAACAACTGGCATGACTTTCAAGAGAACCATGTTCTAAGAAGGAAAATACATTATCTCTTCCATGGGAAAGAAAATATTTTCTTTTTATCAGTTTTTTTAACAGAGAAAGAAAAAAACATCTTATTTATCTTTCAGAACACAAACCAATAAACGTAATGGTGTTATGGTGTCAAGTTCAAACTTGTTAAAATATCACAAAAGATCTTTTATTATTTGTACTGTATATCTGCACACAAACCACTGGCAGCCATGACTACAAGTAACTGTTCATATAATATATATATATATATATATATATATATATATATATATATATATATATATATATATATATATGGGACGTGTGCGTGGACGAACTTTGTTTATTTTAGTTGTATAAACGATGTGTGAAGATTATTTTCGAAATGAGAATAACGCTTATCCGGTTGGATTTCTTTTTAAGGAGAAACCTTGCGGGGGTAAATCTTTTTCTTTTTAAGGGATTATACTAAAAAATAATCAATGAAAAAAATCCAGGAGTGTTTATGTTAAATGTTTGCCAAAATGTTTATTCAATGCCTTGCAAAATTTTCAAGCCCTGCTCAATTACATCCTCAAACCTATAAGTATCTCTATAAGTCTGCCATTCGCCCATACTTAGGATATTGCTGCAACATATGGCCCGGTCCCCTGCTATTTAGTTTGAGATCGTTGATAAAATCCAAAGAAGAATCAGCAATATTACTGGTCCTTATCTGGCGCTGTAAGGTTGCCTCTCTGTGTCATTTCTATAAATACTTTCGTGGTAATTGTTCGCTATGGTACCTAGAATTTATGAATTTAAGCTCAGTGATAGACTGTCGTCGATATCTCATCAATTTACAGTTGATCTAACTAGATGTAACCGTAAATTCTATACTAACAGTTTTTCTCGCACTTCTCGTTTGTGAAACTCCCTTCCTGCTCTATACTTTTCAGTCAATTTAAGATTTGTAAAATTTATATTCACTGTCAATCGTTATCTACTGTCCTACTGATTACACTTTCCTCTTCCCGCACATTATTAATGTTTCTGTTCCTAATTTTTCCACACCCTATAACCCCTTGTGTTTTAGTAGATTTACTGCCTTTTGGGGTGATACCGATTAAAAAAATCATAACAGACTTAGAGAATTAGCGCGTAGTTCATTAAAATTTCAGCCTTTTATTACAATTTCAGCCACTTTTTATTACAATGGCCAAATCATCGTGTAGCATGTGACTAATCTCAGATGATACCTAAAATATATTTTTCTCTCAGTTTTACATGGATACCTCAGAGAATCCGTTATCTATCCTACATATCCTCATAATCTCCACTTATTTCCTCCTCTTACGCACATACAGCATCATTCAGTAGCCCCCTACCTTGAGTAGCTCTTGGGTCTTGCATTGGGTGAACATTTATTAAAATAAAAACTAGTAGAGATTTCGTTTCCTTTTTCAAGTATTCTCTACTTATCAGTGCTCTGACAAATTGGTTTCTGCTTGCTTCGGTCTCTTATTTCCTCAATGACTTTTTGATTTGATTTGTTTGTTTAACGACATATCAACTTCTTATGGGTCATTTAATACCGAAAGGTAAATATTTTGAATGCAATTGTATGCCTTCAACTACAGATAAAATGTATTGTTACTCATTCTGCTATAAAATGTATTGTTGGTAATTTGTTTTATATTTTTAAAAAAGTATTGCTGGTATTATTACTATAGAAATAGATTTTATACTTTCATAACGTTTTATTTTTTGTTTGCTATTTCATTATTAGCCCATAGCTGGGACTCTAACAGGTGGACCTGGGAGCAACAGCAATTAAGAGGTGGTTCCACGCTCTTCAAAACGCCCAACCTCCCGATCAAAGGCCTTGCCACCGGATGTAGTTTATCGTCATACCCAGGACTATTTCTCAATGAAATCAATTAAACCAATGAAATAATTTCTCCTTCCAACTTTATCATTCAGTCTTTTAACATTCAGTTTTGGCATTTTTATTGCAGCTTTTGCCACAAACTCTTTCTAATTTTATCGGCTTTAGCCTGTTAATTCTTTCATTCTCAACGCAACACAATCCTTAGCGTTGAACATTTTTATTATCATTATCATAAAGAATTATATTCTTTATCAGAAAATATATTTTAACAGATTATTTGCGAGACTTAATCTGAAGGCAGTTTGCCTCAACTCATTTCTGGGAATTTATAACATTGTTCTCTTTCGCTAACGCTATTTTTGCGAATGCCCCCGATCGCAATAAAACTTATAATCAGAAACAAGTCTAAATGTGTTCTCTCTCTCTTGTATTTTCTTATTCTTTACACACTTGGTAAATTTTACATTTTTACTCCCATCTTCAGTTTAAAGATCCCCCTCACCGATAAGTATTCACTCTCTCAACATCATTTAATTATTGCGACGAGCCACACCCAAGATATTACTGAATTCGCTATTAAGAAGATTTCTCTTGACTTATCTTCCAACGAGAAACGCCATTAAATCTGCGGTCCCTTTATTATCACTCGAAAGGGAAGAAGAGATACAGAAACACGGTCACCTACTTACGGATCAGGGGATTACATGATACCAAACAAACACTATCTTTAACCAGAAAAAAAAAGACATAAATAAACGATCCAAATAAAGGCAGCCCATTAATACTTGATGCTAAGACCTCAAGTAGGACTTATGTATTTGTTGTGACCAAGTAAATGGTTAAGTAATAACAAAAACCAGGTTTGCAGATATATCTTATATTAAAATGTAAGTATACCAAAAGAGTATTACACTACTAGTGAGATTATATCGAATGAACTAGCGCTCAATCTATTCACAGTTCCCTGTTCCCCGAAGCATTCTGTCCAACTAATCTTATAGTGGACGGAAGAGTCTAACGGACTCTTAAGAGGAAGGACACCACAACAGTATTGCTAAAGATGCTGGAAAAATAGTTGTTTTTTTGTACCGATCCAGTAAGTATCTGATTCCTTGGGCTATACTCTATCTTTACAAGAGCCAGATCAAACCAAAAATGGAATATTGCTGCCATATCTAGATTTGAGCTGCCCATTCCTCACTCATCTTGAGTTTAAAAGTACTTACGCGGCGTTGTAAGTGATGAACTATTTTCCATCCTGCAACCACTTTCCCGCATACGAAACGACAAGAGACTCTCGCATCTCTATCGCTATTTCCATGAAATGTATTCTGACGAGCTATAATCCTCAAACCCACCACCCCTAATCTTTACAACTGGGATTCGCCATGTCAAGTACACAATTTTGAATAATCCCCATTCCTTTCGTATTCCTCTAGTAATAAGTTCCATTCGGACAGATTCTTCCCAAGAATTGCTGATTTGTGAAACAGACTGCCGGTAGGATGTTTTCCAAATCACTACAATCTTGACTTAAAAGTCTAGGGTCAACCGTTATCTTTCCCATATAACCCCATGAACTTCACTTCTTGCCTTTTCTTACGCTCATACAACACCACAGAGTAACCCTCTACCTTAAGTGTCTCTTGGGCCTTGTATTGGGTAAACATTAGTATATTAAAAATACAGCCCATCTCAGCTAATCTCCTCACTTATTTATTTTATTTACCAGAAAACTTTCAGGGGATATTCCTATTTCTTTTCTATATAAACACTTCATATTGTCCCTTTTGGACAAATTTAAAAAATATGTTACCCTGGAATCGACCTTCGATACCGCACCTATGGCGGCCTCTTCAACGTAGCTTGCCTCTGGTCCAGGACTCGAACAACAAACGCACAGAGCTCTAAGACGCCGATGACAACTGCAGCCTGGCCCATGAACTCGAACACCTCCAGAACTCAGCGGACAATTACTTACTGCCACGGATTCACCACCAACGTGTCAAAAAGCAAGGTCCTGCTCCAACCACGAACTGGACATTAACCACCACCTGGAGTTAAAATCACCATCAACGGACTGAACCAGATAGAATGTTGAACAATTTCCATACATTGCATGTAATAACATCAAATGCATCCGCTGAAATGGACGTGGAAAACCGAATCAAGGGCGCCTAAGCAGCATACGGGATGTTATTCAAAAGATTCTTCGGCAATCCTGGGCTGACAGACCACCAAACTTGTGGTCTACCGAGCTGCTGGAATTTCGAACCTCCTGTACACCTGGCTATTCTACCGAAGAGACATCCGCAAACTTGAAAGTTTCCATCAAATGAAACTTCGCCAAATCTTGCGGAACACGTGGCAGGACAGGATCACAAAGAACGTTCTCCTTTGCGCAAAGATGGAGAGCGTAGAAAGCCTCATATCTCACAACCAACTTCGATGGGTCGGACACTTTGCTTGAATGCCAGACATCCGCCTACATTAACAAATCCTCTTCTCAGACCTGGCATCTGGCAAGCGACCACGTGGAGCCCCACGTCGTCGATTCAAGAATCACCTCAAAACCACCTTGGTGAGAACATAAATCCATCCTGTCAATTGGGAGACGGAATCTATAGAAATAACCAACTGGAGAAGAGCAGTCTACGAAAAAGAAAAAGCAACATCCTTCGAAAACACCAGAAGACAAATAGAATAGACGAAGAGAGCCCAAAAAAAAGATAGAGCTCTCCACCCACTACTCTCTTATGCAGTGTCTGCGGACTTCTTTTCAGATCCAACAAAGGACTCATTTCAAACAGGAAGAAATGTCGATGGGCACCCCAATACTCGGCAACTAGGTCAGCCAACAACGACGACGACAAAATATGTCGTAGTAATAAAATACTTATAAAATTATAATATGGTAAAATATATATTATTCAGTGAATCAATAGCTCCTCAATGACCGACTCAAGTGTTTCGTATTATAACTCTGTGACCAATTAAAATAACATATATTATATATATTGTACTGCACAAATGGTCAGAAAGCAAGAGATCCGTGTATTTTCTGATTAAGTATTGTTTTTATCTTGCATTTTTCATGTCAACAGGATGTGTGTTTGTAGGTTGTATAATAATATTCGAAACAAAAGTTAAGATGATGAGATAAAGTGGACATTTTTATTAACGACGCATTTCGCTTTTTTGGCTTCCTCAGGTTAAAATGAAAAAAAAAGACAAAACTGTGACTGAAGAAAATGCCTTGCGATCTTCAAGGATAAGTCGGTATCATAAAGCAATTTAATTACTCTAGAATATGTCGTCTCGTTACAAACCAATGCTATTTCACTTTCAATAGGAATTTTTATAGACATATATTATACTATATATTAGGATACATAAGATATAAATATATTCTATACGATATATATTTCTATATACAGAGTGATTGAAAAGAAACTCCCCATTTTAAAATACTTATAATTTATTTATTAACTGTAATTTTTATAAGAAATTACTATGAGAGGAAAGCTTTTAGCTTGGGTTTTTATTTAAAATTCGATATGAGCACCAGATTTCGCTACCAGCTCCTCGAGGCGCCCAGAAATTAAGTCAGGACTCCTGACTGGCCACTCATACATAAAATAAGGAGTTACTTTTCAGTCACCCTGTATATTTCGTATATTTCTAAAGAATGAAGGGTTTTATTTATCATCCAACATTTTATTATAGTGGATACTCTTATTTGATTTCTCGAATACGCTGACCGATAGACGTAATACACACTGTTTAAAGTAAAATTAAAAATGGGGCGTCTATTTGAGATACGAGTATTTTCTATAATAACGTTTGAAGTAATGTACTATATATTACATATATTATAAATCCTTATTAAATACTTATAAAATATAGTTATAAAATAATTTGTCTGAATTTCTGGAATGATGAGCTATTTGCATCCTTTACACGGAGACTATTTTCGCCATCTTTGTTTTTGTTATCACATTTCGGCCGTTCTGTACTCAGGTTATAAAATTGTAATAAATTAAAACGTAGTTATAAAATACCAACTAAATTTAAAATTTCTCTCTCTCTCTCTCTCTCTCTCTCTCTCTTCCGCTATCTCTCACTCCTCGCAACCTCCGCTCTCTCTCTCTCTTTCACACACATACACACACTCTCTCTATCTCTCTCTCTCTCTCTCTCTCTCCTTTTTCTCACACGAGAGACATACCCCTTATGAGAATCTGAACATTGATAATCGAAGGGTTGGCACTCGTCTATGAATACAATTCCACCCGATTTATTTTCCTTTTCTTAGATTGGTTGCGATCACGCTGTCATGTTATTTAATCCGTAAATCGAGAAAGAAGGGGTGGATTCATGCCTTTCTCCTTACCGTATTCCTACGAAATGAACGCAACAGATTCGACCGAAATATGATCTCGGCTCGCGGATTTCAATTCGTGCGCCGTTAACCGCTACGCTACATGTCCATCAAATTTAAAAGATGTCATGAATATACGAAGGTTTGCAGGAAGGTTTTCGACCCACCCAATTCACAAAATTTAGTCAAATTACTAAGCAAAGAATTATGGACACTGGCCATAACACTGAATGACAACATTCTTTTTACACGCTAGAACGTCATGGTCGGAAGATGGCGTTCAAGCGTGAAGCCGACTGTTGCCACTCGGTGTTAGCATCAGTGTTCGTACTTCTATTTACACACGCTCTATCCCGGATATTGAGAACTTTTACTCTTTAAGTATAGCATACTCTAAAGCTATATTTTATCATTATTGTTTATACTATTTCATATTAGAAGGGGTATAACTTTTGTGTTCAAGCAAATGAGCACGTTTTTCCTTATAAATATAGCCTACCTTAAAACTATATTTTATCATATATATATATATATATCATAAATATATATATATATATATATATATATATATACACATATATATATATATATATGTATTTATGTGTGTGTGTGTGTGTGTGTGTGTGTGTGTAACCAATTCAGATATAAATAATATATCTGTAAAAGGAGAATATGAATAAAGACAAAAGAAATACTTTTCTTTACCGACGCGTTTCGATCGAGCTAAACAATATTACACTTATTAAAAGATAAAGTAACTTACTGAGACAAAATATTCTTGAGAATATAGCATCCTCCATAGTTTATCTTGACACGCACAGTTTAGATGAAGAATATTTATGAGAGCTCTTAAATTTAAAAAAAATGAAAACCTAACATTTGTCTGCTGCTTATAAATACTTGTTGTAAAATAAAATCTTTAAATTTTCCTTAGTAAAGAACATCAGAAGACGAAATGAGCCTGGAAAGAAAAAAATCCTTTTGACATATATATATATATATATATATATATATATATATATATATATATATATATAGCATTTTTCTCGTCAGAATCCATCTTGCACGTTTACAACTCCGTCATACGTCTGTGCATTGAATACTATTGCCATATCTTGTCTCGTGCTCCTGTTGCACATCTCGGGATTCTTGACAAAATCCAAAGGAGAGTCTGCAATGTAATCGATCGTGAACAGGCATCTCGACTTCGGTCCCTTTCTCACCGACACAGTGCGGCTTCCCTTTGTCTTATAATATAAATATTTCCATGGCAACTGCTCTGACGAGGTGCCCCGACTAAATAAATTTAAGCGTACTACTAGATTGGCATCTCGGTCCCACTCTTTTACTGTTGAAATATCTGAATGCAACCGCCATTTCTACTCCAACAGTTTTTTTTTCTCGCACTTCCCACTTGTGGAATTCCCTTCCGTTTACTTGCTTCCATAATAACTACAATCTTCAAAAATTTAAATACAACATCAATCGCCATCTTCTGTCTTCTTGAATCCTCTTCATCTTTTGATCTTTCCACCATCATCCCTATTCTCAGTTTTCTCTTTCACTTTCAATACCTGCAACCCCCTGCGTACTTGTGGCATTCCCACATTGCTTGGGGTGAAATGATCAAAACAATCATACTATAGATGGTGTTTTCTTGTCAGTAACGCCTGTCAGGTTCATGTGCGTCGAAACGTACATTCGTCAGGCGACTGACACAGCCTGTTGCATTTTAACTGTATTCTCACGTAGAAGAGGCCCAAACTCCACGTCTTGGGTAGCCACCATTCCCACACTTAGCACGCATACTAACCTAAATCACCGAGTGAGGAACACAGATGCCTGGCACAAAACGGCATGCTCAGGCATTGTGCTCAAGTTGTTAATGCCAATCATAAGAAACAAAAAACTAAAGCACAAAAAATCTATCAAATAGCGCTCTACGGCTTTGAAAGTCTAAAACCGCAGAGCAGAAGCCAATATACTTTCAAATAAATTCATTTTCTGAGAATCGAAAATAAATATAAATAAATGTGTAGTTATATAGAACGATGCTGGGAATAATTTTGACTGGACATGTGAGTAAGTTTTAGAGAAAATGGAAACAAACAAAAGGACACTTATACTTAAAATCAGAAAGAAACTGTTTAAATTTAGAGGGCACATTATGAGGAAAGAGGACTTGGAAATAATAATAGACTTGGAAAATTTGGCAATACCAGGATATACTGAATGCGAGATGGACAGAGCAAAATAGCGCAGAACCTACCTAACGAGCTTGTGTAGGTGAATGGCAGAACAGGTATTAGGAGAGATGACCAAAAAACAAAATTTAATAAGAGTTACAAAGAACACGAGAATCATGTCCATTATCCTTGGCACTTTTTATTTTTGTCTATTTTGCTCCAGTAATAATAATAATAATAATAATAATAATAATAATAATAATAATAACAACAACAGCAACAATGGCGGTCGACCAGTATATTTCTGGAAGATAACGATTTTAAGCCAAGTAGCTATTGTAGTTAAAGCTCTCAGTGTTAAGAGATGGAGCATTAACAACATTAAATAAAGTTAAATGTTTACCTTATCTGTGACAGATAAGGTAAACATTTAACTTTATTTAATATTATATAACTTCTGGGAGTTTTGCGGATTTCGTATCCCTTCATTAGATGGCTTAATAATAAAACTGAATTCATTTTTGTTTCCAATTTTAAATAAAATAAATTCAATTTTATTATCACGGATGGATACCATATTCGTAAATCTCTCAGTAGGGACAGATAAGTTAATTATTGAATTTTATTTTTTCATATATATATATATATATATTATATATATATATACACTAGGATTAAAAGCCGTACTATCGGGCAGCATTTAGGAGGGCCCTTGATTGGATATTCATCGCAATTGTTAGGAAGGAGTAATGCAATAGGCAATAATAAACTACAGAGCTCAAAATTGATCGCTGCATTTAAGTATTGAATAAATGTTTAAGCTTGCTTTTTAAAAGTTCAACGATAATTCTTCTGTCGCCACTTAATTTAAAGACAATTTGATGTACGTAGGCCCTTACTTTCCGTACAAACAATTATTTTTATTTCATAGCTGACTTTCGCTGGATTTCGCAATTAATTTTGATTATTTACAAATTTATTTCCAAGTTATAAAAATTGTTACCGTACAAAAAAAAAATCGTCGCAAAAAATCACGTAATAAAAATCGCCGAAAACAAAAAAAAAGAAAAGTTAGGAATCCAAAATTTCAGGATTGCGGGTCCGGATCCTGCTCGGAATGTTTTTAATTTGCTCATGGTGTTGGCTTGATTCTAAAATGGTATCATATGTTGGGCTATAGCCTCTAGGAATAAAGTTGAAAAAGTGTGACACACTGACATTCGCATTTATTATATGGATATACGTGTTTGTGTGTGTGTGTGCTTGTGTTGATTGTTTTTGTTTAGCGACATCTCAGTTTCTAAGGAAATGGTGCTTAACCTTGTCAGAGGTACTGAACCTCGCAACTTTCATCCTTGCATTCACCGAACCCTTTGTAATTGGAAAAATAAAATATGATTTCTTCAAAACAGGTATATATTTTTATTAGTGCACTCTCATATCATTTTCACAACAAAGTCTGTTCCTTTTCTTCGTTTTCATGTCTATCATCCTCAAAAGGGATTGCTAGCAAAGATACGTTGTAACAAACGGTATGAGTATCTCAATGACTTTCTTAGCAATAAGAGAGTACGCTATGATTTGGTGATATCAAAACTTTGAGAGCTTTGTTGTTCTGAAAAGTTGCTGTTGAACCTGGCTCTGCTGAAGTTCATCATTGACATGTCTTGACTTCTGCCGAACCCCTGAGAATGACTAATCGAACCACTGGGGTTCGATCAAACACAGCTTATGAACCACTATGGGTTATATTATTAATGCCGAAATCTAAAAAATTTTGTACGCAATTTTAGGGGGTGTGGCGCGGGAGAATAGTGATTTTAGTGATACAGGTTTTACTCATTAACCCATAGCTGAAGGGAGAAGAGTTAGATTCATACTTTTCCCAAGGTTATTTACGCGTAAGTGAATATAACGAGCCCAACGGAAATTGGAACTCGGCATTCCGATTAAAAATTTCGAGCCATTACACCGCCCGTACATCCAAGCTTAAAGCATCTGGCATTCCCAAGCGGTCACCCATCTAGGTACTGACCAGGCTCGATGTTACTTAACTTCGATGATCGTGTTTCTATGTGATGCGGCTGTTAGCCTATGAGTGTGTGAGTGGGGGGGGGGGGTGATATACAAATCTATCTATCAGATTAATAGTGACTAATTGAATGAGAAAACGGGGACAATTTCTGATGTTACGCGTCCAGTTGAGGGAATCAAAACGAGTTTAGTAGTCCTTGTTTGCTTTTTGATATTCTTAATTGGAACACTTAGTAGTGAAATGGTTTTCAAATTCCTGTATCGCAATTCGTTGACACGGTGTTCAATCCTCACAGCGAGCCCAAAAAAGAAAACTATTCCTAAGTTGAGTTAATCATAGACGCAACCAGAAAATAAAACGTCGGCCACAAAAATGTTAAATAGTTTAATACATACAAATATAAGATACGTCTTTTTCGAGAGTGTGTATCTGCTTCTTTATTTCCTTTACAGATTTACAGCGTTAACGTAAATATGATCTTTGTTGGCCTTATATTTTTGTTAATTTCATTATACAATACAATTCGTAATACCGTCGGCCAACAGACTGCCCTCTTTCACTCAAAGGACACCAGACTCCCGAAATGGTTCTGCTATTATCAGTTATCAGTTTACGGCCATTAACAGCGTTAAAAAATCTTACAGCTGGAAATAAATGCTTTATTATCGTTTATCGCCAGACACACAGACACGTCAATAAATACAAGTGCTCATTAAGTCATATAACGTTGAAAACTGCCGTAGTGCTCAGATGTAAAAATGAGTTATTTCTTGAACGAAGCCAACTCTGACACAATGTTACAGACAGGAAAACAAGTCAGTGAGAAATGAACATTCAATTCGGCTAAACATTTCTCTTCGACACACAAAAATCAATGTTCACCTCAAGATCCAGACCGAAAATATATCTTGACAAGCGTTTTGTAATTATATATATATGGTGGACTCTACCGTCGTATTCGACGTATGAGGGTCAAGCAACTCAGTTCCTAGGAACCGACAGCCAGACACCAGCACATATGATTTAATTATAGTGGTGAAGGTTTTGTGCAGAACCAACCACACTTTTTGAAGAGCCGGATACAGAGATCTGGTGCACCGAGGTGCCACAGAGGTTCCCAACCGACTCTCCTCAGGTTTTGAATTCAGATTTGTCCATCCAAGACTATAGAACCCAGTCTATCCTGATATTTACCCATAACTGGCGGGAGAAGAAGAGGATTAATACCTTTCCCAAGGTTATTAAGGTTATATATTAGCACGTAAGAGAATGTAACGGGTTCGACTTGAATTCGAAATCTGCTCTCCGATTCCTCAATCCGAGCCGCTACCCGTGGCCTCCATATATATATATATATATATATATATATATATATATATATATATATATATATATATATATATATATATATATGCTTCATTAAAGACGATAGACAATGTACTAAGATTAAGCTTTTTATTTAATTTTTCTTGTGTTCGAACAAGTGTTTCCTTTTCTGGACATAGAGTTTGTAGAAACGCCATCTACCAAACCATATATCCTCTAAAAATTATTACATGCATGCACAACAAAAGTCCCATTCTATGACCATAATGGATACATCTACACCCAAACTAATGGTGTTGGTATGGAGAATCCGCTCGGCCCGTGCTTCTCCAATTATTACATGTCCCATGTATAAAACATGATATTTAAACAAGTCTGTAAACCTAAAATATATGTCCGCTACGTAGACGATATTTTTATTTTAGCGAATAACACTAAAAAAATAGATTCTCTCAAGATCACATTTAAAAAATACTGTGTCCTTAACTTTACCTACGAACTTAGTCAAAAAAATAAACTCCTATTATTAGACGTTCTCGTAACAACACTTTTACCTCCTCATTGTATAAAAATCGCACAAGTAGAAACCCTTGCCACCTTAACTTTAAGAGTGAATGCTCCTTCAGATACAAAATAGCAGTCATAAAAACTTCCTAAAAAAAGCACACCAGAATTCATTCTCTCATCTACTCTTCCTTAAAGAACTCAACAATATAAAACATACACTATGCCTCCAGACAACTTACTGAAAAGACTCTATGAAGCTCAAGTTAAGAATAGTGGTTATCGGGTTGTTGCTTTGGACATCTCGGAATTGTTCGACGGGTTTTGGCATACTGGACTTCTTCACAAGTTGAAAGGTTATAGTATTTCTGGACGTATGTGAAACAGATTCACTCTTTTTTTTTTATCAAATCGTGAGATGAAACTTGTCCTGAACAGCCATACTTCTCGATCTTCTTTTTTCTTTTTACTTTATGCAGGCGCCTCCCAGGTCGTTATCCTTGGAGCTACGTTGTTCTTAATTGTCATCAATGACTTCCTGATCGCGTTAGTTCTTAACCTGGTATATATGCTGATGACACAACTATTTACTCCTGTCCCAATAGTAAATTTGATCGGTTCGATAATGTGAACTTGGCTGCTGATCTAAAAAAAAAATTTACCTACAATCTGTTGCTAACTGGAGCACGAAACGACTTGTTAATTTTAACGCCTCTAAAATAAAACTTCTCTATGAATCACCTGAGAGACTCCTTTCTGCCTTACATTAGCATGTCTTATGCTAACCTCCAGGACAGTAATTCGTTGTGCCTTCTCAGCTGACATGAAGCGGAAATATTATATTGAATCAATTGTTAGATCTGCTGCTAGAAAAGTTGGTTCACTGTATTTTTCCTCGCCCGAATCTATCTTACTTCTTTATAAGTCTACCTTTCGTTCATGCCTTGAATATTGCTGCCCCATGTGGTCTGGTAACCCTGCTATATATTTGGTGACCCTCGATAAAATCTAAAGAAAGATCTGCAGTGTTGTTGGTCTTAACCGGACATCTCGGTTTCAGTCACTTTCACACTGCCGTAATGTAACTTCCCTGTACGTTTTCTATAAATACTTTCATTCTAATTGTTCTAATGAACTTTCCTCTATGGTATTTTTTTCTTTAGTTTCTTGTAAATATTTTGTATTCATATTGTAAATACTCATTGGGGTTAGTTTTTAGAACTGTTATTTTATTCCCCTCCCCCCCCCACAGACACTGAATTGTAAATATGGGGACTAGTTAGTATTTTCATAGAGACAGTGAGGTAATTTGGTGGTTGTAGTAAGAAAGGTACTATGAATGTGTTGTTTTGGTGTAAGGAATATTGTTCGTACGATTGGGTCAGTGTTTGCGGCTAGCTAAGTTATATTTAAGACAGAAGAAGACAGTCCTTTCCCCAATCCCCACTTCGGCCTTGTGCCACATTTCTGTAATTTATACAGAATAAATATCACATTCTTAGTACTTAGACTTTATGAATCCAAGCGTAGTACTAGATTGGCAGCAAGGTCTCATCAATTTACGGGTGAAATGGCTAGATGTAGCTGTAATTTCTATGTTAATAGCTTCTTTACTGGCATTTCACGTGTGCGCGTGCATGTGTGTGTGTGTGTGGGTATGTGTAAAATGTCTTGTTTATATTCTCTCGCTATTCCTTTTCTTCCCCTTTCTCTTTTGGCACTGAGTTTCAAAGATAATGTTACAATGTCATTCAGTATTGTAGGTCCCGAGTGGTTTCAGTTAAATGGTTAGCCACTTTCAATTTTATTTGTTTGTTTTTTTGGGGTTTTTTTCTTTAATTTTTTTTTTTCACAGCTTTCGTTAACGTATGTACATGAAAGCTGCTAATAGATATTCTTTCTTTTTTTTAATCATTTCACCTGAAGCAAGGCGGTTTACGGGGAGTTAAAGTGAGGGAAAAGACTGAGTATAGGGAGAATTGGGAGAAGGACGTAAAATGAACAGGGTTTAAGAAGACAGAAGATGGCGATTGGCGTTGCATTCAAATTTTTGAAGATTGTAGTTATCAGGGTAGCAAAAAAACGTTTTCATTTTTCAAAAACATGGTCAATATATTTCTAAAACATACATACAACAAACTATTTCTTATTTAACAGTTAAAATATTTAATCCTTGAAAATCGCTAATGTATAGCCGAAAATGCCCGGCTAAAAATAACATTCGGACAGTTTTTATATAATTTATCATCCGAAAAGAAAAGAATTATTAGATGGCATGAGAAATTGTATAAAAAAAACTAAATAAAAGCACCTTGTCTGTCGTATTCAATGAAATGTGCATATATATATATATATATATATATATATATATATATATATAAATGGGTAAATGTATAGCCGAATATATATATATATAAAAATGGGTAAATGTATAGCCGAATATATATATATATAAAAATGGGTAAATGTATAGCCGAATATATATATATATATATATATATATGAAACAAACAAACAAACTCCAAATAAAAAGTAATTTACTTTTAACATTTCCTATATGCTGCTGAATAAACTAATTTTCGAAGTTTAGCTGTGGCACAAGGGCGAAATTATTGAACTCACTACAAAGCTGTAACTCGTCTAGCGAGACAAAATGGCTAACCATTACACCATGTCGAGGAACCATAATATCTATGAATAAGGATACTTTTTAGCGGGGGTGTAAATGCTTTGTAAAGTCTTTAAATATTGCGTATATAAAGAGAAAGACAAAGAAAAACAGAGAACAAATTAGAGGGATGGTAGATGTAAGAAAGCGAAACACACACAGACAAGCAAATACAAATACGAAGGGTTGAAATAGGTTCGTTTGTACCGTTTTATACTCTACAGAGGGACTTACGCATAAAGCAATCCTAAGCATACACACAAAAAGATATTTATATTCTTAGTCATTCACCAGAAATACCCAGTAACCAAAATATCTTCTTTGTGGAAATACCATCCTAGATGCAACAGGATTCTCTGTGCACTAGACGATGTCCCCCAGCAAATAGGGTTGGTTACACCCAGGATTTTCTTTTTAGTGACTAGTTGACACGCTTTATAAATAAACTAAGATGTCCGTTTTAATTTTAGACACAAAAACGGCTCCATGCAAAGAACTGAAACGATCAGTTATTCATTAAATTATACTTTTTTTTAAATCGTTTCTCCGTCTGAAGTAAACACTCATTTGGTTGATAAGTCATCATTTCGTTCTGCTTGACTTATGTTGACTTGAATAATGAAGTTTTTTTTTTCTGAGTTTTACTTACATCACACCCGATGATGACTTCCAGCTGTTCCGAATTAACGAACAATAACACGAGGGCATCACTGGGGTTTGGCGGTCGAAGCATTGATTCGAGGTTGTGTTGCTGAGTGGTTATACCATGAGACCCGGTTTCGAATCTTATCGTGGTCGAGTTATGAGGAAAGTGGCTTATTGACATTAGCGCCCTGGAGAGACGACCCCGACTTGTGGAACCTTTGGAAAGTGCCTGAAAACCATACCATGGGTTGACCCAAATAAAATTGGGTAAACGGAACTATATGGGATGGTTGTGCTTGCACGAAGTCGCAAGTCATCGTGACCGAGAGTTTGAGCGTGCTGGCCTTGTTTAGGCTGTTGATCACACCAGGTAATGCTTTTTCCAAGAAATTGTAACTAAGGTCTGCTCAGTATAGTTGCTGTATAAACTACAAGTTGGCTCTCTGGAACAAACAGGAATATGCCTGAGCCGGTGTCTGCAACAGGGAGCAGCTAGCCGCCCAAGTAAACAGGCCTACTCTGAAGGCAGCCCATGGATATCCGTCGATTTTGCTTTTCATGCTACTATGATTTTAATAGTCAATGAATTTGGGTGGAATTTACTTTTTTGTTCAACGGAATCGCCGCTGAAGGAGTCACTGGACATGAGCAAACTTCTAAATATTAGACCGTATTAGGGGTAGACGCGAGTTTACAAGTCTTGCTGTTAACTCCATCAGAAACCAAATAACTCAGCGCATGCGTCAAAATCGTTAAATTGTAGGTAATATTCGTGATTTCTGCCAAATTTTATAAATAAAACTATTACGATTGACCGATATGGCTTTTAGAATTTTATAATCATAACATTGATGAGAACGTGATTAATCTTCAAATGACGTTGCTTCTCTTAAAACATATGCAGCACGTAGACTTAAGGTTTTTCTTTTTAGCCTCGTTTTAAAAGTGGACGGAAAGTGCGACACTGAGATCCAAAGACGTACTGGGATGGCTAAAGATGTCTTCCAAATGCTAAGCTGAGTAATAAGAGACAGAAAAAAATCGTTAGAAACAAAGAAAAGAGTATTGAACTGTTACTGGATATCTGTCCTTCTGTATGGCAGCGAATGCTGGACAATTTCCTCAAAGATGAAGAGACTTGAAGAAACAGAAATGTGGTTCTACAGAAAGATGCCGAGGATATTAATTAAAATCAATAATCTTATCACGCATGACACTATCAAGAGTATCACTAGGATATCCATTTTTTAAAAGAGTGCAGCGGATAAAATCCAATTTATCATCCAAATATTGTTCGCTACAAATCATCAAGGCCCTGTGAGTTAAGGTCTTGATGAGATTAATTTTACGCTTTTGGGAAAAAAATGAGTCCCAACGCGTATACAAACCAGAAAACATTGATTTGCGAAACACCAAAGTAAGAAATTGAGAAGGAGTCCGATGTACAAGGACATCAAGAAAGGAGAGACAATAATTAGACTCCTTTTCGATGGTAAATTTCAAAGATGGATGAAGTTGGTTCATGACTGAGAGAAAGGAATCAGCTTCCACTTCACTATTGAAAAGACAAAATGTATCGTGCACATACCGACGGTACATAGACGGTGCATTGTCATAAGTGAAGAGGGACGACTCATAAAAGCCCACAAAAATGTTGGCCCATGGCAACCCCATCAATCTGTCTGTATATAAAATTATTGAAACTAAACTCAACTGACATAGTAGCGAATTGCGTAAGCTCAACAAACACATTTTCTGGGATATCCGGAGGTGACCAACAACTTCGATATAACATGTCACAACAAATATCAATAGTTTCCATTACTGGAACACAAGTAAACAAAGAACATACGTCAAAGGAACACATAATGATAAGATTATTAATTTTCGAAAAGGATAAACAATACTTAGTTCAGAAATGTCCTATTTATCTGTGTCTTCCTTTTATTGGTTCGCGGGGCGAGCTTATGGCTAAGCGGATCTTGTCTGCTGTTCAACTGTGCTATTTTTCTGTTCAACTAAGGATTCGTTTTGAGACTCGTTCTACCTTTTCCTCTATGCGTATCATGTTTCTTCGGTGATTTATTCATTTAATTGTGGTTGTGGTAGCTACTACATAGGAAGGACTTCCCAACGCTTCGACTGTAGGATTAGGCAGCATGTCCCATTACGTGTTCTTAATCCGGATGCCCGTAAGAGCCAGCTGGTCAATACTTCCGGGTCAGCTATCACTGAACATCTTATAAATTGCAGGGATTGTGAAATGAATTTCAGTCCGGACTGGTTCTCTATTCTGTCTAGTTCGCACTCTCCTTTTCATTTGCGGGCATTGGAGTTTCGGTACATCCGGTCCAGGGAGCCGTCTATTTGTAAGCAAAAAGACTGTCTCCTTGAACTTCACGTTATTAGACTCTAGTATCTGTGAATCATACATTCCCCCCCCTCTTTTTTCACTTCTTTTCGATGCGCAAATTCGCGTTGTTTTGATTTTGGTCTTCACTCATACCATAAATCATTTCAATTTTTAATGTTTTAATTGTATGTAGGGTGTTTGTGGGAGTAAATGTATCTTTGCAATAAATTATTAATCTGTTCCCAGTCGACCCTGATGAGCTAGGGAACGAAACCGGTTGGTCAGTCTTGTAAGTGTTTTCATTTCTTATTTTTTATTCATATATATATATATATATATATATATATATATATATATATATATATATATATATATATATATATATGCTTATGCGTATATATATATATATATAAGTGAACATAGAAGTCAACACTTAGAGGCGACAGTCTGTTTCATGCTAGACGCAATCGTCAAGCCACTTAAGGACTTAAGGAAGTTGTGGCCTAGCATGAAACAGACTGTCACCTCTGTGCTGACTTCTGTGTTCACTTTTATATTTATACACGCTCTATCTCTGAAATTGAGCACTTTATCCCATAACTATAGCACACATTAAGACTATATTTCTTCATATATATATATATATATATATATATATTCATTCATACATGTTTCATTAAATAATATAGACAAGTGTTGTCTATTTATTTTATGTAAGTTCTTTTCATATTGTCTGATAAGCTTAATAACATTATCATTAAACAATGAAAGAAAATCACAATATTGATACATATTTTTTTAATCCAATCTAAGCTTTCGGCTTACATAAGCCATTATCAAAGATGACAATTACACAATATATTAAGCAATACACGAACAAGAAATTGATGATAGTCTGTTTTTGTTTACATGAATGATTTCCAAGCAACGATAAACACGTGCATATAAGACGCTGAAAGCGAAAATCGCACAACAGCTCATGACGTCACACATGACCACGAGAGAGTGAATCCGATGAGTATTGAGTATGGAAAGCCGTTGATATGAACCAATGGCTTCTGTTACTAATTATAGGCATTTAAGGATATTTGTGGAGATTTCATAGTTTATTTTGTTCAGGTTAGGTTTCAACTATTTTATGTATATAGCTTCAAGAATTTTTAGTTTTTGTTTATTGTTTTCATGTTTAAGTATAGTTGTGTTTTCGACGAGGATTTTCCGGAATTGTGTATGCGGCCAGGCATGTTGTTTTAAATGCCTAAAAATGTTAGAGTTATCATTCAAATGTAGTGTCAAGCGTCGTGAAAGCGAGTTTGTGGTGTGACCAACATAGATATTATTTAGTTCGTTGGAGATACAATCTCCCAAAGGGCACCTGAATTTGTAAACTATGTTGTTTTTTTTTCAAATCGCTAACCGGGGGAGAAGAATCATTGCGAATAATTGAGTTAGGATATACTAGATTTAGTGTAGTATATAATTAACTTAATTTTTTTGCTAGGATCTGTTGTAGATATGTTAGTATTTACTAATTTTTTTAGTATATTTTCATCTTGTTTATAATTAGTATGCATTTGATTACGATATAGGAGATTAATATGTTTGAGATTAGTAGAAGCAGTATTATGTACTATTTGCTTAGTATTGAGATTTCTAAGAAAGCATCTTATTTGTTCATCAATGATATAGTTTGGAAAACTATTATTAACAAGTGTTTGTTTTATATTCTTTAGTTCACTGTAAAAAATCTGTTTTGTGGATGAATTAGTCTCTGCACGATGTATTAGATTTTTTATAATTGCTATTTTGTAGTAATATGGGCATTCGCTCTTGTAGTTAAGTGTACATGAATTTATGCTAGTAGGTTTTTTATACGGCGAAATAGTAAATTTGTTATTATTTGTGTTTATCAATATGTCAAGAAAAGGAATTTTATTATTAGTATTGAGTTCATACGTGAATTTGAGGACAGAATTATTTTGGAAACATTTTTGTAGTTGAAGTATTTCATCTGTATTTTCAACTAGCATAAGAATATCATCAACGTATCTTACATAGATGGATGTTTTTTTTTAATCTGTAAATATCTTATTTTCCAGGTTCGACATATAGAAATTGCTAAATGTCGGACCCAGTACTGAACCGATAGAGACACCATCACATTGTATATAGATATTATTATTATGATCTAAGAAAGAGACTTCAGTAGTACAAGCTAATAGTAGTTTCCGTAATATATTAGGATTAATTTTAAGTGGGGGTAAAGATGAGTTACTGTATATATTTCTTATAATTATGTCAATAGTTTCACTAACAGGGACATTGGTAAACAAGTTTTCAACATCAAGTGAAGCTATGATTTCATTGTCGGGTTTTTCACTTTTTCGGATTTGGATTACTTCTAATGTTGACTTAACACTATATTTACTAGGAAGGTAGGGAGTAATGAGTTGGTTGATGTATTTTGTTAGTTGATATACAGGAGTTGGAATTTGTGATATGATAGGACGGAGAGGATAGTTAGGTTTATGTGTTTTTATAGTGCCGTATATGTAACCAGGCCTATAATCACCAACAATCTTAGGGAGTTTTAAAGAGTTCTGTTCGGCATTATTAGCATTAATGAGTTTATTAAGCTTTGATTTTAGTTGGTTGGTCGGATTCTTGTTGAGTTTTTTAAATTTTATGTGATCATGGAGTATGTGGTCAAGTTTTTTGTTATAATCTAATTTGTTTAGAAGGACGAAAATGTTGGTCTTATCAGCTTTTTTTACGATTATGTCAGGGTGGTTGCGTAGTTCTTGTGCGGCAATTTTCAGTTGTTTAGTAAGTATTTTTGAGTAGTTTCGGCTTTTATCATGCTGATCCTTGAATGCCTCAGCCTTAAGTAAGTCTTTGAATTCTGGTGTAGTTTCTATTAGTTGGTCATCCTGGAGATTAACGATGTTTTGGTATAGAGTTTCAATTTCTATTCTTTTAAAAAGTCGATTGTACTTACGGTATATATGGCAGTTAGGTCCAAGATTAAGTAATTCTTTTTGGTGCTTGGTTAGTTCATAGTTGGAAAGGTTAATGTATTTATCCGTTTTGTCAGGAAGTGTGATATTACCTTTGTATAATGTATTCAGTTTTTTAATAATTTTAAACCGGTGTTGTGCTTCAGATTTGTTGATAATTTCCGTGAGTCTATGCGTAATTTCCTCCAGTTGGTCCAGGGTAGTTATATCCTTTAGTTTATCGTATAATTCTTGTTTGTTGCTGTTAAGTGTGTTCAATTTTTCCTTGGATATTTCAATTTGCCTTTTCACAAGGCTACATTTATAATTCCAAGTATTGATAGTATTATGGGCTGCTGGATCATGTAATTTAAATTGTGTGTATTTAGGCAGCATTTTTTCATTCATACATGTTTCATTAAATAATATAGACATGCGTATATATATATATATATATATATATATATATATATATATATATATATATATATATATATATACACGCATAAGCATATATATATATATATGTGCATAAGCATATATATGTGCATAAGCATATATACATATATATATATATGCTTATATATATATATATATTTATATATATCTATATATACGCATAAGCATATATATATATATAATATCTGGATAAAATTTATATATATAAAAGATAAAATATATCTGCTATATATTTATATATATATATATATATATGCGGTTGTCTGAACATCGTGAAATCCGGGTTACCAACTACTATCCATGCAACCACATATATTAGCTCTATCACGGATATTGAGCACTTTCCTCTAAATACCGCGCTTACACACACACACACACATATATATATATATATATATATATATATATATATATTTGAACAGGAACAGAGTTTTATCCATTGTTTCCTGTTTACGATTGTGTTTTCGTTTCCTTCTAAAATCTTCAGATGATTAAACGAATATTTTGTCTGAAATTTAGCTGTGTATACTTTGTTCAGGTAATAATTTATACGTCAAAGGCAAAACAACAACAAAGACAAGTTAGGAAATATTTCAATTAGCGCCCAACATACGTTCCGTTAAATTGCTGCGCTCAACGAAACAACTCAATATGGGGTCATTAACATAGCATAAACAGAAGAATTTGATAAGCGAGTTTTTTTCAAGACGCCCACTCGAACGAAATTTGGCACAAGGCCACGTTTAAAATGCGGTTTACACGCATGCATGAGACCAGATACCAAAAATAGTCCAGCCCCATTTGCACTTACCCATTTGGGAATGCCTTAGGCGCCAGTTAATGATTTTAGCCCCCAACCGAGAGGGAGATAGGTTTTGCCAGGGAAAATGGACCCCTGGGACTGAACTTAGTTAATTTTGCCACTCAGTGCCAAAATGCCGTGACGAATACTAATGACGGTTATAGACATCTCCAAACGAATGATGACTAAAAAAAACAACTTGTGTAAACTTGTAGAGAGACAGTACAATTTACAAGAAATGTGGGTGTGTGTTGGAATATCTTCTTCTTTTATGTGCCTTGTCTTTTTAGGAAGTAAGCGATCATGGCCCTCCGCATCTTCCTGTCCCTTGTACCTCTTAATAAATTTTATGTTTTTGTTATTTCTCCCAAACCCTGTTCTACCATCGATTTACTCAAGCCGTCAAGCACGGTACGCGCTGCTTTCATCTGTCCCTCTTCCCCTCTTTCCTGTGAGCATCAGGTTTTCCAAGCCCCCTTCCTCATTACGTGCCCCAGAAATTTCAACTTGTATATCTGAATGTGAATCGCTATTTCTTACACGTTATCATTTGAGCTCTCTTTCACACACAAACACACTGTTTATTTCTTCTCTCTCTTTCTCACTCTCTCTCTTTGCTGCGTTCATTCAAAATATGTGTGGTCATGGCTCTCCACAACTTCCAGTCTTTTGTTACTCTAAATAATTCTTTCTCCTCTACGAGTTATCTCACATTGTAGTTTTTCTGTCTTCCATTTAATCAAACTTGTCAAATACGTTACTCGCTGTCAAAAAGATTTCGTCTGTCTCTTTCTGATAGCAACAGTTTCTTTGTAGTTTCTATTTCTCCTTAAAAGATCTTCGTCTCTTGTATACTCTGTCCACCGGTATCTCAGCATTTGTCGATAGAACTACATATCAGTCGCTTCCAGTCTTTTCTAAGTCTGTGGGGATATTGTCCAGGAGTTATAGTGTGAAGATATTGTGCCAGCAAACATAATAAACGTTGTATATCTCACCTGGTAGCTATTTCCGGCGCTGACAAAATATTACTAGGGTTCAATCTGGACCGTTGCGTGAGAAATTATATATATATATATATGAATATATTTTTAGGCATTTAAAAGAACATGCCTGGCCGCATACACAATTCCGGGAAATCCTCGTCGAAAACACAACTATACTTAAACATGAAAACAATAAACAAAAACTAAAAATTCTTGAAGCTATATACATAAAACAGTTGAAACCTAACCTGAACAAAATAAACTATGAAATCTCCACAAATATCCTTAAATGCCTATAATTAGTAACTCTCTCGTGGTCATGTGTGACGTCATGAGCTGTTGTGCGATTTTCGCTTTCAGCGTCTTATATGCACGTGTTTATCGTTGCTTGGAAATCATCCATGTAAACAAAACAGACTATCATCAATTTCTTGTTCGTGTATTGCTTAATATATTGTGTAATTGTCATCTTTGATAATGGCTTATGTAAGCCGAAAGGTTAGATTGGATTAAAAAAATATGTATCAATATTGTGATTTTCTTTCATTGTTTAATGATAATGTTATTAAGCTTATCAGACGATATGAAAAGAACTTACAAAAAATATATAGACAACACTTATCTATATTATTTAATGAAACATGTCTGAATATATATATATATATATATATATATATATATATATATATATATATATATATATATATATGTAACATCTTCACGTTTAACGTTTATATATGTAATATTTTTCTCATTCTCTGATGAAGCTTTAATAAAAGCGAAACATATTCGATTTAATTATTATTTATCTTTATCCGCTCGAGCGAGCTTGGGCATTCATGAGACTATTGCACAAACCATCAGGCTCCTGCATCGTCGGAAAGTCATTAGGGAGGCATTTTATGTCATAACATAGCTATTCAATGTAAGTGGTTGCTGGGCGACCAGCAAATCTTTCTCTAGGGGTAAGTGTCCAGAGCAGATTTCTTGTTTTGCTCTCCAGTAGTGTCCTGCAAAGACCATTCTTCGTTCGCATAAGATTGTAAAAATATCAGTGATGGGTCCATAGAGCTGTGATTTAGTTTGTCTCCAAGAGGTGTTAAGTATAGTTCTCAGCATCCGAGTGTAGTTCCATCAAGCTTAGACTCTAGAGTTTTAGTTAATGTCCAAGCAGTGGAACTATACATTAACACCAACTTTACAATGGCTCGAAAGAATCTCTATTTAAGTTTGTCTGGTAGATCAGGTTAGATCTATTTTATTCAAGACGGCCTTGGCTTTAGCTTTGCGAATTTTCACATTATTTACAGTAGAATTTATCTCCCTAGGTATATAAAATATTCAACAAAATTTATTGATTCACCTGAGATAGTTTATATAAAGCTTTGCTGGTTGAGGCCTATGAATTCAGTTTTAGAGGCATTGACATAGAGTCCAACATAATCGGTAGCATTTTCTAGATGATGTAAGAGAACTGTGGCGTTGGTAATGGTGTCTTCAGTGATAGCTAGGTCATCTGTATAGACAATATCTACCAATCTATTTGCAGGATATCCAATTGAGAGTTTTGGTGATAAATTAAAACATTAATGATGTTGTTTGTCGAGGTAAGTTCTCGATATGTATTCAAGGGTCACAACAAAGAGAAAAGGTGGAAAGGTTTCATCTTGAAGGACCTCTGCTTTGATATCGAAGAAGTTAGTGTAAACCGTCTGTGGACTTATATTTATGAACGTTTCTTATATGTTCTTTATCCTATCATCCTTTCGGATTCCGATCGATATTTTATCTGTATTTGATCCCAATTAATATACAGTGTAACCCGGATATAAGAAAAACCCAGATATAAGAGAGATTTTCTCTGGTCCCAAATTAGAGCCTGTGTTAATGTATATATAATAGACCAAACTCGGATATAAGAGACTTCTTCTCCGGTCCCGACAACTCTCTTATATCCGGGTTACACTGTATGTATATATATATATATATATATATATATATATATATAGAGAGAGAGAGAGAGAGAGAGAGAGAGAGAGAGAACGAAAGAGAGAGAGAGATGAACAGACTGAGATAGATAGATAGATAGATAGATAGATAGATAGATAGAAGTGCGTGTGTGATAGAAATATAGTTTTAAGCTATGCTCTATGAGTAAAAGTGCCCAATATCAAAGATAGACTGCATGTAGATGACCTGAAGATTAGATTCATGCATGATACAGACTGTTGCCACTCGGTGGTGGCGTCAATGTTCTCGTGTATATATATATATATATATATATATATATATATATATATATATATATATATATATGACCGGTATGGACCGCCTTTGGCCTTTAGAATCGCCTTGCTTCTTCTTGGTATAGATTCACCAATGCTCTGGGAGTGATCTTTTGATGTTATTAGTTCAGGCAATAATTATAGTATTCCGCAATTCTTCTAGATTGGCTGGGCGCACATCCAGGATTCGAATCTTCCTTTCCACCACGTCCCAGATGTACTCCATGGGATTGGTATCTCGTAGTTGTGGAGTCCATTTTAACACAGAGATCTCATTACTGTCTAATGAACTAATCTCTGTTGAAAATATTGGAAAGGAATCTGTGAGGGAGACAATCTGAACCTTTTTGTTTTTTTCGGTTTTTGGGGGTTTTGTTTTTGGTGGGGTGGCTTTAAAAGGATCCATTTATTTCTAAAACTTTAACAAGCGAATGAATAATTACAACTTGGGGGTTGAAGTTAAATGAGATTTCGAGACAAAACTGCGTCTTTGAAAATGCGTGCTTTCATAATAAAATATTTGTCTTTCTTATCTGATGAGAGCATTCACATGAAAAATTTATCGCGCAAAATATTACATTTCTTTTAGTGGAGTTTTAAGTGGTTGCCTACACTTGTTGCAATAGGGGCATTCATTCAACTTAACCTTTTGTTGATAACACAGATGTCAAAATTGTTGTCAGCACTTAGGCTCAAGTGATAAAAGACTACGACAAAAAGTATGTTAATTCTTTCTTCCTTCTTTTTATATGCCTTGTTCTTTCAGGCCATAGGCGATCATGGCTCCCTGCCTTGCTCTATCCCTTGCTGCTCTCAACAAGTTCCGTTTCTCCGCTTCCTGCCTCAGAACACGTTCTGTAATCCACTTGCTTAAGCCCGCTAGAGATGTCACGTGTTGTTTTCCTTTGTCTCTCTTTCCCTCTATTCGACCCGTGAGTATCAGATTCTCCAGGCATTCTTTTCTCATTATTTGTCCCAGAAGCTTCAGCTGCTTCTGCCTGATGTTAAGTATAAGCTTATTCCTTGTTTTCATCCTCTCCAAAACCTCATTGTTGCTCACATGTTCGGTCCATGGTATCCTTAGCATCCTTCTGTAAAACTATACCTTTGTTGCCTCGAGTTACTTCTTCATCTTTGAGGAAACCGTCCAACATTCGCTGCCGTAAAGGAGAACAGATATCACGTAGCAGTCCGTACTGTTTTCTTTGTTACCAAAGAAATCCTCCTGTCTCGCAATATTCTGCCTATCTTTTGGAATACGTCCTTGGCCATCCCAATACGTCTTCGGATCTCAGCGTCGCACTTACCGTCCTCTATCAGAACACTTCCCAGATATTTAAATTTCGCACCTGCTTGATTTTAGTGTCCCCGACCTGTAAGTCGTATTACGGGCACATCGTTGCTCACACGCTCGGTCCATGATATTCTTAACATTATAGCTTTAATATCTATTTACTTTTTCATGTTTATTTCCAAATTCTTTAAAAACCTTTTTACTTTTACTTTTTTCTTGTTGGTTCTGCCGCTATTGAAGCAGTATTTATTTGGGTATCCATCTCTGAAGCATTCAATGAATTGAGGTGAGTTATTAGTCTTCAAAGAATTTTCGAATTATCATCTTTATCATTCTGTTTCACAATGCTTCAGACGGTATATTTTCCAGCCTTCTTCAGAGTTGATTTGACCGCGTTGTGAAAACAAATAAAAAATAACAAAGATTATTTCTGCCCTCATGTAGCTTAGTGGATGAGTGCGTTTCCTAGTGTTTTTCGACGAGGAAAATGTGAATGACATATTTGATTCGAGCTAGTTGGCCCGCTTTTGAAAAGACACGTGGAAAGACAGGAATCTATCGTATCTCTCCTTCAGCTAAGGATTAATAACAGGAGAAAATGGGTTCTCAAATTTTGGTTGGCAACCAGTCTTGGAGAATGACAACTCTGAATTCAAAACCGGTTAGGCGTGGGTTAGTAATTCCACCCCGTAAAAACCTACTTGCCCCCGAAACCACAACATCACATAGCATGATAAAAATGTATCCCTATAGTTCAACATGGAAGTCAGCAGGTTTAAAATACATGCAAACATGTATTGATATATTTTCCCGCTAAATACGGGTCTTCGCATGAAATTACACAATCTATTTATAAGGTTAATGGGTATGGTGGTGTAAGGGTTAGCAAGCTTGTCTCGCTAGATTAATTATGAATGAGTTCGATCTTCACTGGGCGCTCCATACTTTCAGCCTTGTGCTTAGTAAATCACTATACGGTTAATCGCTGCTAGAATCTGATCTTCTCTCTGTTGTTTTGCTAAGTGGCCTGCCTCATAGTTATGAATTTCCCAACGGTGCTTGAAGTCGATGTTCGATCGCGGGGAGAAAAAACAGAATTTCGAATTCTGATTTTCTAGGCAAGTAGGCTCGTCTTGCTTGAAAAAATAAGTTTGACAGAACCTTGATCTCAAAATCCATTTAAATATGTTTAATAATAATAATAATAATAATACATGCACTAATATGACAGCAGGCATGACTCTTATCTTGTTTTCTTTTTACAGTGGTTTTCACCCTGTACAAGGCCCTGGAGCCACTCGAAGTAGAGGTTTACAGAGTAAGGGGTAGAGCTTATGCGAATATGTTAACGGTTAACCCTAGACTTGAACAGGTTAAGATTGTAGTGATCAGGAAAAAAGGCCCTTAGGAACCATTTCCACAAGGCAGCGGTTTCATTGGAAGAAGTTGCTTGAGCGGAACTTACATCTCATCAGAGAGATGTGAAGCCAATGATGGTGGTTCACTACAATATGCGTGACATAACGGTTCTTCGCCGTGTGAAGGTTAGGACTGTGGGAAGTAAGGAGTGTAGTTCATCTGAACACTCACCATGGAAATAGCGATAGAGCAGTGAGAGGCTTGCGATGTCTCGTTTGTGAGAAATGGGGTTGCATACTAGAAAATAATTCATCGCCTACAAGGACGCAGAGACGCTTTTGGACTCTATCGAGAGTGGAAAGTGAAGACTGAGCGGCTCTGGCCCTCATATGACAGCAGTACTCCATTTTCGGTCTGATCCTGGCTCTTGTAAAGGTAGAAGATAGTAAGAGGAATAAGGTACTTGCTGCATGATCAGAGGTTTTAACACGTACATGGTTTATTTTGGTGAATTACGATGTGCTTCAGTAAATATCCCGTTCAGTACCAAAGATTTGCCTGACAGTGACCTGACCATAACCAGCTGGGCAAGTCCCCTAGGTGTGGACGCACTGTGCATCTCAGTTCATGAACACATATAGTGGTAGGGTATCATGGTCGGTTTCCAAAAGGTTTTATTTTTTTAAGTTTCAAGGATGAAGCAGCTAATGCGACTAGGAAGTCATATCTAGATACTTACGAACACCTTCAATCGGACTGGGTTACCTGACCTGAAGGTGTTTCTAAATGCGTCACACCTACAATATTAGGTTCTGCTTTATCAAAAAAATTCTCCATATCGCGTACATTTTGGGTACTGTGACGTGTAATGGTTCGCAAGCTTATCGGGCAAAATCCGTTACGATTGAGTAGTGAGTTCGATCCACACTTTCGGCCTTGTGCCGCATCTAAGCATAACTCAGAAAATTTCTTTTTGGGCACTTCGACGTGGTGTATATTTCGGGTTCTCTAACGTAATGTAATGGTTATCACGCTTGTCGCGCGAAATCAGTTACGGTTGAGTAGTGTATCGATTCTCACTAGGTGCTCCACATTTCCCGACTTGTGTCACATATAAACGCAGCTTTGAAAATTATTTAAGTGCACTTCGACGTGATGTACATTTCGGGTACTTTGACGTGGTGTAATGGTTAGCAAGATCAATTACAAGTGAGTAGTGAGTACGATCCTCACTGGGTACCCATTACTTTTGGCATTGTACTATATCTAAACTACGCTTAGGATATCACCATATCGCGAACATTTGGCCGTGATGCATGTGCCTGGTATACGTTTTTCAGACTTAGTGATTTCTTTTTCATAGTGTCTATATGAATGGAACATTTTATCTTAAAAATTGTTACTTTCTAAATAAAAAAAGCTTCTTTTTTCTAATTATTTTAAACGTTATCCATTTTTTTATTTTATCGTTTCATTTCTGGTTTTTGCTTCGTTTGTCTGTAATCAAAACAAAAAATAAATCTTCTTTTATGTACCGTGTCCTTTCAGAACGTAGGCGATCGTGGTCCTTCATATCTTCCTGTCCCTTGTAGCTCTTAATAAGTTTTGTCTTTTTGCTATTTCTCCCAAATTCTGTTCCGCCATCCATTTGCTCAAGTCCATCAAGTATGTTACGCGCTGCTTTCCTCTGTCCCTCTTTTTCTCAATCTGTCAGGCCGAAAATTGAGTATAGTTGCCATATTTGGACTTGATCTGCCCAGTCCTCCCTTTCCAGTTTTGATAGAGTTCAAAAGAGTGTCCAAGTCCTTGCAGTTGAAGAATTATTTCCCATCCTCCGACCTCACAGGCGACATGTCTCATTGTTCTATCGCTACTTCCATGGAAAGTGATCGGACGAACTATATTCCTTGGTTCTGCCAAGTTTAGCCTTCACCGCTAGGAACCATCATGCCACTTACATTTTAGCAAACGACCCACATTCCCTCTATAGTCCATCGGCGGGAAGTAAGTTCCACTCAAACAGCTTCTTCACGCTAACCACTGTTCTGTGGAACCGACTCCCAAGAGGACGTTTCCCTAATCACGACATTCTTAACATGTTCAGGTCTAGAGCCAACCGGTATCTTCCCCCTTCTATCCGTACAAACGACCCCTTAAGGAAATCCTCTTCCTCGAGTGTCTCCATGGGGCTTGTACAGGGTGAACCTTACCGAAAAAAAGGAAAAAAAGTTCGTTAAATTTTCTTCCGGCCGTTCGAAGAGAAAGAAGCAACTGAAACCAAAACAAAATGATAAAAATCACTATTTTTTCATTCATATCTCACAACTCAATGAATATTATTAATCATAGATAATTATATATCACTCCTGAATGATTTAGTTTGGTTTGGTTTGGTTTACGGCAAATCGACCTCAATGGGTTATTTAATGCCGACAAGATTTTTATTAATGGTAATATTTTTTTTACAAAAATATTTCTGGTAATATTTTTTTCAAAAATGTATTGCTGACCATTTCTTTTTTTCAAAAATGTTTTGCTGATAATATTTTTCCAACAAAAATATTGCTGGTAATAATGTATTGCTGGCAAAAAATTTTGGTATTAAAACCTATTTTTACACGTTTTGACACCAGTTTGGGGGTTAACTATTTTCCCATAACTGGAATCCTAACAGATGCTACCTGCCCGGGCCAGAATGGACCTGGGAACACCAGCAAATAAGAGGTTGTTCCACGCTCCTCAAAACCTCCTGATCAGAGGCCTTGGAGTTGGATGTAGTTTAACGTCTTACCCAGGACGCGGATGTAGTTTATCGTCATACCCAGGACGGATATAACACCTGAAAATCCTTATGAAACAATAAATGATATATAGTAACCCAAAAAATCAGAAACTACATTAAAAATAATTACAAATAAACTTTATCAGCACAAACAGTGGCTTTCATTATAGTTAAAGAAACCATACTTAGAAATTAACGTAACTTAAAAAGAAATAAATCTTAAATCTAAGGCCAACAGGAAATGAAACATTTAATATGTGGATTTGAACTTAAGGTCAAATACGGAACCGAAGGCATATATATATATATATATATATATATATATATATATATATGCAGATATAATACGCTAACGGGTAAAAAAGACACTGAGACATTGTTAGTTCTTTTAATCATAATCGTCATATTGTGAGAATGCACTATGGTTAATTAGTAGTTTTTAGTAACAGAATATAAAGACGATAGTGTGGACGCTGACCCTCACTAGTGAGTTGTATGTTAAAGTACACATTTATGAATACGGATGTGTTCAATTCCTGCAGTTGGACGATTAAGTTAATATTTTCGAACGCTTATCGTAGAGCAATATTTGACAAGCTCATCTCGCATGCGATTCTTTTTTCTGAATAACCCGTTGGCCCGCTCTAGCGCGTCTACCTTAATAGACTAAACTAAAAGGTCTAAATCTGAATTCTATCTCGTGCATAAGAGAGTTACGTATCCTCACGTATTATGTATATGCACGTGATGCAATGGTTAACAGCTCAAAACGAGAAATCGACGAACGGACTTCGAATTTTGGTCTTATATTCACTTTTGCACGAATATCCTTAGTAAAAGTAAGAATTCATCTCTTCCTTCTCCACCTATGGGTTAAATAACAAAGCGGCTTAGGCTTTCCAGCTGTGGTTGGAAACCAATCTAAGAGAAGGAAAAACTCTGAATTCAAAACCGTTATGTAGCCCTGGAGAAAGGTTCGTGGAGTTCACAATAACACTATCATTTCGACAGCGGTCGATCTGATGCAGAAATGAATGATGCAGTAATGTATTCTCCATTTACATCAGTAGTTGATGATTGAACCCGTGTAAAAATCCGAATTTCTAAAACTAAATTTCAAAGCAGGCAACACTCCTCATTAAGATTGTGTTGTAGAGTTATTTCGCAGTGGAGACTTGTATTTGTACCATAATCGGTCCTAAATAAGTTCGACGTACCAAACGTTAGGAACTTGATATAATAGGTATTACGCAGAGTAATCTTGTTGTGGTCGCTGACTACTTTCGTATTCGACTAACTTGACTACTGTCGTGCGACATCGACAGTATTTTTGCCCCCCCCCCCCCCCACGAGGGATAGATGTGGCACAAGGCCGGGATTACAGTGGGGTATTCCCGAGCCCGTAGGCTCGGCCAAAAAAATGCCCGTAGATCCCATATAAACGGGATCGGGTTGGTCAACCTCCCTGAACGAGGCTCTCCCCTTCGGCGGAGCCTCGTCCGGGTTCCTCTCTGCTCAGAGGCAGAGAGTTCGACCGTCTAGCACTTAACGTGCTGCCGACTGTCGTCGGACATCGACAGTATTTACTGTTCCCCCCACGAGGGATAGATATGGCACAAGGCCAGGTTTAAAGTGGGGTATTCCCGAGAACGTAGGCACGGCAAAAAATGCCCGTAGATCCCGTATAAACGGGATCGGGTTGGTCAACCTCCCCGAACGAGGCCCTGCCCTTCGGAGGAGCCTCGTCCTGGTTCCTCTCTGCACAGAGGCAGAGAGTTCGACCGTCTAGCCGAGTCGTCCGACATCGACTGACCCTCGTTCCTCTTACTACTCCTACTTATATTAGGTGGGAGAGTCTAATAACTATAGAATAGTTGTGTTTCACCATAACAGATTGACGTTAAACAATCTTCTCATCCTATATGACAACGTAACAATTCTGAGAGAACTGGAAGTCCTACCAGGATTCAACACTGGCGGTCACAATCTTAACAATATAAAATATGCAGATGACACAGTGCTGATAGCAGATACGGAAAGGAAATTACAAAACCTCCTTCAGAATGTAGCGAAGGGGAGCGAGAAGGGACTAAGCATAAACTACAAAAAGACAGAATGCATAGTCTTCAGCAAAAAAAAAATGAGCCCGAAAAGTGATTTACAGGTCGAGGACACTAAAATCAAGCAGGTACGAAATTTAAATATCTGATAAGTGTTCTGACAGAGGACGGTAAGTGTGACGCTGAGATCAAACACTATGGGGATGGCCACTGACGTATTCTAAAAGTTAGGCAGAATATTACGAGACAGGAGGATTTCTTTAGTAACACAGAAAAGAGTACATACTGCTACGTGATATCTGTCCTCCTTTACGGCAGCGAATATTGGACGGTCTCCTCAAAGGTGAAGAAGAGACTCGAGACAACTTCTACAGAAGGATGCTAAGGATACCATGAACCGAACATGTGAGTAACGATGAGATTTTGGAGAGGATGCAAAGAGAAAACTTATACTTAACATCAGGAAGAGGCAACTGAAATTTGTAGGATACGTAATGAGAAAGGAAGGCTTAGAAAATCTGATACTCACAGGGCGAATAGAGGTAAAGAGGGACAAGGGGAAGAAACGCGTGACATACTTAGCGGGCTTAAGCAAGTGGGTGGTGGAACAGGGTCTGGGAGAAATAGAAAAATGACAAAACGTATTATGAACTACCAGTGATAGTGGATGGCCATGATCGCTTACGTCCTAAAGGGATACGGAACATGAAAGAAGAAGCTCATAAGCTAAATTTAGTAAATAATTATACTTCTGGATAGGCCGCTAAAAATAAAGTGTACTTTTTCACATCGTTGTCCAATCACTCTTATTATGAGACATAATATGTGACCCCGAAATCAGAAGACGCATTGAGTTAGCGAAAGATGCCATCCAAAAGCTAATCAACGTATTAAGAAAGAAGAAAATTTAATTAAAACCAAAGAAAAGAATAAATATTTTCATGGCAACTACTCTGACGAGCTTTTTTTACCCGGTGCCCCGAATACATAAATTAAGCGTGCTACTAGATTGGCGGCTAGGTCCTACCATTTTACTGTTGAAATAGCTAAATGTAACCGTCCCTTCTACTCCTATATTTTCTTTTCTCACACTTCCCAGCTGTGGAACTCTCTTCGGTTTTCTTGCTTCCCTGGTAACTACAATCTTCGAAAATTTAAATGCAACGTCCATCGCCATCTTCTGTCTTCTTAAACCCCGTTCATCTTTTGTCCTTTCCTCAATCCTTCCTATACTCAGTCTTCTCTTTCACTCTCACTCCCTGTAGCCTCCTGCGTTCTAGTGGTATTACTACTTTGCTTGGGGTGAAATGATTTTTTTTTTAAATTGTTACGTAATATCGGTTTTCCTATATGGCCATGAATGCTGGACAATCTTATCACAAATGAAAAAATGACTTTAGGCAACAGAAATGTTGCCCTACAGAAGGATGCTGAGAATACCACGGAGTGAACATGTGAGCAAAGATGAAGTCAGAATTTACTAAGAACTACAAAGGACAGGAAATTGTGGAAAGCCGTCATCTCCAGCGTCCTAAAGAGATACATCACATAGAAGAATGTGGATTTCAGTTCAACAAACAAACCGTACTCCCATATCTGACTATATGCTGCTCTACGTCTGACTTACAGCGTATATACAATTCCATATGATTGCGCGCGGCCGAGGACATTTTGGATTCGTGCATTTCAATATACTTAATTACTAGTACCTGTTGATAGCAGATACAAAAACGAAACTGTATGAAATACTACAGAAGTTAGTAAAGGAAAGCGAGAAGAAAGGACTAATCATCAATTGTAAGAGGATAGAATGTATAGTCACCAGCAAGAAGAACAGCCCAAGGTACGAACCACGAATTGGAGTTACCAAAATCAAGCAAATAGGAAAATTGAAATATCTGAGAAATGTATTAACAGAATACGGAAAATATGACACCGAAATCTAAAGTATTAACAGACAGGACAATTTCGTTAGAAACGAAGAAAATGGTACTAAACTGTTATGCAATATAAGGCATCCTATATGGCAGTAAATATTGAACAATCTCATCACAGATGAAGAAGTAAACTCGAGTCCGCTGAAATGTAGTTCTGCAGAAGGATGTTGAGAATACTATGTGAGTAGCAATAGATTTTTAAGGAAATTGGAAACAAAAAAGACACTTTTAATTATAATCAGAAAGAGGCAGTTGGAATTTCTTGAAGACCTAATGAGGAATTAGGGCCTAGAAAATCTGATTATCACAAGGAGGTATTGATGGCAGAAAGAAAATAGCGAGTAAACTATCTAACAAGCTCATGCAAATGAATGACAGAACAAGAATTGAGAGCGCTGACGAAAAGACAAAACTTACGGAGAACTACAAAAGAGATGAAATTGTAGAGAGCTATGATCGCCTACGTCCTGAGGGGACACTAAAACATACTACTACTACAAGAAGAAGAAGAAGAAGAAGAAGAAGAAGAAATCAGCACCCCCCCCCCTTTCACTCGAAATGGCCAGCATTTTAATAGCAAGAGACAAAAACAAATTCGCCTATAATGGTGGTTTATGTTTTATGACAAGTTCGGCAAGGCGGATGAAATGAAAGCACCAAAAGTGTGCGATTCCGGACTGCGTAACTTTAGACCTTTGAGAGAATTTACCACTGATATAATATACGCTATAGTTCAACTTGAGAGAAGAATGAAAAAGCAATGAAAAAGAGTTCTTAGAGTCATTGAAAAAAAGGATGGAACCAATTACCAATCTTATACTTTCAGAAACTTGCAACGAATGCCAAATATTTATGCTGCAGTAATCAAGGCTAAAGGAGGATACTTTGACGAGAGCCAAATTTAATCATGATTTTTTTTTCTTTTTATCCTAAAATTTCTAATAAAAATCATGTCTCACTTTCTTTTAACCATGTACAATAATTTTATCTTATTTAAAGTACAAAACAACTACTTTGGGGGACAATTTACGAAATTACCAGAGTTCTGCTCAAAATTTGAACTGTAGTGTATATAAATATACATGTACACGTATCTGTGTTTCATTGCATATCTTTCTTCTTTATGTGCTATGTCCCCTCATGACGTAGGCGATCATGGTTCTCCACAACTTCCTATTACTTGTAGTTCTTAATAGACTTTGTATTTCTATTATTTCTCCTAAGTCCTGTTCCGCTATTCATTTACTCAAGCTCACTAAGTATGTAATGTGTTTTTCCTCTGTCCGTCTTGTGAGTATCAGATTTTCCAAGCCCTCCTTCCTCATTATATGCCCCAGAAACTTCAACTGTTTCTTTGTGTATTACTTTCCTTTTTGTTTTCATTTTCTTCTAAACTTCGTAGTTATTTACATGTTCGGACAACGGTATCCGCAGCGTCCTTTCGTAGAACCACATTTCTGTTGCTTCAAGTTTCCTCTTCATCTTTGAGGAGATCGTCCAACACCCACTGCCATACAGAAGGACAGATATCGCATAGCAGTTTAGTACTCTTTTCCCTGTTTCTGGCGAAATTTGTCTATTTCTTAGTACTCTGCTTAGCTTTTGGAATGCTTCTTTGGCTATCCCAATACACCTTCGGGTCTCAGTGTCATTCTATCTGAACTCTGTTAAAACACTTCCCAGATATTTCAATTTCTTGAGATTTTGGCATACAAAACGGATGTCTACGGGCAAGTAACCTAAATACTAACATGCTTCACTAACTCTTTACGCATCGCAGAATTCTCAAACGACTGTTTTGTGTTAGCCAAATACTTGTTTCTAAACAAAGAGAGTAGTGGCTAATAAGCAAATTTCTATAATCAATTCTTGAGTCGAGGGTTCGATTATCACCGTGCTCTAGTCATATGACTCTATTCCAAGCTAAGTTTAAGGGCTTCCGCTTGTGAAGTATTTCCAGATAACACACAGGGTTCTACTACGGTAGCTTTATACTAACCGAAGCTATGTTAAGATATTTAGGCATTGGGCACAGATCGATATCAAGTGAACCAAATAGGTTTTTCTCTGTGAGACCGATCCTCACTGCGAGCTCCTGACTGGCTAAGTTAGATTTCGTAAGTCAGCAACAACAGCCAGTAATTATCTAGATTATCTATCGTATTATGATGCTATGCAAGCTCGATATCTTTCTCTTTTAATGTCTCATGTAACTTCAGGACGTCGGTGATCATGACTCTCCACAACTGATATCCTTCGTAGCTCTAAGTAGTGTTTGCATCCTTAAAATCTCCTACGAGTCCCTATTTTGTCATTCATTTACACATGCTCTTTAGGTAGGGTTCACCGTGCCCATTTTGCCCTCGATATGTCCTGTGAGTGTCAAATTCTCGAAGGCCTCTCTTTTCGTGTTTGTTCCAAATATTTTAACTGACTCTTTCTAATTCAAAGTATAAGTGACTTTTTTACCGCCACTTTCCTTAAAAAACTTCTTCGTAACTGACATGTTCCTTACAGCATCCTTCTGTAGAACCATATCTGTTGTTTCAAGTCTCCTCTTCATCTGTGAGGATTAATATTACATAGAAATTCAACACTTTTTCATTGTTTCTGACAAAATTTTCCTATGTCTTAATGTTTTAGCAAACATTTTTTTTTTATTGAATTCGATTCACCCAATAACTGTGACTCTGTGGCAAATGGGTTCGTCTCAGCATAAACATGTTAAAAAAATCTTTTCATGTTAATTCCTGAAAGATATTTATAGTATGTGAAATTTAACATTTACCTTTTCCCACTTTGTTTAAAAACAAAAACAACTGACAAATCAGCAAAATGTTATCTTTTGCCAGTTTGCGTATCTAGCAAAATTCTTTGCTGAAATTTATGCCAAAAAGAATCTTATCTCCCAAACCAGAAACGCTATTTCCAAAACTGCCAAAGATTGTCCAGATCCGATTCTTTCTCGCAACCGTTACCGGAAATCATACTTTGTGAGATGAAGTCCGATTAGGAAGCATTTCTTTGGTAAGTCCGACGAGAAACAGAACAGTGGAGACGAGAAATATGACTGATTTGGAAAATGTTGATAATTATTTATCTCCTGCCAAAAATATTTTTTTAGAAATGAACTAAAAAGTCAGTTGCCAAAAAAGAGAGCCCACCCCCTCCACACATATGTAGAAGGAGGTATTTGAAAATTTTATGATTATTAAAACATACACAGATGCATGGACGAATGGCGTACACCCACCCACACATATACATACATATATATATATATATATATATATATATACATATATATATATATATATATACGAGAGAGTACTAAAATGTTTTTAGATCTGACCAAGATGTCTTTCAACAAAAAATTCTTGGTTTAATCAGTTGGTTTATTTTCAGGAATTGAATCAGACCGACAACTTTCCGGTAACTACTTATTTATATATATATATATATATATATATATATATATATATATATATATATATACAACCGAAAAGTTCGCCGGAATATTTAGTGCAAATTGGCTTCATCAAGTTAAATAAAAATTAATAGAAAATGAAGTTGAAATTTCTTGGTGGAGTTATGTGTGAAATGTCCAACGAGACACGAGAAATATGAATTGACTAGACAGATGTACCGATTTATAAAGCTCTTCTAACTATTGACCAGCACCTCTCTGTCTCTCTCACACACATACATACATATACACACATTATATATAAGGGAGAGAAGAAAGTTGTTCCAATGAGAAAAAGGTGTATATTTTAAAGAGAAACCGCAAATGTTTTCAGTTATAATATATATTTTTTTATTTATTTAAATTTTTAAAATATATATTATACTTTATTTTCCTATTTTTTGCTACATGTGTTTCAGGTCCGATAAAACGCGTCGCTAAAAATTTTCCAATTTATCATATTTTTCTAAATACACATAATAACAAAACAAACATACACATTTATTTATTTAATGAATGAAAAAAAAGTAAATAATTGCTTTATTACCCTTTAAGCATAGGAACATTTTCTCCACCAATCCAATAAATAAATAAATACACATCCTAGCCCCCGAAGTATGCGCCTTCTATTTTTTTTTTCTCTCTCTCTCTCTCTCTCTCTCTCTCTCTCTCTCTCTCTCTCTCTCTCTCTCTCTCTCTCTCTCTCTCTCTCTCTCTCTCTCATATATATATCTGTGTGTATGTCTCTGTGTGTGTGTGTATAACTTTAAAAATTGGATCAGTTGATTTCGCTACCTTGGTTTCAACCTTCCGTTATCCTCAGGCGATTTTTATCAATTGACCCCCATCGCTTTATTTTAAAAAAAATAACTAAGAACGCTATATTATTTATAAAAATAAATGAACAAACGCACGGCGTTTGATGCGAAAGGAAGGGATGGTGATGCGAAGAAGGAAAGAGAAAAGGAAGGAGAGGGAGATGGAAGAAAATCAAGGCTATTATAAATGTATCGGTGGGAGGTAACTGAAATGTACATACTGTTTTAACCAGCCTCATATGAGCATAAGAGGAATTTTTGTATGTATGCAACGGCTCATGGCTTCGGATCTCTCGTTCATAAAGTATTTGGTGGGAGGATCCGGAAATATCATTATTGCTCATTTTTCCTATTGGCAGAGGTTACTAATGTCATTGTGACTATTGTAAGACTTCGCCTTTTTTTAAATTTTCCATCTTGCAGTCGAATCCCTGCTGTTTTTTTTCTTTTAAATTCCACACATGGTTAGCTACATTGATAGAGTTCTTAAGACTTACTAGCTTAAATGACGACCTATGACCATTAATATCTATAACTTCTGCTTTATAAATTATTGCGTCGGTTTTACGAGCTCAATCTAATGGGCATCTATTATTATTCCTACA
>OZ038477.1:54211294-54213794 GCA_964036315.1 Acanthosepion esculentum | reverse complement strand
GATAGATAGATAGATATGAACAGATAGATAGATAGATAGATAGATAGATATGAACAGATAGATATGAACAGATAGATAGATAGATATGAACAGATAGATATGAACAGATAGATAGATAGATAGATAGATAGATAGATAGATAGATAGATAGATAGATAGATATGAACAGATAGATAGATAGATAGATAGATAGATAGATAGATATGAACAGATAGATAGATAGATAGATATGAACAGATAGATAGATAGATAGATATGAACAGATAGATAGATAGATAGATATGAACAGATAGATAGATATGGATAGATAGATAGATATGAACAGATTTAGATAGATAGATAGATAGATATGAGCAGATTTAGATAGATAGATATGAACAGATTTAGATAGATAGATATGAACAGATTTAGATAGATAGATATGAACAGATTTAGATAGATAGATAGATATGAACAGATTTAGATAGATAGATAGATATGAACAGATTTAGATAGATAGATAGATATGAACAGATTTAGATAGATAGATAGATAGATAGATAGATATGAACGGAATGAGATAGATACGCATATATACAAAGAGTATAAGTATAAGAAAAATAACTTAGATATGAACAGATAAATAGATATGAAAAGATAGATAGATAGATAGATAGATAGATAAAAAGTACAAGAATAAATATTAGCAGGTTACTACCAATAGACCAGCCAAACTGGTTCCTAAATGTAGCCAATGATTTCTCTCTCTCTCTCTCTCTCTCTCTCTCTCTCTCTCTCTCTCTCTCTCTCTCTCTCTGCAAACCATATCACATGCATTCTAAATAGTAAATTTGAGAGAAAAATATGATAATATAAGTTTATGAAAAGAGAAAAACAGGAAAAACAAGTAGACAGAAAATAAAGTAGATAAAAAAAGAAAGCACATATCTCTTTGAGCTGAACATTGTTTGTCGTTTTGAAGGTAGCAATCACGTGATCTCATATGATTTCTTTTGTTAAATTTACTCAAAATAAAATGGCGCTCATTGGAACTAACAATAGTAAATCTTTATATATGACGACGTTAAACCCCAGAGAACAAGCATTCTCTATAAAGAGGCATTTCAAGAAATATATACTTTGCGCGTTATTAATTTGTTTAAATTAATTTAAACGCAGGCACTAAACCTTCGTGAAACCGGATATTGTCCAAATCGAGTGGAGGTAACGTTGTTAGAATATCTATCAATGCAGGTAAATAAACACTACAGTTTGTTTTCGAATGTGATGGTCTGACCATATCAGTTGTTTTTAATTTATGTCAGTGGGTCGCAAGTCTCTACAAATACAAGCACAAACAGCAATGCATAATGCAGCTGGAGTTTGATGAAAACCAAGCGGAAATTCGTTAACAGCGTAGCATTTTACTGGGAATATGTTTTCTCAGCGGGAAGATGGTAATAAATGTTGTCATTTACTTATAAAGAGGAAACCGTTTGTTAAAATCACAGACATTTATTTTTATTTAAACTGAATTGAAAATTAATTCAAGAAATGATATTTTTTTATAAGTCAAATAAATTTCGTATTATTTTTTTTTAAGAATATAGACTTGTTTATATATATGAATGTAAATAGTTCTAGTTTTTTTTTATCTTCTGCTTAATTTTATGAGCCAGATCTCTATGTCTGGCCGCTCGTATCTAACTGTGCCTCTCTGCTAGCTAATCCCTGTTACAGACGCCTTCTCAGGCACATTTATGTTTCTTCAACACCCTATGGTCTATATTGCAACTATGCAGAGAGGACCTTAGTTATAATTTCTGGGAAACCATTCTAGCACAACCATTGACAGCTTTCAAACAGTTCCATCTACCATTTTCCCACAGGATACATGGGTCATCTCTTGAGGTGGTTTCCAGACACTTCCAAACAGTGGTACACGTTGGAATCTGGTATTATTATCAAGAATTTACCTCACTAACAAGATTCGAACTTAGTCTCATGATCGGAATGCTAACATTCTAATTACTCGGCCACGTATCAGTTAGATATTTTTATCAGAAAAATGCAGCCCAAAAGTGATCACAATAAATGGCTACTTCTGTATGATTAGAAATTAAGTTTTGATTTAGATTAGCAAAAAATGCTTAAAACATTCTTTAAAAAAATATGAAAAATAAATGGGAGATATTTTTTTAATCATTTCACCCCAAGAAAAGCAATAAAGGCACTAAGTCGCAACGGGTTACTGAGAGCGAAAGAAACTGAAAAAAACGTTATCAGAGAGAAAAGACAATAAAAGAAAAATGTTCAAGGTGACAGAAGATAGCGACAAATGTTATATTTAAATTTTTGAAGATCATAGTTGACCGAAAATCAAGAATCCAGAAGGGAGTTCCACAAGCGAGAAATGTGAGAGAAGTTAGCAGAGAACTTACGGTTACATCTAGCAATTTCGAAAGCAAAATGATGAGACCTAGCTGCCAATCTAGTACTATGCTTAAATTCGTGAACTTAA
>OZ038477.1:54166294-54203794 GCA_964036315.1 Acanthosepion esculentum | reverse complement strand
AACGAGAGTCTTGCGGTGTTTCGTCTGTGGGAAAGGGCTTGTAGGGTAGAGAATAATTAATCACCTATGAGGCCGCGTAGACGCTTTTGAACAGGCAAGTGAGAACTGGGAAGGCCCATCCTCAGATATGGCAACAATACACCATTTTTTATCTGATTTGGCATTTGTAAAGACAGAGTATAGCAAGGGGGAGTCAGATACATACTGAAGCGTTAAATGAACCGACCACTTTTCCAGCATCTCTACCAATAGATCATATATATGAGTTCCACTTAAGGTCTGAAGAGAGCTTGAGTCCCAACAGACGTTCAAAGCAAGAAGTATCCTTGAGAGATGACCCATCTATTATGACCTGACATGATAGGTGAAAGTTCAGGATCTTCTCGATGGTGGTGGAATGTTATTGCGGTTATATCACTTGTTTATTCTCTTATTCTCCGATGACGTTCGCTTCTACAAATTGCAACATTATCTAAAAGGTCTTAAAGAAAATCCTTTTTTCTTCAAAATAATGAAAGGGAAAAAAATGGATTTCAAAACGATCGTTTCTAGCGCCTCAAATATAACAATAGAATATATGTATGAATAATACGAATACCGTTTTGCTTCAAATACAGGGTGTTCCACAAAAAAAGGTAATTTTAGATTTACTATATGACAAGAAATTAACTAACATATAAAAAAAGTAAGGTTTTAATTTGAACACCACATCTAACATTTGATTTTTTTTCTGTTTTAAACTACTAAATTTCTATCCTTTGCTTTTGTTTCAAATAACTATAACTAAAATTTCAACAATTAAATAAACTGTATCCAATTTGCTGTTTCTTTTTTGTGGTGTATATATGTATTCATGCGTAACTTTATTTATTCATCTTTTGTAATAATGACTATTTTTTTTCAGTTGGTCTATGCAGTCAAGACAAACAACAATATATTTAACAACAATATATTTACGTGTGTGTGTGTGTGTGTGTGTGTGTGTGTGTGTGTGTGTGTGTCCATACTACTGAGACACACAGGCGGGTCTCTGTCTAACGACACTGGAACATGCAGTTACATATAAAAGCACCTTCAGAAATTGATAAGACTTTTTTTATTACTGCTACGTTCTGAACTTAAAGAAAATCACGAGAAGAAACATCAAATTGACGACCTTCCCATTGTTGCTATCCATCCATTTTATACACCTGTTTTTGACACCTATAACATTTATTTCGATTTAACTGCTTCTTTATACTTATTACTCCATATTAGTCTCTTAACACGCTTGTCACCACACGATGCACACGTTTGTTTTGCTCCATGTTGTATTATTGCCTCTCTTGCACATCTACGTCCATTCTATCATTTTCTTTAAGATAAAGAAAGAAAAACCTTATTACTCTTGTTTTTTAATTTTTGAGCCGTTTTTTATTTCTGTTTTTGTTTAAGTTTTTTATTATTATTTATGCATTTATTTATTTATGAACATGTTTAATTTATTTTTATTTACGTTTTATTTTTATTTTTTATTTTATTTATTTTTATTTAATTATTTATGAATATATTTATTCTGTTTTGTTTTGTGCTTTATTTGTATTTTATTTTTATTTATGAACGTATATATTTTATTTTAATTTTCATTTCATTTGCATTTTATTTTTACTTTATTTTTATTTATTTATAAACAGATTTATTTTTTTTTATTTTATTTGTAATTTATTTGTATTTTATGTATTATTATTTATTTATTTATGAACATGTATATTTTTGTTTTTGATTTCGTTTTAATTGAATTTTACTTTTTATTTTATTTATTCATGAATATGTTTATTTTGTTTCTTTTATTTGTATTTTATTTTATTTATTTATTTTTATTTATTCATTTATTTATGAACATATTTTATTTTAATTTTTATATTTTTTGTATTTTATTTTCCATTTTATCTATTTATTTTTATTTGTTGATTTAACAATATCTTTATTTTATTTTTATTTTTATTTTATATTTTATTTGTATTTTATTTATTCATTTTTATTTATTTATAAACATACTTTTTGCTTTCGTTTTTTCTTCTATTTTAAAAAAAACGTAAAAAGCAAACAAAAACTAAATAAATAAGCAACGAAGATACAAATTAACGTCATTATTTTAAGTTTAATTTTATTTACCGAAATGGAGTACAAGTAAAGTTATATAACAATTTGTGTGTGTGTGTGTATGTATATATATATATATATATATATATATATATATATATATATATATATATATATTTTAAGGTGTGCTATATTATTATGGGATAAAGTCAGGCCACGACGATTGCGTCTAGCATGAAACAGCCTGTTGCGTCTAAGTGTTGACTTCAATGTTCACTTTTATATATGTATATATATATATATATATATATATATATATATATATATATATATATATACACACACACACACACACACAAATTAACTAGGATATATATATATATATATATATATGGTTGACTTTTCGGTTATTTTATTTATTAATTTATTAATATGCCATTTATTTATTAATATATTTTACATATATATATATATATATATATATATATATATATATAATCGGTATCACCCCATGCAAAGCAGTAAATCCACTAAGACACAAGAGATTACAGGGAGTTGAAGAATTAGGAACAGAAACATTAATAATGAGCGGGAAGAGGAATGAGTAATCAGGAGAACAGCATATAGCGATTGACATTGCATTTAAAATTTTGCAGATTGACGCCGGCTGGAAAGCTGGAAGGGAGTTCCACAAGCAAGAAGCGCGAGAAAAAAATTGTTGGCATAGAATTTGTGCTTACATCTAGTCATCTTAGCTGTAAATTGATGAGATCTCTACGCAAGTCAAGTACTGCACTTAAATTCAAACGTCTAGATACCATAGCGAAGAGCTTATCCGAACAATTACCATGAAAGTATTTATAGAAAAGACACAAAGAGGTAACCTTACGGCGGTGGGAAAGTGACTGAAGCCGAGCCGCCTGATCAGGACCGATAATATTGCTGATTCTTCTTTGGATTTTATCAAAGAGCTCAAGATAAATAGAAGGGACACCGGACCATATGTGACTGCAATATTTACATACACATATACATATGAGTTAAAGATCAAATGCAGTTGAAATGCAGATCGGAATCCGATCATAAAATAAAGAACAAATAGGAAACGTATATCAATCTAACATGTTTCACTTTTATTAAAGCTTCGTCAGAGATTGAGAGAAAAGAGACAAAAAGACAGAAACACTGAAATTTTCAATTATGTTTAGGTCACTTCTTACTGGTCAAACACGTGTCACGTGCATTAAAACTGTAGATAATTCTATGTGTATGGAAGTTTGTGAAGATTCTTGCATGTCTAAGTAGATGGTCTGAAGATTGCTTGAACTCTTACAAACATGAGTAAAAAATAAAGGAAATATTTGGGATATGTGGGCGGGAAAAGCCGCTTTGAAAATTAAATAAAACATTCGAACGATCATGGTTTCATTTTATAACAATTGTAGCGGACAAGTAAATTATTTTCTGGTTCACATTTAAATTATGTTCGTGTGGTTGGTTTCTATATAAGCCGATACGATGCGATCATAAATTTTATTGTTGTAATTATTTTTAAATGCCTATTTATTTATTTTTAGGTGCAATGTTTTCGTTAGTCGAATAAAAAGCATTTCGTACCCACTGTCAAGCAGATTTTTGTGCCCTGCTGAACGGAAAAAGAAAAAGGAAATTCTTGCTGTAAGATGCTTCTTACCAAAGTGTTGGGTTTCCTTTATCTTTCTCCGTTTTCTTTCTTTTTAGGCGTGGGTGCAAAAAAAGCGGGGTTTTCTTTCGGCGGGCACTAATCAAATGTTCCTACTTTGAAGGGTTTAGTTTCGCGGTAAACCAACCCTTTCTTTTTTTAATTTTTTTTTTTTTTTTTTTGAAAACTACCCAATGTCAATATCTGTTCGGAAACAGGCTTACACATCTACTTCCATATCATTTCACATCCGCTGATGCCCACACATGCAGGTTTCAACTCTACACGAAATAATTTCCGCTTCATTTACTCGGCTACACAGCTGGAAATGTCTGGTTTTGTGCTATATTACAATAATGAAGACACAAGTAATCAGGCAAGCAGTCGCTCATATACTGAATAAATTTGGCACAAGCCGTAGTGTAATATGTAATACGTTTATCTCACAGACCACATAACAAGTGCAGTAATTTAATTTCTATGACTGTCTGCTTAAATTTATGTTCAAAATGATCTCGAGGTTGATTGAATTTGTCCCGAAGCAGACAAATGGATTTTATTTTGTAATTAACATAGATACAATTTTTAGGTATTATAATTAGAAACGTCTTTAAAATTATTAATTTTATTTATTCTTTTATATGTCATGTTCTTTCAAGACGTGTGTGTCACTGGCTTTCCACAACGTGCTGTTTTTTTATAGCTATAAGTAACTCTTGTTTTCAGCCTTGTGCTACATATAAGCTACGCTTACTAAATCGCCATAAGTAACTCTTGTTTTCAGCCTTGTGCTACATATAAGCTACGCTTACTAAATCGCCATAAGTAACTCTTGTTTTCATCCTTGTGCTACATATAAGCTACGCTTACTAAATCGCCATAAGTAACTCTTGTTTTCAGCCTTGTGCTACATATAAGCTACGCTTACTAAATCGCCATAAGTAACTCTTGTTTTCAGCCTTGTGCTACATATAAGCTACGCTTACTAAATCGCCATAAGTAACTCTTGTTTTCAGCCTTGTGCTACATATAAGCTACGCTTACTAAATCGCCATAAGTAACTCTTGTCCATTATTTGCTTTGTGGTCCTTGTTCTGCTATCCATTTTCTCAGACGCTCGGTTTCAGTGTACCCCGGAAGTGTTAAATTCTCCAAGCCTTCTTTCCTTATTATATTTCCCAAAAATGTCAACTGTCTCTTCCTGATTGATAACAACATTATTTTGCGGTTATATTTTAATATGGACACGACGTCGAGTGGTTAGAACGTTGGTTTTCCAACCATGAGATCAGGGTTCGAATCACACTACGGTCGAGTTGTCAGGAAGGTGACTTCTTGATGTCATCGGTCTGGAGTGTCGATTCTAGCTTGCGGCACCTTTTGAAAATGCCTGTAAACCATACCACAGGTTGACCAAAGCCTTGTGAGTGAAATTGGCCTTGTTCAAACTTTGGATTACGCCAGATAATGGGCTCTTTCCCAGAAACTGTAACTAAGGTCCGCTCAGCAAAGTAGCAGTATAAACCACGGGTGGGTGTTGAACTAACACAAATGTACCTGATCAGGCGTATTCGATATTCTTGTTCAGCTGTCTATGTCTAAGGATATCTCGTCTTGTTCGTGTTGCAAGTCAGTGGTATTGTTTTTTTTAGTGTACATTTTTAGAAGAATTTTATTTTCCACCCTGCAAACGCTTTCCCACAGACGAAACGTTGCTGCCTCTCAACTACTCCACCGCTATTGCTATGGCAAATGTTCAAACGTGCTTCATCCCTTAGTTCAACCAGTTCAGAATACAACTAGATGTCAAATCATCCTCATTCCCTACGTATGGTAAGGAGGATGTTCTACTTAGCTTCTTCACCAAAACTGTCACACTGTGGAACATACTCCTGAGGTGATGCTTCCCACAACCACAAGCAATAGCACCTGCTAGGCTCTCAGCTATGGGCAAATAGTGAATCCCCAAACAAAAACAAAACACTATAAAAACAGTAAAAATACCAGCAATACATTTTATATTAAATAAATTAGCAACAATACCTATTTATAGTGACATTAGCAACAATACATTTTTGGAGCAAAATGACCAGCAATAAGTTTTATATTAAATAAATTAGCAACCATACCTATTTATAGTAACATTAGCAACAATACATTTTTGGAGAAAAATGACCAGCAATACGTTTTATATTAAATAAATTAGCAACAATACCTATTTATAGTAACATTAACAACAATACATTTTTGGAGCAAAATGACCAGCAATACGTTTTATATTAAATAAATTAGCAACAATACCTATTTATAGTAACATTAGCAACAATACATTTTTGGAGAAAAATGACCAGCAATACGTTTTATATTAAATAAATTAGCAACAATACCTATTTATAGTAACATTAGCAACAATACATTTTTGGAGCAAAATGACCAGCAATACGTTTTATATTAAATAAATTAGCAACAATACCTATTTATAGTAACATTAGCAACAATACATTTTTGGAGAAAAATGACCAGCAATACGTTTTATATTAAATAAATTAGCAACAATACCTATTTATAGTAACATTAGCAACAATACATTTTTGGAGCAAAATGACCAGCAATACGTTTTATATTAAATAAATTAGCAACAATACCTTTTTATAGTAACATTAGCAACAATACATTTTTGGAGCAAAATGACCAGCAATACGTTTTATAGTATAATTACCAACAATACATTTTATCTCTAGGTGAAAGCACACAATTGCGTTCAAAATATATTTAGTCAAATCCATAAAATTCTGTTCAAATTATTTAGATTTCGGCATTGAATAACCCATAGAGGCTGATATACCGCTAAATAAAATCAAACAACCAATCACCCAACATGACCATAGCAATTTTAGCCTCTTAAAGTCTAGAATCAACTATCTGTCTATCCTACCTATCTTCATAATATGCACCTCTTCCTCTCCATTCTCCCCCCTCCATTTACTCCCTCTACATTGAGTGACTCTTGGGTCTTGTATAATGTGAGCATTAATATTTAAAAAATTGTTAAATAAAAAGTAAAACTTTGAATTTGATCATGTCTATCCATTGACATTTAAAGAAAGAATAGAATTTTCTCATTCAAAAAGTAAAAGAAAAATACATTGTTCCGGGTTATATACAGATATACGATATCATAGTTTGGTATTATACAGATATCTATAGAATCATACTTCTTGAATAATATAAAATTGCTACCACTAACGGCAATATGAAAAGTATGCGTATACAACACCTAAGTGTAGCCAAATTGTGACCCTAATCTGTCGAAAACAACAAGTGCTGAAGCAGAAGGTCTGTGGAAAAAAAAAAGCTTTTACGATTTGATCAGACACTTGAAGTACTCGAAGCAGTAAAGAAGTTCAAAAGGTGATGAACAAGTAAATTCAGTTGGATTGCTTTTTTTTTATTCGAGTCATGTGGTGGGTCGGTAACCTAAGCCATTTCGCCCATCATTACCGGCTCATTTATCGCTGTTTGCACCCGAGAAACGTTCCATGAAGTTGAAAGATTAGATATACGACGAAACAAGGATATTTAAGTAGTGCCTTAAAAAGTTTATATATATATATATACTGAATAAACAAAATAAAAATAAGTAAAATAAACAAGAATAAGTAAAATAAATTCATTCAAATCAATAAATAAGTAACTAAGGAACAAATTAACAAACAACTAAACAAATATATATATATATATATATATATATATATATATATATATATATATATATATATATGTATGTGTGTGTGTGTGTGTGTATGTATGTTTGAATAGAAAGTGCACATTCAAATAGCGTAAATGTAGAAAAATTTAAGACAAAGTTTTACAGGAAAACTAACCTTTCTATTACTGCGGGTTCATCACCTCAACTTATAGACTGTGATAGATAGATAGATAGATAGATAGATAGATAGATAGATAGATAGATAGATAGATAGATAGATATGTGCGGATGTCGGTGTGAAAAATTGAATCGGCAAGCCGAGTTCAAATTCCAGACTACTCTCTTATTCTTCCAAGTAGGGAGTAAATAGCAACGTAGGCTGGGCTCTCTAACTTCTGGTGCCAACCATTTTAATCTTCAAAAAAGCAATGGGGAAGCATTCCACTATGTTTCCTAGAATGCATGACAATTCATATGTAATAAAAAAGGAAATTGTCCTCATGGTCATCTACGTCCTAAAGATGCAAGCCATTTTGATAAGATAGATAAACAAGGGAGCGAAGTAAAAAACAAGAGATAAAAGTTTGATCGAGGGGCAGACTTAAAAACATTTTCTAAACTGCACAACGATCGAACACACTACTCATGATTTCCGATATGAGTTTGCTAACCACTGCTGCACGAAGTTTAAGATAGATAAGCAAAACTCATTTTCTTATCAACACTTAATGTGATGTCTGTCAGTATACACACCACATGTGCTTCTCTTTAGTTCGTCAGTTGTTTTTAACTATGTTATGCAGGCGGCTATTTATGTTTGAATTTCTTTTTGTTATTTCTCTTATTTGGCGTGTGCTGGTTTGTTCTTTCAAGACGTGCCTCTTTTATAACTTACTAACTTAGGTTAGAAAGAAAAAAATATTCTCTGATCTAGACACACATGTTTCTTACCACTGTTGAACCAGCGATAAGAGATCGTATAAAACGTCATTTCGATCACAGATTTAACACTTAAAGCTGATATGAACCATTTTGCTTGTCAACTGTTTTTTCTCTTTGTTTTATTTAAAACAAAACAAAAATGGGAGAAATAGATGTGACCGATCAATCTCCTAAAATGTCGATTTCTTGTACATGATCAATATTAGAAGACGAGTAGTCTCAATATAAAATTTAATAAAAATGATATACCTAAGGGTATCGTAGATAAGGGTATCATAGACTACAAACTTTAGATTGATCGCTGAAGAGATGATTGATCGATTCGTTTTCTACGGCTTGTCAACCCATTGTAGGTAATTTAAAGCCGGAAAATATTTCTAGTTTCTAAGAATCCTTTCTTTTTTTTTTAGATAATAATGGTTTCGTGATACAAGTTAACCTGTAGTTGGGGATAGAAGGCAAGCGTCATAACAACTGTACCAACGGGCCACGAAGAGGTAACGATTTAGACTCGATATAGCGCCGCTTGATCTCCTATTCCGCGGTGGAACTCATCCGAGTTTACCTTACTTATAGGACTGTGACCCCACTAGCCACGACTACTATCCCCAATATATATATATATATATATATATATGTTGCACAGGGCCTAAGGTATAGGGATCGAACTCACTACTCAATCGTAATTGTTCTAGCGAGACAAGCTTGTTAACCATTACACCACTTGAGGACAATAGTTCGAATAATCTAAATAGCGTACATAAAACCTCATCTCAGAAATATAGACAGTTAGCTAATCCTCTTAGCCAATGACAATGAGCTTACGCTTCAAAGAGTACATAAAGACTATGAACATTTTTAAATCATTTAACTTCAATCAAGATGGGAATGCCACTACTACGCAGGAAGTTACAAGGAGGGAAGATGAAAGAGAAGACTAAGAATAAGGAGGATTGAGAAAAGGGCAACAGATAAACGGGTTTCAAGAAGACAGAAGATGGAGATTAGGAAGTGCGAGAAAAGAAACTTTTGGAGTAGAAGTGGTGGTTACATTTAGCTATTTCAACAGTAAAACGGGTGGGACCTAGATGCCAATCTAGTAGCACGCTTAAATTCATCTAGTCGGGGCAGCAGAGAAAAAAAAACTTATCAGAGAAGTTGCCATGAAAATATATGTTGAAAAGACAGAGAGAATCCACTTCATCCTAGCAAAATTATTCGAGACCAACAAATATGAAACCTATAAATACCTACAAACCTATATTATAACAGAAAAACTGATTCTTTGTCAGTCACACAATGTTTGCGTCTTACTGCACATGCGCGTATGTAACGTATATGTGTATGTCTGTGTTGTGCGTGAGTGACTTCTTTATGTGCCGTGCCCTTTCAGGACGTAGGCGATCATGGCTATTCACAACTTCCTGTCCTTCGTAGCGCTGAATAAATTTTGTCTTTTTGTTATTTGTCCCAAACCTTGTCCCACCAACCATTTACACAAGCTTACTATTATGCGTTGTCTTCCTCTGTCCCTCTTGCCTTTAATCTGTCCTGTGAGTATCAGATTTTCCAAGCCCTTTTTCCTCATTATGCGTCCTAGAAATTTCTGCTGTCTCTTCTTGATATTAAGTATAAGTTTTCCTTTTTGCTTCCATTTTTTCTAAATCTTCGTCGTTGCTCACATGTTCGGCCCATTTCAGATTGACGATCCACTCAAACTGGATCTGACTGCCGGCGAAAAAGAAAACAGGATCCATTTGCAGAACATAGAGAGTGAAGACAAGAGGTCGATTTAGGTCATTTTCTTTAGTGTTAGATCAACGTCAAATGCATTGTTGTTCAGTTTGCTTCTGAAATGTATTGTTGGTCAATTTACTATAAATAGGTAACACAATTTACGGAGAACTGAGACCAATCTCTCTTCAGCTCAAACAAAAACGATTAGAGTTTGCTGGCCACTGCCACCGTGCAGGCAGGGAAATCGTCTCATCCTTATTCCTATAGCATCCTTCTGGGAGTATCTTCTCAGAAAAATTGACTTTCCCAGGCACCATAGCTCGGGACTCAGGGTTGGACATTGGTAATCTGGGAACAGCAATGCAGGACCGAACAGTGTGGAAAGTGATTGTCAAAGGAGTTCTGACCAACCATAGGGAGGTCGAGGGATGATGATGATGATGATGATGATGATGATGATGATGATGATGATGATGATGATGATGATTGTTTGTAATTTTAATATATAAAAATGTATTACTGATATTTTTACTATAAAAATGTATTTTTATACTTTCATAGTGATTTGTTTTTGCTTGGGGGTTCACTATTTGCCCATAGCTAGGACTCTAACAGGTACTACTACCCCGGGGTCAGGGTGAACCTGGGAACAACAGCAATTAAGAGGTGATTCTACACTCCTCAAAATCTCCAATCTCCCGATCAGCGGCCATAGTACCGGATATAGTCTATCGGAAGACAAAAGGTAGCAAAAAATTTGAAAAATACTAGGATCTACAACATTATCGGTAAGGCTGACTCCATAATACTTGGTCTATTTGGAACTGTTCCAAAATCTTAGTACCTAGATTGAAAGAATGATAAAATATCTAATATTTCTGCTACATCTGCTCTGGTGCTTCTGCTATATTCTTGACAAATTCCGAAGAAGAATTTGCAATGTTATTGGTTCTGGCCAGACATCTCGGCTTCAGTTACTTTCCCAGAGCCGTAACGTAGCGTGCGTATGTCTTTTCTATAAATATTTTCACCGTAATTGTTCTGATGAACTTTCTTATTTGGTATTTTTATTTTGGTACCTCAAATTCATGAATTCAAGCGCAGTACTAGATTGGCAGTTAGGTATCATAAAATCATTGTTCAAATTGATAGTTGCAACCGTAAGTTTTATGCTAATAGTTTCTTCTCTCACACTTCTCGCTTGTGGAACTCTCTTCCGGATTCCTGTTTCCCTGTCAAATACGTTCTTCAAAAATTTAAGTTCAATGTCATTTGTCATCAGTCGTCCTCTTGTCTCCTTGAACCCTGTTCTTTTATTGTCCTCTCTGTTTATTTCTCTCTCAGTAACCCTCTCTTCTCCTCCAGCAATGGGTTAATTAATAAAACTTGTATCACTATATTATTATTATTATCTCCAAAAAAAATAAATTCTTACAATCTAAAAATATTTTCTGGCTTTAAATAACCTGCAAATGATTGATAAGCCGTAGAAAATGAATGAATCAATCAATCTCAGTAACTCTTTGTATCTTAGCAGTTTTCACGCCTTGCTTGGGGGTAAAATGATTAAAAATAATAACAATTAAATTGTGATTGTTTTAATTATGCTGGTTTTTAAAAAAATGAAAAAATGGCATGAGCTTTCACTCTTGTTTACACTGAATCTATACTATCCAGCAAGCGTAAATATAAACAAGTTATCCATCTGCAGTGTAAGCATATAAGATATAGGCCCATCCGTAAATGTATGCCTTCAATGAATCGTTCAGTCGAATGTGATATTCCTTTCAGACGAAGATTCTTACCCTTATCTCGGTGTAACAAGTCGAAACATTACAGTTATTTTAATTGGTGTATATGAAGCCCGCTAATGTATAGTGTAGATGATCGTTGGCGTTTCATTTGCTTTCAATTCTGGGATGTAGAAAGTAAATACCTCTCTGTAGAGCTAGTTCGAAGAATATTGTGACTGTCCGCTTTCTTTAATCCCCAAATTCTCTATCTAGCATCTAGCATCACTGGGCGCCCCATACTTTCAGCCTTGTGACACATCTAAGCTACACTTAGAAAATCACCATCTAGCATCTAACAGAAAAAATCCAAAATGTGGGGCTGTAAAGTACTTTATCTTTTTTTTATTGTCAGTGCAATAAAAAAAAAATAATGGTACTAAATTCATATCGTTTTGACTCACGTATTTAATCTATGTTAAAAGCAAGTGACTTAGTGATAAAGCTTATTTTAGTCCGATATAAAGCCACAGGTATGGGACACTTAATTAAGACCGAATTTACTATACAGCCTCTATAGTAGATTTGGTAGTAGCAGACCGGTACGTTAAACATTATCTAATAACGAGGCTACGACGAAGTGATTTTATTATACTCTAAACTAATATCGGATTTTCGGAAAAAATTTCGGATTATCTATCGGATTTTCGGAAAAAAAATGATTGACAATTGCATCAAACCTAGCGACAAATATTCCCACGGTAGTTTAAAATAGCAATTTTTCAAGCAACCACTAAGAAATAAAACCAAAGTTTCGAAAAGAAAAAATGGTTTGTTTCTTTGTGCCTACAATATTTATTTTATTGTCATTTTTTAATTAGTATCCTGGCGTTGAGTACTAAGATTTCGAATAAAAATAATAGAAATGAAAAATGTAATTCCTATAATAAATGAAGAAAAGTCTTGATGCAATCAAGATATGGTTCTACCGACGAACGTTGAGAATAACATGGACAAAATCATACGATAAATGAGGAAGTTCTGATAAGAATTAGAACTACAAATTAGCTATTCTTAACAATCGGAAACAGTTGAAAATTTTAGGGACAAACAATGAGAAAAGAATGCTTGGAGAATTGAACACTTCCAAGAGACATTGAAACCAGTAACCGACTTAATATGTTTTCTGGGTAAGTGGATGGAAGAAGTAGCACAAAAAGGAGACTGGGAAGATCCATGAACACTCACGTCCTGAGGAGATGAGGCACACAAAAAGAGAGAGACAGAGAAAGAATGAAAGAAAGAAAGATCCTTTCTTTTTTCGTCTACGTCACTGAGTGTTAAATTAAAATAATGCTCGCATAAATATCTCATTAAAATGTCAATACATCATAGCGGGATTTCAGATAAAAATATTTAAACATTTAAAAAAAGATTTAATCAAAATAGATAGATATGAACAGACTCAGATAGATAGATAGATAGATAGATAGATAGATAGATAGATAGATAGATGTGAGCATGTGCCGAAAAGTTGTCCGCCCAACCCACTTCCTAAAGTCTTACCAAGAATTTTCTTCTTTTTTTTTTTAAGAGTTACTTTTTCGGTTTGAAAACCTTCCAGAGCCCACCTCGTATAACTTTCCAAATGCAAGTCTGGAACATTAAGAATCTATAATCTTATAATTATTTATACAAGCTTAAAAATGTATCATTCTGCTCACTTATATATTACTGTATATATTATATACATCACAGGTATATGTATTGTATATATATTACTGATATAATCGGCGCTGGGTTAAATCATTTAAAATACCTACTTTTATATTCTACCGTCAGTTCAAAAACTTGTGAAAACTGACTACCACCCTTCAAAATCAGCATACAAAATACTTTTTTTTCTTGTAATCGAACACCAACACCATCTCTCACTCTCTCCACGCACACATATATATATATATATATATATATATATATATATATATATACGTTCTCAACTTATTCGTGTATTAGAATCGAGCTCAAACAAAATGTAAATTAAAACTAACTTTGTACATTGTTGGACCCATTATCATTCCTTAGATATTTCCATGGCCTCTTCAAAAAAGATACATCGTCTACTGCATTTTCATTTGTAGCGTGTTTGCATCCCTTTCATTCTAAAAAAAAACTCTTATCTCTTAGCATGCATACCTGACATGCAATTCATTTGATGATCTCAGCTGTGTTCTATGCAACCAATAGTGTTGCTATCAAACGTGTTTTCTCAGATTCATTACAACTAATATAAACATAGCTTTTCGAAGTTCAAATCTAGGAATTAGTATAACTTCTTACGCAAGGCATTTTTAACGCCATGTCTTTTCTGGATGTAGACGATGGTGGCTCTGAAAAGATTCCTTTTTCTTTTATTATCTGTGAAATACGATACATTCTTGGGAAAGATAGTAGAGAAACGTTTTGTGATTTAGTGTTTTTTCCCTTAGTGTGTACATAACATCAGGAAGGGAGAGATGAAATTTCTAGGGCACATAATGAGGAAAAAGGGCCTGAAAAATCTGATACTCACAGGACAGATTGAAGGTAAAGGAGACACAGCAAAGCAACGCTTAACCTACCTAGAGAACTTAGGTAAATGGATGGCGGAACAAGGTTTAGGAGAAGTCGCAAAGAGAGAAAATATTAAGAGTCACAAAGGACAGGAAATTGTGGCGAGCCATGATCGCCAACGTCCTGAAAGGACCCGGCACATAAGATTAACACGGTTGCCACGGAATGCTAGTGAGTCTGGTCTAGCCTCTTTTCTAAACCATAGCTGGGGGAATGAAAGAAGAGATTCATGACTTTCCCCAAGGGTAATTTCTGCAAAACTAAACGCAACAAGCTAGACCGGATTTTGAACTCGAACCGACAATTCTACTCTCCGCGCCGATAACATTTACATAACTCGCCCGTTTCCGAACGCATAGCATCAGTAAAATCTACCATAACTGTGTTTGTAAACAGCTTTGCGACAGAGCAGTGCTCTACATGTCGGCGCTGGCTGATAGCACACACGTGATAATTTACGACAACGCCGATGACAAATCATGTTGATTGCAATGACTGACACTGGTTTTCCTGAATGGGAAACTCTCACGGGTGTGGTAAACAGTAAGGTGCATGTATTTCTGTTTATCTATCGACGAGACGTTAAAACGTATGTTATTATGGGTGCCTTTGTAATTTATCATAAAAGAAAAACGCGAGTGAAGAAAAAAATATACAAGGCGCTATGGATAAATTTTCGTCTGAATTACGCAAAAATGAGAATAAAATTTACATTTCATTTTAACAGATATATTAACCAAAATTAGTTTTACTAAATTTATTCAGGAAAATAGCCACTGGCTTCAACCACGGCCTCCGGACGACTTTAAGTTGGTGAACGATCCATAAACATTGCTTTGTGTTCTAACTTTGGTATTAAAAGAATTTCGTTGGTCTGTCGCTCAACTGCGCCCCACACATAATAATCAAAGGGGGTAGATGGCCAGTAATAAGGTGTGTGATGTGGTCACAGAAATTCTCTGACAGTCATAACTGGGTTCTGCTGTTTGTGTGGCATGCTGCAGAGTCCTGTTGCCAGGCATAGGATCTTCCAGCAGCCATCCTCTTGACCCACTCGATGTAGACCTCCGTTTTGAGTCTGAATGTTATTTGCTCACCTGTATATGTACATAATCGTTTACATATATAGTTGATAGTATTAGATCATTTGTACATCTCTCCCTCTCTCTCTCTCTCTCTCTCTCTCTATATATATATATATATATATATATGTATGCCTTGAATAATAAAAATGTTACAAAAAATAAAATTTCAGACATATTGAGTTGTATATTAATATTTTTTGTTTTTAAATTTTAAATTAGGTTCCTCGACTAGTTTCGGCCAATATGGCTATCATCAGGAAAAAATCCCTGCTTGTTAGTAGCAAGTGTAGTGCATTATATATATATATATATATATATATATATATAGATAGATAGATAGATAGATAGATAGATAGATAGATAGATAGATAGATAGATAATTGTGTATTTGGGCAGCAATCTCTATTTTAAACAAGTTTCATTTAAAATTACGGACAAGGTACTGCGAGTAAGTTTTTTATTTATTTTTTATTGTGTTCGTATACTTTTTTCTTTTCTGGAGATAAAGTATGTCAAAATTGTCCTTATTTTCTGCATATCCGAGCGCTTTCGGCTATTCTTTTAGCTATTATCAAGTATGATTTTGATATTGCTTTTTAACTGAATGTATTGATTTTTTAAGTATGTATCTAGAGCAGCGTTTCCCAACAAGGTTCCGCAAAAGGTCCCCAAGGGTTCCGCGAGAAAAGGTGAGATAATTTAATGCACTTTTGATTTTTTATTTAATTTCATATATGTAACATTACTAAACACACACAATATATTCTTGGTTATTGTAATTCATTTTATCAAATGGCTCTGAAAGTAACATTTTCTTAGCCCATTTATTGCTTCACAGGAAATTTTGCCTTGATTTACCTCATGTCTTTTCAACATTGCCAGTAAAGGATAAAAAATTTTTTAAAAAATGATGCCGCAATTATCTGTTTTCGTTCTGTTTACATTTATATTAGAGGTATATGAAATTGGTTACTTATGTTTATTTTTTACGAATAAAAATTCCTTGATGAAACGAACAGTATCAATTTTATTTAGCATTACTGAAAAATTTGACAAAGAAGTATTAGTTTTTCATTAAACCAGTTATTCAAAAATATATGCTATGATATTTACCATGTGAACTACGATGAAAATAAAATGAGAAATATATCGTATATAATTGTGTTTTTGCGCAGGGAATTCCTTGAGACATGTAATTTATTTTAAGGGTTACGCAAGAGTAAAATGGTTGAGAAACGCTGATCTAGAGTTATAGGAATCTTTTTCCAAACACGGACAATTGTGGCCGTGTTCATAGTTGATATTACCAAACTCCATCCGCAAAATACTCCTAGGAAATACGACTATAATAGCCCCACCCACATGTAAATAAAGGTTAAAAATAATGAAAGCATTCATAATAAAAAAGAAAGGAAAAGCCAACACTCAACATCAACTTTGAGGATGGCTACAACGTGTTGGCCGTATTGTGGTCAACACCAAACGGCGGCAATCTTTTTCATGTTTGAAAGCGATCTATGAGCCATGAAGATTGCGTTCAAGTATGAAACTTACTGTCATCGCTTGGCATTGACCTATGTATATGTAGAGGTTATATATCTATATATTTATAACATATATATATATATATATATAAGTGAACATAGAAGTCAACAATTAGAGGCGACAGTCTGTTTCATGCTAGATGAAATCGTCAGGCCACAATAATTAAACATTGAAAACCTGTTTATTAAAGTTCCTGTTAATGAAACCGTTGATATTATTTCAAACACTATTTATCATCATTCTTCTCTGCCACCTTTAAAATATCTAACAGCTTGCACAACACGTTTAATGATCATTTAGGTAATATCTACACTCACGGTGACGGTGTCGCTGTGGGCAGCCCTCTAGATCATTTTTCTCTAAGTTTTATCATGATCTATCTAAGAGAACAAAATATTTTTTTAATCATATATATATATATATATATATATATATATATATATATAGATATAATATAAAAATATAGTTTTAAGGTATGCTATATTTATAAATTTAAGTGCTCAAGGGCATGGATAGTGTGTATGTAAACAAAAAGTGGACAACGCCCAGCGGCGACAGTATATTTCATGCATAATCACAAACTTTAGACCATATATATATATATATATATATATATATATATATATATATATATATATATGGTGGTGGCAGAGCTACAGATAGAAAAAAGTGTGACAAGAAGAAATATTTGTACATATGTAAGTCAGGAATTGCGTATATTTTTAAGCTCTACAACACGTTGATTGCTTATCTATATATCGTAATAAGCAAAATATAAATTTTCTATCTAGCAAAAAATCAAATTTAGAAGTAAAAAACAAACACTAACTTACTTTGAATAAACAGCTACATACAAATATATATAAATATGTATTTGTAATAAAGAATGAAAGTAAGGAAAAAGTTTAAAATAAAAACAAAAACTTACATTTTACCTTTTCGTTGAAATATACGCACAGTCGTCAGAAATACAACACTTTCGAAATGATCGTTCCTTATAAAATCACTGTGTTCATTAATTTAATCCGACTACGATACCTTTTTTTAATGTTATTATTCAGTGTTCCATCCGTGCCCCAGCAACCTATTCTGCCTTCTTGCATAAGGACCACTCCACTTCAAGAACATACGTGACACTGTCCTCACTTTTTATACATTTCCACTTTCTACAAACCGGTTCTCTGTGTTCCTCAACTTATTTGCCCAACACGCTAAGTGGGTTATCTGTTTAAGAGGCCTCCACTCAACTGCAAAACATTAATAAGACTCTAACGCAGCCTTCCTCTGAAAAACACACTTACTCGCTACCTGCCCTTAACATATCTTCATCATCTTAGTAACCCTCTCACTCATTCATTCATTCACTCACTCTCATGCTTTATCTCTCTTTTTCTCCCTCTCTCAGAAAAATTTGTACTTGCCTTATTTTTTCACTCCCTCTTATTATAGCAGCATTTCTCAAATGTCGCTCAAATTATAGCACTGTGAAGTGACACTTGAATTATACGTTATTTTTTACTTTGTCTACTCCCCGCTAATTCTAAAACAATTTTATTAAAATTGGGTAAAAACCTTAAACCAATTAATTATACCATATTTACCTAATAAATATAGTATTATTTCTGCTAATGAATTCTTATAAATCTTTCAGTTCCATATACCACAAAAGGAAATATTACAATAATTAAACATTGAAAACTTGTTTATTAAAGGCCCTGTTAATGAAACAGTTGATATTATTTCAAACACTATTTATCATCATTCTTCTCTGCCACCTTTAAAATATCTAACAGCTTGCGCAATACGTTTAATGATCATTTAGGTAATATCTACACTCACACTGACGGTGTCGCTGTGGGCAGCCCTCTGGATCATTTTTCTCTAAGTTTTATTATGATCTGTCTAGTAAACAAAATATTTTTTAAAATCAAATATACTCACTATTTATGCAAATATATTTAAGCAATTTAAATATATTTATGCATTTTATACAAATATATATTTATACATAGAAAAACTGTTAATGACATTATAGAACGTAAATTGTATCTGCTTTTAGGAACCGACTCCCAAGAGGATGCTTCCCCGATCATTACAATAAAATTAACCTATTCAAGTCTAGGGTTAACCGTTATCTTCCCCACATTTCCCCATAAACTGTATCTGACTCTGTAATCCTCTACCTCGCGTGGTTCTTGTACAGAGGGAAAAATTATTTTAAAATATTAAAAAAAATGTCACTTCACGTATGTAATTATATAGCCTTCCACAATTCCATTCAACGAATTACTATAACTTCTTGAGGAAGATCATGGAACGATTTCCTGTCGGCTTCTTCGCAGTTTGGGATTCAGGATAGTCGACTGGTTGCTACCCAAGGTTGGAGAGGATATTTAGTTTGCCGAGTGTGTGGAGCACCCAGTAACGATCGAACTCACTATTCAGTCGTAACTGTTTTTAGCGAGACAAGCTTGCTAACCGTTACGCCACGCCGAGGTGCCGAATGGCGATCTTTCTAAGCGTAGCTTATATGTGGCACTAGGCCGAAAGTATGGGGCACCCATTGAGGATCGAACTCAGTACTCAATCGTAATTGTTATGGCGAGACAAGCTAGCTAGCCATTACACCACGCTGAGGTGCCCTACCCAATCTTGGAGAGAGAAGAGATGGATTTATGCCCTCCCCCCCCCCAAGAGCATAGTGCAAAAGTGGTCACAGCAGACTAAACTGCGAGTTAAAAATGTTCCATCAAAAATAACACTTCTAATACAGAGATGTTACAGAAAACGAGGACTGGGATTTCCCACTTTTTTTATTCGACTTTATTCTTTCTTTCCTTGTTTATCTGATTATAAATTTCTTTTTCAAGAGTGGCTCTTTCCTTCCTTTCGTCTTTCATTCATTCATTCGTTTCTTTTTTCTCTCTCTCTTTTTCTCTTTCTTTCTTTCTTTTTTACATTTTATTTTAATTTTTTTTCTTAACTTTTTCATTTTTTCTTCCTCTATCAGGCTTTCTCACTTTTTCCCTTCAAACTATTCTTTATTCTTCATTTTATTTCGGTCGTTCTTTGTTTATTAGTTATTTAATTTTATATCGTTTATTTATTTGCTTATTCTTATATAAAAATGAATTCAACAAAAGCATCAAGAGCCATTCAAGATAGAGGTTTGTCCAAAATTAAAACATGTGCTTCTTTGATATCAGATGAGGAATAAAATACAAATGATGAAAAATCAGCGTGGAATATACTCCAAGACCACAGTGTATGCATGAAAACGCGTATCTTGAATCTTAAAACAACCATTCGTTGACTTGTAAGAAAAATGTAGAAACTACATAAAAATATCGAAATATTCCTTGTCTGCCGTATTCAATAATAAATGTATAAAATCTGTCTATCTCAGTCGCTTCATATATATCTATTTATCTATATGTCTCTTCATATAACTCTCTCTCTCTCTATATATATATATATTTTAATAAATATATTTTCCGTTTCTATGTTATTTTTATACATATAATTTATTTACGTAAATGCTCTGTTGTTTTTATTAAACAGTATTAATTACATTTACCAGACTGAATGTTCGAGAAATTTTGTAGAAAATATGTGCTTCTCCGACAGGAATCGAACCTGTAACCCCAAAGGATACCATCATTTGATATAATGTGCTGTAAATCATTCAGCCACAAAGAAGCATCTGATTAGCAAAGTCCAAATATTTTTTGTGGCTGAATAGTTAACAACACATCAGATCAAATGATGGTACTCTTGGGGTTACAGTTTCGATTCTTGTCAGAGAAGCACATATTTTCTGAAATTTCTTGAACATTCAGGCCGGTAAATGTAATTAATACTGTTTAATTGAAAAACGAAAAGTAAACAGAGTATTTACTTAAATAAATTATATCTATAAAAATAACATATAAAGGGAAAATCTATTAAAATAATTGTCGGACTTAATCCATATATATACATACACACAAACACACACACATTATTGTTTATTTTTTTTTTAAGTATAGAGATGCTCACGGGATGGACGCTGAGTCATAGTTCAAAATTAAAATAGTACAAAAATAGTACTAAAGTAATACTGGGCTTTGCAGGAAATGGGCTATAGATATGAGTAAACTATTTTTTTTAAATTATACGATCAATAATATAAAAAATAATACGGTCGCTAATATCTAATTATTTCATTTACCTAACCCTATATATATATATATATATATATATATATATATATATCAGTCTCTTCATATATATCTATCTCAGTCTCTTCAGAAGTATGTATATATATATATATATATATATATATATATATGTGTGTGTGTGTGTGTGTGTGTGTGTGGTTCTGTTCTGTCCGCGGTTTTAGGCATCAGCTGATTGTATTGGAACATAGGAGGATATACTGTTCGGTATTATACGAGGTTTTTGAAGTTCTTGAAGACTATCCCTCATAAATGAAAAGACCCTACTCCATATATAGGCAATATTTTTCTGATATTTGATCCTTTAACTAAACCGGTCTCAGGTGTCTTTGAAATTATAAGCAACAAAATCCAGGTGCAGTAAATAGGAAATGAATACACTGGCAAGAACTTGAGCGATTTTATCGAGTGTTTGTTTACGTTGCTTGCTAGTAGCATTTTGCTTTTCTAAATCGACGTCGTTTCAATTTGCTATCCTTTTCGCTCTCTTAATCTCCTCCAGGTGATACGTAGCATCCTCGAAAAATAAAAGGCGTACTATTTTAAAACGCCAAATGAACCGCACATAAATATTTATTCTGCTTCTTAATAATTAGTTTTACAATGACATAAATCTAGCCATGTGCAAGGTCGGATTACATCTCTACTACCAACTAGGTATGAGGCTCAACACATTGTAACGGTCAATAAATAAACAGCATATATATATATATATATATATATATATATATATATATCGCTATTTCTTTGGGAAAATGATCAATCTATATCTATAATTCTCAAAATGTGTGTGTATGTATGTACGTGTGTGTATGTGATTGGATGTTTATGCGTTTCCACAGTTTTCATCAGATTTCGATGATTTTTTTTTTATAGATAATTCTTCAGTGCCGGTTTTGAGTTCAAATTGGCTGGAAAAATTACAACCTTGATGGTGAAAAATCAAATAAACAGATTTGTTACACTTTGCGCAAAAATCAAAGGCAAAATTTAATGTCTGTAAAAAACAGCGTACAATCAATTTAGAGAGTTTAAATCTACCGCAAAAGATTATTAGAATTATAAAAAAAAAATATTTTATAAATAAAAATTATCGTATATTATTATTATGACGGTCCATGGAAGAGGTTCCTTCCTTACAAACTTGTGCCTATCTTTACAGCATTTTCAATTTCAAGACAATTTCTTTTGTCTGAATAAATTAAATTCGTGACAGAAAGCTCTTTTTCAGCAGAACTTACAGCAATGGTATTAATTATATTTTTAGCTATTATATATCGGCTATTAATTTATAAGATTATTTTCGGATAATCCAATAACCGGTTTGATAAGCTTTTATAATTTTAAGAATCGGTTCGGCGAACCGGTGCGAAATGGTAAGATGTCACTATTGTGTCTACCCCAGCCGCCATTATTCACCTGACCTTTCACCAACCGATTATTACCATTTTCCGTCGTTGCAAAAAGCTTTGACGAGGAAGACATTCTGTAATGAAAACCAGATTAATGAGTTCGTGCAAAACCCTTTTCACATCAAAACCTGGTCGTTTTTATTTGAGTCTGTAAGCATTTCCTTGGTTCGGGAACAGACAAATATTGGTCGTTTATATTTGTGTCTATTCAAATTTAATTGGCCGGTATCCCATTTGAAGTGAGGTTACCCCTCTGCAAGAGATGCAGTCGTCATATTTTAGGCTTCGCAGATAGGGTAGGCTGAACCTTTGAGTAGCATCCTGTCGCTTTAGTAGCTTTTATACCTGCAACCTTATTGGGACCTTTTTTATGTGCCATTTACCTTCAGCACGTGAGCGATCATCGCTCTCCGCAACTTCCTGTCCTTTGTAGCCCTAAGTAATGTTTGCCCACTTACTATCTATCCCAGTTCATACCCTACAACCCGTTTAGGTCGGTTAGTCGATATTTCACGTTGCCCCTCTTGCCCCCAGTATGTCTTCTGTGTGACAAAATCATCTTTCCTCATTATGCGTTCCAGAAATTAAATTTCTCTCTTTTACAAGCGTTCTTTTTGTTTACCTTTTTCCCATAGAAAAATCCCCCCATAGTATTCTCAGTATCCTTCTGCAGAACTTTATCTCCGTTATTTCTTGTTCTCTTCGTCTGCGAGGAAAATGCCCGCCATGAACTGCCATATAGGAAATCGTATTTGGAAACCTCGATGTGGCGTAATGGTTAGCAAGCTTGTCTCGTTAGAACAATTTCAGCTGAGTAGTGAGTTCGATTCTCACTGGCTACCTCCATACATTCGACCTTGTGCCACATCTAAACTATGATTGGAAAATCAATATAGGAGATTGTGTTTCATTTTTGGAATATTTAATACTTTTGCAATTATTATAAAGTGTGTTAATGCGCTTTTCTTGCAAAGAACGAACAAAGGTTTTCTTTTGTATTACTCGCTAACTCTCTGTTAGGACTGTGGGTTATTGTCAAAGCTTGGGTTTTCAAACCCTCCACTTAAAACGTCATAGATATATCATTTAGTTCTCAATTTTCTTATTAGATATTGTCTTGAGTGCTCTTTTCGGTTTTTATAGGATAAATAAAAATCAAAAATATTTTATTTTTAGAAATCGAATTATAAGGCCATTATTAAAAATACATTTATAAGTTTCAAATATACAACATTAAGTTTCATTTTATTTTCAGTAAACAAATAAAATTGCTTGTAATTTACACTAGTATTATGACTAAGACCAGAAACACGTCATAATTATTTAACAGAAATATTCAGAAATCTGCTTGAATAATCATGGAAATCTGATTTGCCAATTGCTAAATATTAAGAAAAACATTTTGTGGTATGTACAAACACCCCACGGTACAAAAGGGTGGATTAAATAATAAAATGATGTAACACTTTTCTCGCATGTACACGCACGCATACTTTATTTCTCTTTCTCTCTTTAAAGCAAATACACACATCTATTCAGCTCCGTTGTAAGTAAGCTACATTTAAGGAGTCGTTGTACAATTTGATTTGGATGTGTGAATGTCTTCGACATATATATACGAGGCCAAGGAAACGGTTTAGTTCAAAAGACAAGATAGAAGGTTAAATATTCTAATTTAGTCGGAGAGCCGAGTTCGAATTCCAGTCAAATCCATTACATTAACTTACGTGCCCTTGGGAAAGGTCCGAATCCTCTTCTTCTCCCTCCAGCTATAAGTAAATAGCAGGACAGACCGAGTTCTATAACCTTGAATGGCAACTGGTCTGCCGTAGAAAGAAACTGCAACCTACTGCAGGAAAAATCTGCCTCTTCAGTCATGTATCGAAAGATACATGATCGCTTAAACGTGTATCACGCATGGCACATAACTAACTGACTGAAATACTCTAACAAACTGTCATAATAAAAATGATCAAAATCCAATAAAGGTTGTTGTCTCAGTAAAGTATGACCATCAAAACGGCGACAAATATAATGAATACAAGAGAGTATCACAAATGAAATGTAAACGTGAACGGGCAGGAACAATGTTTCAGTGGGAACTGATCAAGTGTTATTAATTTTGCCATAAAAACAAATGGAATTAAATATATATAAAATACTTGGTGGCTTTCAAATACAAACGTAAACTCGACCATTTTTATTAACAAGAAAAAGAAAAGTCGTTTAGTGAAAATTCTATGTAATTCCTGTAGAACGTAAATATTTAAGAGAATAGGAAAATATCTATTGTGGGGACCTACCTACAAATGAACTCTTCCACACCTATATAATATGGCTTTGCCGCAGAACAAAGTTTCGTCCGGGGAGGTAGACAGTCCCTAAACCCGTTTACACGGGTTGTAAATGGGCATATTTTTGGCCGAGCCTACGGGCTCGGTGATCCCACATTAAGCCGGCCTTGTGCCAAATGCGACCCGTGGGGGGGGGGTAAATATTCAGTCACCCAGTGACGCTGTCGAACTCTCTGCCTCGGCGGAGAGGAACTCGGACGAGGCTTTGCCACAGAGCAAAGTTTCATCCGGGGAGGTAGACTGTCCCTAAACCCGTTTATACGGGTTGTAAATGGGCATATTTTTGGCCGAGGCTACGGGCTCGGTAAGCCCACGTTAAACCGGCCTTGTGCCACATTCGACCCGTGTTGGGGGTTGCTAAATATCCAGTCACCCCGTGACTGGAACAGTGGTTAAGACTGTTCTTTGCTGTCGAACTCTCCGTCTCGGCGGGGAGGGACTCGGACGGGGCTTTGCCGCAGGGCAAAGTGCCGTCCGGGGAGGTAGACAGTCCCTGAACCCGTGTATACGGGTTCTAATGGGCATATTTTTGGCCGAACCTACGGGCTCCGTAAGCCCACATTAAACCGGCCTTGTGCCACATTCGACCTTTGTGGGGGGGGTTGCTAAATATCCAGTCACCCCGTAACTGGAACAGTGGTTAAGACTGTTCTTTGCTGTCGAACTCTCCGTCTCGGCGGGAAGGGACTCGGACGGGGCTTTGCCGCAGGGCAAAGTGCCGTCTGGGGAGGTAGACAGTCCCTAAACTCGTTTATACGGGTTGTAAATGGGCATATTTTTAGCCGAGCCTACGGGCTCGGTAAGCCTACATTAAGCCGGCCTTGTGCCACATTCAACCCGTGTGGGGGGGTTGCTAAATATCCAGTCACCAAGTGACTGGAATAGTTGTATAAACTGTTCTTTGCTGTCGAACTCCCCGTCTCGGCGGGGAGGGACTCGGACGAGGCTTTGCCGCAGAGCAAAGTGCTGTCCGGGGAGGTAGACAGTCCCTGAACCCGTTTATACGTTTGCTAATGGGCATATTTTTGGCCGAGCTTACAGGCTCGGTAAACCCATATTAAGCCGGCCTTGTGCCACATTCGACCCGTGTGGGGGGTTGCTAAATATCCAGTCACCAAGTGAGAGTCACCAAGTGAGAGTCACCAAGTGTCAGTCACCAAGTGAGGGTCACCGAGTAGTAGCCACAGAGTGAGTGAATGAGTGAGTCGGGACACCAGTGAGAGAAAGTACTCTCCTGTCCACATTAACCTTTGTACTACGTTTCCGAGAATATACTATTTAACCTATATCCGAGTCCGTGTTATCTTTCTATGGTTTTACTCCATAACAATATCAAAACTTGCTCAAGAGCGACAGAAATTGCAGAGTCTAAAAGTACTGATGCTTTTCATAAACAGAGGAGCAATGTAAACGTTTCCGAATATATTCGCATCGCTTTTAGAACAGATACAAATCCGAAGAATTTAGACGTCAGATAGCATCAGGAAGAGACAGTTGAAATTTCTAGGGCTCATAATGAGAAAAGAGGACTTGGAAAATTTGATACTCACAGGACAGGTTAAAGACAAAAGGGACAGAGGAAAACAACACATAACCTACTTAGTGAGCTTGTGTAAATGGATGACGAAATAAGGATTAGGACAAATAGTAAAAAGACGAAATTTATTAAGAGCTACGAAGAATGGGATATTGGAGAAAGCCATGATCACCTATGTCCTGAAGGGACACGACAAGAAGAAGAAGAAGAAGAAGAAGAAGGGTGCTTTTATTAGGAAAATTGCTGTCAATTTATTTCCAGGCTGTATTGTAAATAGAGTATATACAATTAAGAAGTAATTACCAAATTTAGTGACAGTCATTACTATTACTTTACTTTTCAGTAATTCATGATAAAGTTGGCAAAAATATTCCCGGAACTTTAGAGAATTTGATAATGACAATAAAATGAATGCCCCAGATCGCGTAATAACAAAATCAAATGTATCTTTTTCGATAATACAGACAATAATTGTTTGGTACAGCTGATAATGGATTCGTCTCTTTATAATGGCGAGCAAAGGAAGTGAACCAACGAAATAAGAAAAAAGGGTTGTTTACGTTTTAGTTATTTAGGTTAGGCCTTTTAACGATATATAAAAACTTGTTGAGCTATTTAATGTTGAGGTATTTTTATGCTTGATCCTATACGTACACATTGGTCGAATTTATGCTTAAAACATTGGTTGCAACGTTTCCCTCTCAGTACTCTGAACATTTATTGGATCTCGCGTTCACTTCATAACTCAAGTGGAATTCATATACATATATTTCATAACAGCAAAATTGTCCAAATCATGTGACAGCCTGGGATAATTGTCCATCCCACAAAATATTTAATATCTGAAAAAAATACTAAATGAACTGAGTTTCCCTTTTCCGGGTTTTTAGATAAGACGTTTAACCATCTTCACACTATTTGTCGTAAGAATAACTGAAAATCCCTTTGAATTATTCAGTTACAAAGAGAACAGGTTGAAATCGTTTTGTGTCAGCCTCACTGTCTTCCCAGCTGAGCAATGGAGATAGGAGAAGGTCATTCCGGCCTTCAGTAATGGTACGAACATTCATACTCTGGCTTCCATCTTCAAAATCCATTCAAGAAACATCAAGGCAAAGGTGAATAAGTTTAAAAAGGAGAGAGCAGTAGAGATGAAAACTGGATCAGGAGGTCACAACAACAAGATGGATCAGCATTTTAACTTAGACCTAAGTACATTCTTATTGTTCAAAGTAGAGTCCAATAGTGTTATAAAAACCTCGGAGAATTCCAGTAAGATATCTTTAATCATTTCAATCGGCTTAAACCTTAATCTAACAATTGGACAATTTTGCTGTTGCAGCATTTGGACAATATATATATATATATATATATATATATATATATATATATATATATATATATATATATATATATATCGAGTATAACTGCAAATATGAGCAATGTTGAGAGGAAAAATCATTCAGACCTTCAATAATGGTACCAACATTTATACTTTGGCTTCCATCTTCAAGGTCCATTCAAGAACTATCGAGAGAACGGTGAATAAGTTGAAAAAAGAGCATTAGAGATCAAAACTGGACCAGGAGGTCACAACAGGAAGAGGGATCATCATTTCAACTTAGAGCTAAAGAGTTCAATTAGAAAAGATCCAACTCAATCCATAAGACGTTTGGTACGTGAGAGAGTAGTTTCGCGTATAACAGTCCAAAGAGCAGTGAAAAAACTTGAAAATGTAATCGTACGTGCAATGTGTGAAGCACCTTGTTACTACTCCAGGACAGAAAGTTAAAAGGTTAGAGAGGACGAAGATCATCTTGAATAAGTTGGACAATTATCCTGGAATAATATATATATTTATTTGAACTTTATTTCGGTCCTTCATGAGCTTCCGATCCTTAGCTATGATTAATTAATGATGAACATGTCATTTTCGTTTATGATCGATTTCATCACGATTCTTCTGTTAAGCTTCAAGAGCAATTATACATTCTTATTGCTCAAAGTAAAGTCCAATAGTGTTATAAAAACCTGGGTAAGATATCTTTAATCATTTCTAAGATACGACGGTTCAAAGCTTAATCTAGCAATTGGATAATTTTGCTTTTACAAGATTTGGACAATTTTGCTGTTACACTCGGTGTACGATCCATTGATAAAAAATGTCCGAATCATTTCTTTACAAGAGTCAGATTACCGTATTTCCGTTGTATAATACGAGAAACTTTGAACGAAAATTAAAGGCAAAAAAGTGGGGTCGTATTATACACAAGTACACGTTTTCAGAAATTTTTACTCAGCTTAAAAAACCCTCTTATTTGAAACAGCTAAATTGCAAATACACTCAGTACAATAGGTAATAAAACACAAATTAGCCAGATGTTGATAATTGCTTACAAAATCTATTTGATATATCGTAATATTTGTTCTTTGGGAATCACTTTTGTTCACAAGGTAAAGTTTGCTTATTTTGATTTTCTTGTATTTTATAAATTATTCTCTTCATTTTTAATGAAAGACAATATTTTAATTTTTATTTTCATAGTTTATTTACTCAGGTTCACTAAGGTTATGCGTTATAGTATATTAAAATCATATCAAACAGAAATTATGATAGATTTGTTATTACACCAGTTTTTGTTTAGTAAGATATACATATATACACCATAACAACAAAGTGAGACATTTATATTCATATATAAGGATTTATTTATCAGAAGGATTTGTTTGTACGATTTCGGTAGACATATGAAAGTTCTTTTCAAGTGGGTGTTAAATGTTTCTGCTTTCTTTTTTTGTTTGGAGTGATGAATGAATAAACTATTTGCAAGTAATAAGTCTATCATAAAAGGGTAATATTAAACATGAGAAAGTGATATTGGGTAAAACTTATCTGTAGTCTTCATTCCTGAAGCGCTCAAATCTACGTTCTCTTTATGAGAGACCGATGAAAAAGATGACTCTAAATGTCTCTTTTTAATAAGGAATCATGGGAATTTTTTTTAATTCCTCGTGATTGTGAGATCACGACAGATTAATTAGAACCTTCAAATGTAGTACTGGATATGTCTAGTTCGTACCTTTCCCCGAAAATTCGAAAATAATTTTTAAAACGGAAATTAGAAGAAGAAACATGCAATAGCTAAACATCCAGTTCATTTCTATTCTTTAATATCGTGAAAAATTCAATATTTTAGTGATATATATATATATATATATATATATATATATATATATATATGTATGTGTGTGTGTACGACATTGAGATTTTAATGGATAATATGGTAAAACTCTTCAAAAAACTTTTACATAGGGATGGCTGTAGTAAGAGGTCCTATTATACTCAAGGGTGTAATTTATTCCCTCTTTTAACTTCAGAAACACGGCGTCATATTATATGCAAATGCCGTAAACAAAAATAAATGTGTGTTACTGTAATATCTAGACAGGAGCAACGAAATCCTCACTTTCCACCCTTAATACAGTTCAAAACGGTTTACGCGTACTTTTGAGAGAAGACATATGCATAAAATATTAATGCAGTTTTCATCTATTACTTTATTAGCTGTTGTTACCTTTGGGCTAGACATTGATATCATAACTAAATTATTTTATCTATTTTGTATAATTTTGAAGGTCTATCACTCTTTTTCTGGTCACGAACGATCCCAACATCAGCATCATTTTTCGTACATTCCTGTATATCGAGTTCCTTGTCAATTTGGATTAGAGGTGAAACAATGAAATCAGCCATGGCTGATCATGTATGGAGGGAAAAGGTAGTCACCAACACCTGTAGGAGTTAAAATTCTAGACAGAGATGACAGACTGAAAATGTTCTCTGTGGTGATTTATCATCATTCCATTATGTTTTTCTAATTAATATTCCTATCTTTGTTGACTTTCAGTTTTGAACACTTTATACTTTGGGCAAAACTTTAACACAAAATAAATTTGGTCAAATTGGTGACTTACTCCTAACGAACAGCCATCCTAAATAATATGAGGAAGAGAAACAGAGAGGATATGAACTTTTAAAGTAACAGAATGCCTACTTTGCATCACAGGAATCAAAATCGATTTCCTGGCAGTTTCCGCATGTTGATTAAATGCTATCTTAAAGATTTTTTTTATTGGTTCTAATAAATAGAAAAGGAAAATATTTCAATGATACTAACCTCAGAGTCATGGTAGAATTATTGAATATCATATAAAATAATGTATTTAGTAACTATTTATATTTAATTTGACTTTTGTTTTAGTTACTTAAATCCTACTCACTTCATTTTATTTTAATGATTACACGAGCTATTCTTTTAGTGCACTAAATGTAAAATAAATTTCTACTTTCGAGGGAGATTTTTGGACACACCTATCAACACTAAAGTACGTGAGTCCACACATTTCAAACGAAGTTGTGTCTCTTTTTGACCTCGTGAAGGAGCAGATAACTAAATAAATGCCAAATCGCTCAGAACCGCCGCCGACTGATAATTACAACGTGGAACTTACGATGCCTGATACCCAAAACCATACACTTGAATGACCAGAGGAATATTTTAAACCTGATCCCAAAATGTATTTTAAAATTGCAGTTATTTCTGAATAATTTTTCAGTAATTTTTTTTCTTTCTCTATAATTTACCAATTCATGTTTGCATCATTACCAACCAATCTAAAAGCGGAAACGAAAAATTACAGTTTCACCTTTAGCTTCTAATAACTCAATTCCGTGTGTGTGTGTGTGTGTGTGTGTGTAAGAGAGGAGAGTGAGAGGTACTAAATTTCCTTATTGTTTACAGCAACCAAATACCAGACTTCTTAGTTTACAATGTAATCAAGCTGCCTGTCGGATGACAGTCGCGAACCTGGATTTTTTCCATTTTCATAAACAAGCCGAGTTAATTCGTCTGAGCAAGAACACAAGAACAATAGAAAATTTCAACTTGTGATTACTGATTAACTGAATAAACTAGACTTTAACAAGTTGAGTTTATTTCACGATCTGAATCAACTCTACCTGAAACTAGCAGCTCGGTAATATATTAAGTTTAGTCATAAATCATTTCCGTTTTTTGTCTTAATATGCGGGAGAATGAAAATAAAAATAAACAATTTCATTTTCCCATAATGCAAAAGTGAAACCAAAAAGGGTTTCCAATGACGTGTAAATTTTATGACCCCACTTCCGGAAAGGAGATGATCGCTCTCTTCTCATTAAGTTTGGATGTGTCTAACAGCGAACGCAACGAAAGGGAGAAATAGCCACCGTCACTCAACGTCATGCTGACTTGAGGTCAACCATTATCTGTACCTTTACATATTGTATCTAGATGCGTCAATGAAAATTGGCCATTCATTTTCCAACCAAGTCTGCGTGTTGTTTATTGTTGTCCACCGGCATACCAACTTCTGATACCGGAACAATGTCCAATAACACCCAAATACATTCTTTAAAAACTTTATCATATTCGTACAATTCTGCATAAATGTCGAATTGCACATTTAAGCTTCTTGTCTTTTTGTTTCGTTAACAGGTTAAGATCGTAGTGATCGGGGAAGTAACCATCCTCTTGGGAGTCGATTGCAGAAAGCAGCGTTTCGTGGGAATAAGCTTACAAGACAAAAATGGAATACGAAGCGGGTTAGTCGCGGAGGTTAAAACTAGTGGAAATAAGGTCTGATCACTTTCCATGGAAATAGTGACAGAGGAGCGAGCCACACGTTTACATATTTACTAAGTTTAGCTTTGCGTACAGAAAAACTGTAAATTGCTTACAGCACGATATTCTTTTTCTTCTTCTTCAATGTGTCGTGTCCTTTCAGGATATGAGTGATCATGGCTCTCCACAATTTCCTGTCCTTTGTAGCTCTTAATAAATTCTGTCTTTTTGTTATCTCTCGTAGAATCTGTTCTGCCCATCCATTTACTTAAGCTCGCTAGTTAGGTTATGCACTGTTTTCCTCTGTCTCTCTTACCTTCAATTTGTTCTGGGAGTATCAAATTTTCCAAGCCCGCTTTCCTCATCATGTGGCATAGAAATTTCAACAGTCTCTTCTTAATGTTAAATATAACTTCCCTTATTGTTTCCATTTTTTTCTAAAACCTCGTCGTTGCTCACATGTTCTGTCTATGGTATTCTCACTACCCTCCTATAGAACCATATTTCTACTGCTTCAAGTCATTTCTTCATCTGTGAGGAGATTGTATGTATTAATTGCCATATAGGAGAACTGATATTGCGTAACAGTTCAGTACTCTTAGGTTTTTTAATGTATTGTAAGCTATGTGTGGCTTTGTGACAAACTAAAAACATGAGACAACCTTGATCCTCATAGTCGTATTATCGAAAGCACACTATGAAAAGAATCATTGCTCCTGTTTGTCACCGTGACATAAGCAATATTTTCCCTTAAACAAGTCTGATTAGCGTGAAAAGCATTTGCACTGGCGGCCTTTTCTTTCTTTTCGCATCGCCCATGTTGTAAACACTGAAACACTTCAGCGAATAAAAAAGACGGTTAACACATAAAGAAAACTAAAGCACTTGTGCAACATTAATAACTACCAGATTTACATTTATTACATGGCAAGGAGGTCAGAAAAGAACCACTTCCCTGGGGATATTTTTAAATATGAATTTTTAAAAATACATTTTTATTTGTTTATTTTATATTGATGTTCATTTTATTCTTATATTTAAAACGTTTTTAAATAGACTATCTATTTTTATAAAATGTATCACTTATGAATTGTAATTTTTGCTCATTCTAATATATTAGTCATATATATGCATGAATGGCAGAGAGAATGACAATATATATGTATTACTCATATATATATATATATATAATCCTGGTATTCAAAAACGCGAGCGAGAGGTCTTCTGCCGATCAGTATAGACCCATCAGTCTGCTCGGTATCATTAGCAAGCTTTTTGAGACTATCATCAATAAGACGGTCGTTGAGCACCTAGATAAGAACAACCTCTGGAATGACAAGTAGTATGGGTTTAGATCGGCCAGATCCACTGCTGATGTCCTAACTTCCATTACTCACAGAATTAGGGAGTCTCTGGACGACAAATACACCTCAAGGATCATAACTTTAGATATTTAGAAAGCCTTTGACAAGGTGTGGCACAAAGTTTTGCTGCACAATCTCTCCAGCTATAGAATCACTGGAAGGTTCTTCTCAGTTATAAAGTCCCCCCTTAACGGTTAGGTTCCTGAAGGTAACTTTTAACGGCCAGTTCTCCGGATCACTTGCAATCAACGCAGGCGTCTCCCAGGGGTCATTTCTCGAACCAATCTTCTTTTTACTTCACATAAATGATCTGCCTAAAAATATACTCAGATCATTTGTGAATATCTATGCCGATGATACAACGATATAAGAGGGCACCTCTAAAAGTGCTTATGATCAGAGATTGGCGACTGATCTCTCATCCGATCTTGCTCTAACTCCTCAGTGGGGGGGGGGATAGCTAGTTACATTCAATTTCTCGAAAACTAAACGAGTCATATTCCATTATTGTCGCTTGGACCCCGAACATTCAATTTCTCGAAAACTAAACGAGTCATATTCCATTATTGTCGCTTGGACCCCGAACTGCCATCAGTCACAATGAATGGATGCCACTTGAAGGAGGCTACGTGCCTTGAGAGACTATTGGGCGTTAAAGTCACCCCTGACCTCAAGTGGAACTCGTACATGCGATTCATCGCTAAAGATGCTAGGAAAATGGTCGGTTCATTTATCTTATTTTTAATTCGTAGTTCACTTTATTTATTTTGGAGGTTTATAAAGGGCATCCAGGTTTTTAAGTTTTTACTTGTTATTATCTTGATGGAGCACTGATGTAATTTCGTCTAATATCTGTATAAACTGTGAATGTGGACATAAGTGTTCTATTTGGGAGCTATGGTTGTACGAGCACAAAGGCATAAAACATCGTGACCGAGGGCTTGAGCGTACTTCCCTTGTTCAGATTGTTGACAATGTGCTCTCTCCCAACAACTAAGGTTCGCTAGTTGCAATATAAACCACAGTTGGGCTAAATGCGTGTTGGACAATGTGTCTGCAACAAGGATTGGATAGCCTCCCTAGTGGACAAGCATATTCGGATACGAGCGGTCAGCTATTACTTATATTAATTACTTATAACAAATTTGAATATATTTTAAAACTGTAAAGGAAAAGTAGTTAGGATTAAAGGAATGACGCTTCAGAAAGTAATGATAACAATGCTTAGACGGTTAATAAGATTGTCTAGAGCAGTGATTTCCAAACTGTGCGGTGCGCCTCATAGGTGCGGTGGAAGAGGATAGCAGGTGAGGCGGAATGATTGAAAAACAATCAATGATGTAGAAACAGTTTCAAAAAATTCATAAGCTAAAAATAAATATGATTTCAAAATTTAGAATATTATTATGGATTACTTGTAATTGCATGAGCCCCAGTATAAATACTTATGAATAATTATTGACCGATTGTATCATTGTGCTATTTTTGCATTTTATCAACTATTAAGAATAGAGTAACTAAGGTCTGTAAATTGCAGGAGAGAGTTATCAACGATAATGTTCCGACTTCGAATCTGCTGTTATCTGCATTTAACCCTCTCTCTGGGTTTTTTTATTTTTAAATGTGCTTTTTTATGACATAAAATTTGTTGAGGCACGAGCAAATTTTCATTCCGAAAATGAAGCTCAGAGAAAAACTGTTTGGGAACCACTGATGTAGAGAAATTGGTAAAAAGAAAAGGCGAGAAATATACAAATATATATATATATATATATATATATATATATATATATATATAGAGAGAGAGAGAGAGAGAGAGAGAGAGAGAGAGAGAATGGAGGGATGAAGAAATGAGAAAGGATGAAGAGAGCATAAAAATAATGAAAAGATGCAAGAAGGAAGTGAAGTTCGGAAAAGGAGAGAAAAGGGAGAAGAACGAGCTGAATAAAGAGAGTGGAGACGAAAAGAAACCAAAGAAAAAAGTTGAAAAAGAAAAGAGAAGTTTAGTAAATACAAAAGGGGAAGAAAAAGGTTTCAGAGTGGGGATAGGAAACGAGCTTAGAAAGAATGCAAAGTGTTGGTAGCGGGGAAAAGAAATTGTGTAAATACGAATAATTGAGAACGGAAGTGGGAAGAATGGAGATCGGAAGTGGGAAGAAGTGTGAGCGGAAATGGGAAGAAGAGAAAGTGTGATTAGAAAGAATGGAGAGTGGGATTAGGGTATATAGACAGTGGAAGAAGAGAGAGTGGAAGTATGGAGAATTGGAGTAGGGAGAACAGAGAATGTAAGCAAAGAGAGGAGAAGTGAGTAAGAAAAATAAGGAACGAAAGTGAGAATAAAAGTAAGCGGAAGAGGGAATACGAGAGAGTGACAGCACAAACAATGGAGAGAGTTGAAATAGATGGCAGGGAGTAGGAGAAGAAAGTGGAGTAGAGAGAATGGAGTGTAGTAGTTAGAAGAATAGAGAGAGAGAAAATAGATGGAAGGGAGATTGAAGGTAGGAAGAAGATCGAAGAGGAGTGTGTAAGAAGGACAGAGATTGAAAAATAGAAAAGTGTAGAAAAGGATGAATAAGTGGGTAGGAAAGAAAAAAATGATATGCATGTAGAGTGGGAAGAAGAAAGAGCAAGAGTATGAAGAATAGAGAGAGTGGGAACAAGGAAAAAGGTGAGTTGAAGTAAAAATACAAGGCGGAAGAGAGTGGGAATAGGAAGAATGGGGAAAAAGGGAATATTGAGTAGAAAGAGTGGAAGTCGGATGAAGAGAATGGGACAAGAAAAACAATGAATGCGTTAATGAAAAATTGAAAAAAGGGTGGAAAAGAAAAAAAATGACACGCTTATGGCTAAAAAAGCAATTGCCGGTATGTAAACGTCTGTGATCATCAGAGTGCGACAACTAGTGTATTGCTTTTGTAGGGGCAATTGTGGGGGAAGAGGTTTTGACGTTGTAATTTTTTTAGGGGTGCATTTTTCACAGCTATTAAGTCATTTTTGTGGGTGTGATGTATATAAGTGTTATTACTCACAACGATATGCCGTTTTCTAACAGTTTTCTTGTATAACATACTTCAGTGTGAAAACCCGAAATTTATTATATTAAAACCATAAACTATAGCAGATATTTATCCGAATCATGTTCTTAAATATCCTGGTCAGATCGAACTGTCCTGAGTATGACGATAAACTACGTCCAACAGCAAGGCCTCTGATCAGGAGGTTTTGAGGAGCGTGTAACCACATCTTAATTGCTGGTGTTCCCAGGTCCACCCTGACCCTGGGTGGTAACACCTGTTAGGGTACCAGCTATAGGAAAATAGTTAACCCTTAAACTGGGGTCAAAACACTATGAAAGTGTAAAAATAGGTTTTAATATCAGAAATAATTTTTGGTAAAGAATTATTAACAGAAATACATTATTACCAGCAAGAGATTTTGGGAAAAAAAACATTACCAGCTATACATTTTTTTTTAAATATTACCCGCTGTAGATTTTTGAAGAAAAAAAATATTACCAGCAATAAATTTTTTGAAAAAAAAATATTACCAGCAATAAAAAAATGTTTATATTAAATAATCCATTGAGGTTTATATGTCATAAAACAAACCAAACCATCAGATCGAAACTTTTATACTGATGTTATGCATAGCGCCAAACACGTTCAGAAATTTTTTTTTTTATTTGTTTTTTTTTTTACGGCTTGTCAACATTTAGCAGGTTATTTAAAGCCATGCATTTGTTGGCTTTTGATGGATTGTAAAATAATTTATAAGATAATAATATTTACTGATACAAGTGAATATAACAAACCCGACTAGAACTGGAACT
>OZ038477.1:54151294-54156294 GCA_964036315.1 Acanthosepion esculentum | reverse complement strand
TTCTTTAGAAAGTTGACCATTTAAATGAGTCCACGGTCATGTCCCGTGTAACAGTAACAGTTAATGAGAGCCAAAGCTGCACCAAGAAGATTACCTTTGGGTGAATTTATTAGACAAATATTTCAACACTTGCATTCGCTCTAATGCTTATATAAACAATATGTTTTTAAAAGGGCACGTCAACACCGTAATTGAATTTAATGATTCCATATATAAAGACAAATAAATCAAAATAAATACCTCAACACATTCGTTCACTCTAAGGATAAAGTATATAAAAAGGTAACATTTAAACAAATTACTAAACATTTTCTTTCATACTAATGATTACATCTATAAAAGAATAGGATTTAAACAAATACAACACTTACATTCGCTCTCATGATTACTAGTGACACAAATTCTGGTGCTAGCGGTAGAAAAAAAACACTAATCCAGGTGGTATTTTACAACTGACTGCATTTGAACTCGTTATCTGTATGTTTTCTTATAGAGTTCCACCGACTTTACCTTTACTCAACCACTTACTATTTTTTCTATTAGGTTGGTGCAAAAATAATGTTTTCTCACATGAAGTTGAACGTCAAAAAACGACATTATTTTTGCACCAACCTAATACTTTCACAAAATAAATATTTCGAGCAATAAATAAAAAAAATGATGCTTAATAACAAACTATGTTCTCTGTGATCAAAATGTGTCTTTAACCATTTTCGGCAGTCAGTCTGCTCGTTGTACAGGAAACTCAGGAGAAAAATATAGGGTAGTTACTGGCAAGAAATTAATGAAAGTTTTACTGACATAATAGGGCAATTATCTACTGCATTTAACTTTTTTTCTTTTTTAAATTTCAAACCGAAGTAATTTATGGCGCTCGGGAATCACGAAGAGTAATTATGTATGAAACCCTGGGAAATAGGTGACATTTATCTTCTGTTGACAGCTTTGTATTTAACAACAACTACGTTTCTCTGGGAGAGATTTACACTTTTATCTTCGAGTAAAGTTAAGCCATTTTTAGTTTTGCTCTTCTGACTACTTGAAGAGAAACGATATATAGGAATTTTCACTACGCAAAACAAGAGGCTTCACAAGAAGTTCATTGGGCACCTATTACACACGTACACATACATACACACATACATACACATTCACACAAAGACACACACATATATACTTTCATGGTAATTGTTCGGATGAGCTCTAGACTTTTTAATTTAAGCGCAGCATTAGACTGGCGTTGAGATCTCATGCATTTAAGGTTGTGCTAGCTAGATGTAGCCGTAAGTTCTATGCTACCAGTTTCTTTTCTCGCACTTCTTATTGTGGAACACACTTCTGACTCAATGCTTTCTAGACAACTTTAATCTGCAAAAAAATGTAGATGCAATGTCAATCGCTATCTCCTGTTCTCCTGATTACTATTTCCTCTTCCCGCTCATTATTAATGTTTCTGTTCCTAATTCTTCCACACTCTGTAACCCCTTGAGACTTAGTGGCTTTACTGCCTTGCATGGGGTGATACCGATTAAAAACAAAATATATACACATACATACACACACACACACATACACATACACACACGCATAAGCTTAAAATTGAATATAAGCTCGCGTCCTAAAGTGGGTGCGTCCCCACGTCTGTTAACATTCCTTCGGGAGAGGCTGGAGTCATTACGGTCATTACCTCAAACGTCTCCAAAGGGTGAAAGTGCCGAGAAGGCTGGAGCAATTTTTTTTCGTAGGGCTACCAATCCATTTTAAACACGGCGTTGTGTCACATTCCACTCGAGTGAGCGTGTCGCTAAAGGCTTATTATGTATCAATTAGAAGTGCCGACACGATTTTTTTTTACAATGATATTCACTCTGCACAAGATCCGAGGACCACTCTAGGTAGAGACTCACAAATAAAAGACACAGCAAATGCAGGTATGTGTGGGAGATAACGGTTATCACTAGTCTTGAAGAGGTTAAGAATGTAATGATCGGGGTAGTAACCTCTTAAGAGTCGGCTCCACAACGTAGTAGTTCGTGGGAAGAAGCTGCTTGTGGAACTTATATCTCACCAAGAGAATAAGAAGGAACTGAGGGTGGTTCGCGATAATGTACGTGGTATGTGTGATCTTAGTCGTGGAGGTTAGAACTGGTGGAAGTAAAGAATATATAATAGTTCGTCTGCGTACATTCAATGGAAAATAGCTATAGAGCAGCGAGAGGTTTGCGACGTTTAGTCTGTGGGAAAGGGGTTGTAGGGCGGAAAATAATTCGTCGCCTGCAAGGATGCAGATACGCTTTTTTTATCGAGAGTAATAATGAAAACTGAGCATATATATATATATATATATATATATATATATATAAATATATTATATATATATATATATGTGTGTGTGTGTGTGTGTGTCAGTAGTATTCCATTTTCGGCCTGATCTGGCTCTTGTAAATGCAAAGGTTAGAAGGGGAATTCAGATACTTGCTGGAGCGATGCGGGGAACAAACCATTTTCCCAGCATCTTTAGCGATGGATCGTACGTATGAGTTCTGGGCTAAATTTAAGCCCCGATATACGCTCAAGACATGGGTCCTCCCCGAGAGAACATCCGGGTCCCATTGGCAATGGTTGAAGGTCACTAGTTTGTTTTTATTAAGCATTGAATGTGACCAGACAGTTTAGCACCCCACTTACTGAGCTGTTAAACCTAGGTCAGAGGATTGATCAGCTGACAAGATCTGATCAGCAAGAGTTTAGATTCAATACCCAACCCTCATTAGCTATTGCACCTTTATTATTTTTCAAATAATTTTCTACCCGGCATTTTTGCCAGATTGATTTTCTTTCAGTTTTTAAGCTTATATAACAATTACCGGGACGCTTACTTTATAATTTGAAAACTTTCCATAGGCCTTTCCTAATTTCATGCATATTTAAAATGCAGAATGTTCTAAAGAAACACTCAAAATTCAGAATACCATACCAAGAATCCAAATTCGGAATGTCATACCAAGAATCCACAACGCAGAATGCTCTACCAAGAATCCAATAACACAGAATGCCATACCAAGTATCCACAACACAGAATGATCTACCAAGAATCCAAAACGCAGAATGTCATACCAAGCATACACAATGCAGAATGCTCTACCAAGAATCCAAAATGCAGAATACCATACCAAGCATACGCAACGCAGAATACTCTGCCAAGGATCCAATTCGCAGAATGCCATACCAAGTATCCACAACGCAGAATGATCTACCAAGAATCCAAAACGCAGAATGTCATACCAAGCATACACAACGCAGAATACCATACTAAGAATCCAAAACGCAGAATGCCATACCAAGTATCCACAACGCAGAATGCCAAACCAAGAATCCAAAAACACAATGCCATACCAAGTATCCACAACGCAGAATGCTCTACCAAGTATTCAAACCACCGAATGCCCCAACAAGCATCCAAAACATGGTATTTGTCTCTCCAGTCGCCCACTTTACACGCCTATTAAGTAGTGAGTGAATGGGTAACTCGGCTGTTCTCTCCTGCCTCCTGATTCTTTCAGTGGGCTTTCAGATGGCTTGGCGACAGCCATCTCCTCTCCAAATCACGTAGACCTGGAGAAACGGAAGTCATATTGATTATCCGAAAGAAGGTTGTGCAATGTAAGACGCTTAATCAATTCGGCGTTGATTAGAGCGTCTAATATTTTGATGAAAAGATGAAGCATTTTTATTAAGTTTTTGTTTGGTTTCTTTCTTTTTAATATCATTTGATTGTTATCGAAATTTCTTTGTCTTTGTTATCGAAATTTCTTTGTTTTTATTGATACCACTGTGATTTCAGTGATCCAAAGGAAAACAATATTGCTACTCTTTAAGACCCTTTGTTTATGTTTCTAACACTAAGGCGGTGAATGTGCTTTCTCTTTGCTTTGCGTTGGAAACACGTAACAACCCAACAGATACCACATGACCATTGAAGTGACTTATCGCGTGTTTAAATAAGCATTATACCCGAAAGCGATATGCTCTTACAATACGACTATCAACATTTAGAATAAAATCCGGTCAGGATTAATGACTGTGCCTGTTCATCTGATCTCATCCGGTTTTCTTTCCTTCTCTCTCTCTCTCTCTCTCTCTCTCTCTCTCTCTCTCTCTCTCTCTCTCTCTCTCTCTCTCTCTCTCTCTCTCTCTCTCTCTTGTTATTTCACGACCTCTATTAGTCTTTATTTCCATCTGTTATCTGCATGTTTGTTTGGCAATTGGAAAAAAGGCGTGTCTCCGCCTTTTCTCCAATATATTGAAAAGCTTTAACGATTTGCCTCCATTAAACAAACTTGATAACTGAGACAGTAGTGAATCAGTCGCTGCTGAAATTAGTGTGTTCAAGTTTTGCTAAAAACTTGGGCTTCAAAAATCGATATTCAAGACATTGTAGGTAAATTGGCGTAATATTTATTTCTACGCGTCAGCTGTATCATATATTTGCATACTGGTAAAATACTTTAAAACTATTGTTATTTCTATATACCATATTTTCCGTATATTTCGCATATGGATCAATTCTGGCTAACAGAATGGTGTAAGTACCAATAACCTAGTGTCGTTTTCCAACTACAAGCTACAACTGACGTGATATAATGCAAACGGTGAATATATATATATATATATATATATATATATATATATATATATATATACAAAGACAGGTGTCTGCCATTTTATTCTTTCTTCTTAGCTTATGTTCCTTGTTCCCCTTTTCCATCGGTTTTTTATTGTTTGAGGGGTATCTGTTGGTACGCTTTGCTAATACTTTGGTTTGTTGTAATATACATATGTTTAATAACAAAGATGAAGGGAAAAAAAGGAAAAGAATCTAAACCAAATTGGCGAGGTTATATACCCAAAACACATATAAACACACAGTTTTTCTAAATTTAAAATTACAAGCGTATCACTTTCGTGCGCATGTGTAGTCGCATCAACGAAAACAAACA
>OZ038477.1:54128794-54143794 GCA_964036315.1 Acanthosepion esculentum | reverse complement strand
TGTTTTGGTAAAATAGAGCGATTACCCGAAGTAATCACTTCTCGGTCTTTGGATGAAGTCGCCGATTTAACCTATATAACTCTTATCAGACAACATGTGTTCTTTCCTCCCAGTGTGAACGTAACAATGCCAAAAACACAAAAATCGAATATAGGGAAAAGCAGCAAATGTCTTACAGATTGTCCCGCATTTTGATGCTGAATGTCTTGACCCGCTTTTTGGAAAATGGTGACTTTTTTAAATTACCCACATAATTTTACTTTCTTTTAGACAAATTTGTTTATTATTTTGTTTTTTGTTTGCTGAATTGCAGCGCCAGTTTTGCTTGATGCTTTTCCGATGTTTTCTTTCCATAGAATCTACAAAATTGCCACTCTTGAATGAGTATAGAACAATGTGAAGATATATTAAAAAATCGTTGAATATATTTTCACTCCTGGGAAACGTTATGTAATGATGCTTTTATATTGTTTTTTTTGTTTTGTTTTTTTTCTTAAAATACAGTTCTGTTTAGGGTTTACGGTCACATCACGTTGAAGCATCGGTCCCCGTGCGATCACCGAAGTTAACCAACGTCGAGTCTGGCCAGTAACTAGATCAACGGTTTCTGAAAACTTAGCATGAGTCAATATATTATGATTTTCAGGCACTTGCCAACTGCTGTGGCACACACTGAAATTGTCTCTCCAGGCTGATATTACCAAGAAGCCACCTCCCTGTCAAATTGATTATGGTGAGATTCAAACTAGGTTCCCATGGTCAGAACTCTAACTTTCTAAGATTTAAACCAATATTCATATATATATATATATATATATATATATATATATATATATATATGAAAAGTGAATGTATATAATATATATATATATATATATATATATATATGAAAAGTGAATGTATATAATATATATATATATATATATGTGAAAAGTGAATGTATATAATATATATATATATATATGAAAAGTGAATGTATATAATATATATATATGAAAAGTGAATGTATATATATATATATGAAAAGTGAATATATATATATATATATATGAAAAGTGAATATATATATATATATATATGAAAAGTGAATATATATATATATATATGAAAAGTGAATATATATATATATATATATATATGAAAAGTGAATATATATATATATATATATATATATGAAAAGTGAATATATATATATATATATATATATATATGAAAAGTGAATATATATATATATATATATATGAAAAGTGAATATATATATATATATATATATGAAAAGTGAATATATATATATATATGAAAAGTGAATATATATATATATATATATATGAAAAGTGAATATATATATATATATATGAAAAGTGAATATATATATATATATATATATATGAAAAGTGAATATATATATATAGATATATATATATATGAAAAGTGAATATATATATATATGAAAAGTGAATATATATATATATGAAAAGTGAATATATATATATATGAAAAGTGAATATATATATATATATATATGAAAAGTGAATATATATATATATATATATGAAAAGTGAATATATATATATATATATATGAAAAGTGAATATATATATATATATATATGAAAAGTGAAAATATATATATATATATGAAAAGTGAAAATATATATATATATATATATATATATATGAAAAGTGAAAAAAAATATATATATATATCGGAACTAGCACTTAATGACGAACACGGCTACAATGTGCTGACCGTATTTAGAAATTAACAATACGTTTACTTTCAGCAACATTTATATTATCTATAATAGGACTTACCATTTATAATAATATTATATCAAAAATCTTTGAAAATATCTTACAATTTAGCAGAAAGCACTCGGAATCGACAAATCTCTAGGATATTTCTTACATTCATTAAGTTCAGAGAAGAACCCGCTTGCACTCATATACAACACCTTGTCAGTCTTTTTTAACAAAACATTATACAGGGTGTCCAAAAGAAATTGACATCATTTTAAAAGCAATTATTTTGAAAACTACTAAGTCGAGCTCAATGAAATTGAACAGTTTAAGTGTTGAACATCATAAGTTCATTATGGGACCGATTTCATGAGTGTTCAATATGTGCACCGCCTGTGACTCGGCAGACGTCAAGTCGGTTGTCAAGCTCTTGCCAAACACGCTGTAGCATGTCTCCGGTAACATTATCCAGCGCGGAAGTGATTATCTGCTTGAGTTCATCAATGCTAGCAGGAAGAAGCTGACATAGACCAGTCCCTTCACATATCTCCATAAAAAGAAATCACCCGGAGATATGTCCAGTATCAGAAAACTGTCTTCATCTCCACCACGCCCGATCCATCTCTCTGGCGAGATTCTCATTGAGATAAGAAAAATAAAATATTAAATATAAAATCTTGATCTGTTTCTATACATTCTGTGAAAATGAAGAGGCTATTTCAACAAGAATTGCCAAAATTATTGGCCTGCGAAATTATGTCAATTTTTTGGGGACACCCTGTTTAAGTTGGCTGCTTTACGAGTTTTTGCGCTGATTACGTCAAATTTTTACATCAGGAACACTGCAAATTACGCCATTGAATTCTATATTTTATATCATTAAATGGAACGAGTCACACTATGCATAGCAAAACAAAATAAAGAACTCGTATAGAAATATTTAATTTTCTATGTTTTATGCAACATTTACGTCTTAATCCTTTTTCTGCTTTGCTTTTTATTATTTGGGTTTTTTTTTCAAATAAATTGATGTAACATAAACGCTCATTGGTCATGAGGAAAATCGACTTAGTTGATATATAAGATCATTGTACTCTGTTAATATTACTGCCCTGCACGTTGATCCCAGACAATGGTGGGAACTTCTAAATATTAACATTCCTCTACAAAGATTTGTTAAAATTTCACTTGTGAGCTCGAGTCAAAAGTTCAGCAGAAATGTATTATCCCAAAACTCTGACATCGATTACTGGCATAATTCTTGCCCAACTTGATATTATCAAAAATAAGTTTTAAAAATATATATATATATATAATTAAATAAGTATTAGATGTTGCAGATTATAACATAAATAACAACATTTTTATAGGAGGGGGTGCTGAAAAGTTTTCGGCGTGGCCCCCTTCGTAAACTCAGATTAAATGAACAAACATCAGAATTTATTTTAGAATCTGTTCTTGTTGGGGTCGATAACTTTTCAGCACGTTTTTACGACTTAATCTAATAAGTAAATGAAAATAAAACCTGATTTATTATTACCAAACAAAAATTGGCTTTCCATCGAAAGAGAAATAAGAAGATACTTTTGTGAGATTTTTATTTCGTTGTTATAACATAATAATATAAGGAATTCAAGACACAAGCCTGGTGACACAAGCTTCCAATCAGCTAAACAAATTGAAGAGGACTAATTTGGTAATATAGCACAAGTGAAAAATGCGAATATGAGAAGAAAAAATCTTCCTTGTCTATTACAATTCTAACAGCTAAAATTGTCTATAAATGTGTACGAAAAGTTCAAACTAATTTTGAAAAAAATTACTAAAAATAACGATGTTTATAATAATGGGAATGCTAGACAGGAAAAGATATTTTCAGTTTACATTTCCCTATTCTAGGCATTAGTATATCCGTGATATAGTAGCACTTTAATAGATGGACGGAACAGAATAGATGAAAGAAACGAATGACAAACATCCATTATTCACAAAGTGATTTTATATACCGCTATGTCATACAAGAAATTATATACAAACATATAAATATGCGTCACTAATTTGTTCCACACAGAAAAATTATAACATCTGAATACACCAACAACAAGCAGTCTGAAATGGCGAGAAGTGATAGGGTCTTACTTGTAAATTTGTAACTTCTCATGACCCAATTTGGCTTTCGTTCTGGTAAGGTCTATAATGGTGTCATCAAACAACTCCAACCTCTCTAATAGAAACTTGTATACCTGCTATGTTGACCTCACAACAGCATACCGTCACAGTAATAGTGACTTCCTCTTCTCAACCATTAGAAACCGCCTTCCGAGCTCTAACTCCACTGGACATCAATATTTGATGGAACTATAATGGTCCACATGCCGTACACGTCGGGCGAGGACTCCACGACCTAAACATTCCAAACCTCGTCAGGAGGACGACAAGAAGTAAATGAGAGCCACAATCTATTTAACCTTTTCCTAGTCTATGATCTGCTCATATATAAGCACAGATTAGAAGAGATGGCCGCAGATCTTTTAAGAATTCTATACTGTATCCCAAATGAATCTACTAATAGAAAACAACGTTCCTGCTTCTCCTCCCGGGACCAATAAGCGGGGCTATACCGATGAAATATGTATTCATAGTTGGGATAAGAATGATCAACATCCTCTTCAAAGTGTTCCATTAAGTAGAACTCAAGATAAACTTTTCCAAAACAGAATCAAGAATGTGGAATTGGAATGAATGTAGTGACGATACCTACTCTGAATCCATCATAAACATTTCAAATATGCAATTACCGTAATTCGCCATGTATAATACGCCTCCATCTTCATCCATAATACGCACACTTAAAATTGTGCTGAAAGTGTGGGAAAATGCTTCTACTCATGCATAATACGCAGCCCTTGTTTGGTAATCAAACACTTTAAATTGTACCTCACCAATTTCATTATGGCCATTGTTTCCTACTCTTATTTAAAAAAAATGTTTTTACACAGAGTATTATTATTCTAATTTAGTTTTATGATAATTCTTGTTTTATTTTACGGCAATTTTTGAAAGATATTTCTACCTGTGTATAATGCGCACCCCTGATTTTTCTTACTATTTTTTAGAAAAAATGCCTATTATACATGGGGAATTACGGTAATAAATACTAAGCACTTCAAATATCTCGGTGTATGGATCAGTTATAACAAATTTAGCATAGGAGATATGTATTAACAAACAGAAGTAAGTAACTCCCGATTTTTTGGCTAATGGATCTCAAACTGTATGGGTATTTCACCCTCGGTGATTTTAGTTGATGAGTACATTACATGTATTTGCCAGCTACCCCTCAATTAACAACTTGAAATAGCCCATCTCACCAAACAGACCAGTACCGGCTGCCTGCAAGAAACTGCTAGATGAGGTTGATCGTGTGTACGCATGATTACTATATAATAATATATATACCGTATAGATTCGCGTATCATGTGACCTTTGAAGACCTAATTTTGAACCTAATTTGTCCACATGGATATATAGTTTTGTCAACGGCGTAACCAGGGCTAGCAGTAAATACGCTAATTTTATATCACGTGTATTAGCTTCAAAATGAGATCTTCAAAAGTCCCATGATACGCGAGTATATACAGCATATATATATATATATTGTTCAATTCATATTCATATTTTCCGAAGTGCTCATAATTTTTCGGCACTTTCCACTTCCCAAAATCTGACCAAGCATCAAGTTTTGGGAACAGGACTTCCTGATCGAACAGCGAAATTTATGATTATTTTTAATATTTATGCAATTTTTTCTTGTGAAGGTTTGTGTACGAAAAAAGTTTGAATTTATATACATATGAGTATAAAATACGTTTGCAATGAAAGGAATGTATTTGGAACATTGAGATATTACCCACGTGTATGGATGAAACAGAACTACTCATTCTTGTGTGTGTGTGTGTGTGTGTGTGTGTGTGTGTGTGTGTGTAGAAGTCAGTACAAACAAACATATACGTGTATTTACGCATATCTATTTTAATCATTGAATATATATATATATATAATATATATATATATATATAATATATATTTCAAACCTTATTTTTAAGTATATGAAATAAATGCCACTTTTTGTTTGTTTTTTTAAACAGTGTGTATTATGTCTATTGGTCTGCACACTCGAAAAAACCCTAATAAAGAAAATGTGCTCTGCGGCAGGGCTCGAAACCGCGTACCCCTTAGTGAGAACCCTTTTTAAACTGCTTAAAAATAAATAACGTTTGAAGTAGTAAAAATGCCGGATTGAAAATAAATCCATTAATTCTTTTATATATATATATATATATATATATATATATATATATATTAACCAAATAAATGAAAAAGTGAAAAGATTCTCTGTTATTAGCATAACATTATATAAAGAAATTTGTATATCATATTCACACACACACAAACATATATATATATATATATAAATTTCTTCACTGAATATTCTTGCTTGACCCAGTTAATGCTCGTGAGGGGCGGCTAAGGGTCAATAAGCAGACGTGGATCTTGGGGCACTGTTCCGAGGTTATCTGTATACTTGGATGTGTATCGCTGTGGAAATGAGTGAGTAGAGGGGCTATATCGAGTCTAGTTTGTGTGTTCTTCGGCCCGTGGTACAGTTAGTATGACGTTTGCGTTGTATTGAAATGGTCCGGGTTCGATTCTCGGTGGATACGCACTGCTGATGAGTCACAAATAGGACGAAACGGCCGTCCAGTACTTTCTGCATTCTGTTGAAGATTATTCTGGGCTCGATGAATTACTATATATATATATATATATATATATATAAAATGAACACTGAGGTCAACACCTAGCTGCGACAGTCTGTTTCATGCTCAAATGCAATCTTCAGGTCATGTGAGTTATGTTTTGGATAGACTATTTATATATGCTGATCAATAAATTCTGATTAATAAAGTCTATTGCATTATCCTAACGGTTATTGGTTAGATGGTAACGATTATGTTTCAAATCATTATAGAGCCTATAGAATAATTTTAAACATACCGTAACAGTTAAGATAATACAGTAGACTTTATTACCCATAATGCTCCAGTGACCAGCATATGTAAATAGTCGAACGAAAGCACAATTCACATGGAAGATTGCGTCCACGCATGAAACAGACTAGGTGTTGACCTATATTTATATTTACTTGATACTGAGAAATTTTACCCATAAATATTGCATACCTTAAAACTATATATATACACATAACCCAAAATTATTAGCTGAATTTTAATCAAGAAATTATTGCTGTATAAGGTTAAATCTATATAATGAATGTTTATCAATGAATAAATGCACTGGCAAGAAAGGAAATTATGTTGAAAAATAAATATTTGTTGTGAGAAATAAATGCTTTTTTTTTTCATCCCTAAACTGCCTGACTTCCCTACGTGCACATATGTATGTACATATGTACGTATGTTTATTTTATGCATATATGTATCTCGTCGGGACAATCCTCAGAATCGAGAACAGTGATTTTTCCAGATGGGGAATTATTGGTATTTGTACGCAGGTGACCAATGAATCAGATCATAGCTCCACAGATATTCTGACAGTGAGAGCCAGCCTTTTTGGAAAGATCAGAATTCAACAGCTGAGTCCGTTATCCCTCCTTTTCCTCCTGATATTAAGTTGTTTTCTACGCGATGTTGCTTAATCGTTAATGAATTAGTGCCCTTTGGGTGGTCCTGTCATTAGCAAACGTTTTCCAGTTGTCAGCATTAATATAACAATTCCCGATGTTTGCCTTCAGAACTTCCTCGTAGCGTTTCTTTTTCTTTCCACCCTCTCAGGCTAGCCGCAGATTTGCTTGGGGAATTAGCTCCCTTCTATTTGGAGCACGTATTCTCTCTACTTCTAATACTCATGCCCAACTGTCTCGGGAGAATCAATAAAATCTGTCGAATCTTTAACATATCGAGGAAACGAGGATGAAAAAAATCAGCATTACTCAGGACTGGCCGCCTTGAATAGAATGAATGTGATCTAGAAGTCTGATCTGCCATAAATCTCAAACGGAGATACTTTTGCGCCACTCTAGAGAACATTAATTAAAACCTTTCAGTCAAAGACTTGATGGAACCTACACTCTTAAGTCTGCTGACGTAATTTTCCAACATTTTTTTTTTGCTTTCTTTAATTATTTTCCGCGCTTTTGCTCGAAGTTGCTTAAATTGTAGAAAATTAGAGGTTGAAGGCTGATTGTTGAAATCTCTCAAAGCTCTTCTGAGTCTGATGGCTTTCTTACACTCATTTTTGAACCAAGGTCTATTAGGTTTTTTATACTGAAGTTTTTGGAATGCATTCCTTTGCTATAGATATAAGGATTTTCATAAACTGTTCTAAGTGCTTGATGTATTTACCATCAGTTAGTTTAACAGAATTTTCTTTTAAATTCTTCCCAGTTAGGTCCGCCTAATTTCCAACGGAGAGGATTTTTATCATTTTGTTCTGAATTTTGCAGAACAATTGGCAAGGAACCACTACCGCATGTGTCCGTCAGAACCTTCCAAGAGAAATCCATATAGATTGATGAATCACATGTGGATAGATCTATTGCAGAGTAGCTACCACTAAATGGATTTATGTAGGTCGCATTTTAATCGTTATAAATACATAAATCATTGTTGTTTATAATTGTTTCTTTTGGTTTATGTGTTTACAGCCCCATATGGTGCTGTGACAGTTAAAGTCCCATAGTATCATAATTTATTTGTGATCTTATTTTCCGTTTTTTGGGGTTTTTTTGTGTGTAGAAGGACCTTTCATGTAACCTTCTACGACTTGCCTTCCCTCTGAAAATGCGATGTTTCTTTTATATATTTTACTTCGAGAATTTCCCTTTCCTTTTTCCAGAAATCGCATGTTTCCGAGTATGCTGGATGGCTTTCCTGGCAGTTAGAATATCTTATTTCATTGTGGCATTCTTCTTCCAAATGATCTGAATCTCTTTGGCCACATCCTGCAGCTATCCTTATGATGTCTAAATGTTTGGCACTTAAAGCATCTTAGTAGAGCAAATATATAGTTCCACTGGCCCATTATTATACCCTATTTTTATTTTATTTGGGGGTGGTCCTTTACTGAGCCTTGTTTTCTCTTCGGTCTGCCACCCATTCGCACAATCTCGTTAAGTAACTCCTGCTACCAAGCTCGATCTTTAAAAGGGTCAGATCCGACCAAGAATGGAATATTACTTCTATATCTGAGTGGTGTTGTCCAGTCCTCACTATCCAGCGTCGACAGAGTTCAAAAACAATTACTTGGCCTTTTGGGTGATTAATTATTCTCTACCCTGCAACCCTTGTCCCACAGACGAAACGTTGCTAGTTTTTCGCTACTCTATCATTCCTTAATCTCCCACCAATTCAGACAATGTTACGGTAGAAAGTCATCCCTCCATTCCCCTTGTGTTCCTTTGATAAGAAGTACGTTCCTCTCTGACGGCTTCTTCCCCAGAACTGTTACATTCTATAACAGACTCCCGAGAGGCTGCTTCCATAACACTACAGTCTTAGCTTCTTCAAGCGACATCTATCCCACACATCCTCATAAAGTGCACTTCTTACCACCTCCTTCCCTCTTCCGTACAACAATATCACTCAATAACCCTCTACCTTGAGTGGCTCTTAGGCCTTGTATTGGGTGAACTAACAGTATAAAGAAAATTTTACTTGCTGATTGTTCTTTCTCTTGCATTCACTATGTCCTGTGAGTCTTAAATTCTCCAAGCCCTCTTTCCTCATAATATGTCCCAGAAATGTTAATTGTCTCTTTCTAGTTGTACTCTGTAACTCTCTTCCTCGTGTGGTTCTTGGGGCTTTACAGGGTGAAAAAAGTTTCCTTCTTAAAACTTCCTTTGTTTGTCACATGTTCCGTCGACGATTTAAATGTTTGGAATTTCTCTTCCAGGGTTAATTGATCACATTGATCGTTTTAGAGAGTTGGACAATCTCAACATCGCAACGACATTTGACCGCTGGCGGGGGTGTCGTGTATCGAGTTCACCGATTAGCAGAGATGAAATCAATACACGACACGCTGGTGTCTGTTGAGAATTAAATTTTCTCTCAACCATTGATCTTTTAGCTTACGTGCTATTTGTTGAAGCAAAGATTAGAATTTCTCAGCATCGTGTTTTATTTGTTTATTTTTAAGCAAAGTGAGTCAGATTGAAATGTACTGTAAGCTTTCCGCTTATCATCGATCGGTTATTGAAGCGTTCTACGTTTGTCATTGAAACAGCCTGACGTTTTCTTTATATGTCAATTGTCTGTTCGCAAGTTAAAAGGGATGGCATCATTCTTAAAGATGACCGACATATTTAAATCGTCAGGCGGCCTGACGATTGCGTCCAGCATGAAACATCTTGTCGCCTCTGAGTGTTGACTTCAATGTTCACTTTTATATATATATAAAAGCACCTGGTATATATATATATATATATATATATATATATATATATATATATATATATATATACCAGGTGCTTTAAGCTCGGGTGTGTGGGTGGTGTAGTGGATAATGTCTCGGAATTGTTAATCGGAGTGCGGAAGTCCAATTCCACTTGGATTCGCTATATTCAATTACGCGCGAATACCTTTGAGAAAGGTATGAATCCTCTTCTTCTCCTCCCAGCTATGGGCTAATTAACAAGACTTGATTCACTAAAACCATTATTATCTCAAAAAAATTAAAAAGAATAAATAAATAAAATAAAAATTGCATACAAAATATTTAGATTTTAGCATTAAATAACACAGAGGTTGGTATACCGCTGAAATAAAGCAATCAACCAAAAGTCACATAAGTGTTTTTTATTGTATATATTTTTTTTGGTGTGGGGGGGGTGTTTTTTACAGAAATTACAAGGGTATAAGGAGGAGTGACTATGAAGGAGTGATGCTAGAGGGGGTGAAATCTTGTATGAATTAATTTCAACACTTCTTATAATTAAACGCATTATTTCTTCCAGGTAATGTATTTATAATGTAATTATTATTTATATTATTTTACTTTAAGATTAATTTATATATTATATATTTATGTATATTTTATAGTATATATATATATATATATATATATATATATATATATATATATATATATATATATATATATATATATATTTTATAGTATAGATATATATATTATAGTATATATATATATATATATATATATATTATAGTATATATATATATTATAGTATATATATATATATATATATATTATAGTATATATATATATTATAGTATATATATATATATATATATTATAGTATATATATATATTATAGTATATATATTATAGTATATATATATTATAGTATATATATATTATAGTATATATATATATATTTTATAGTATATATATATTATAGTATATATATATATATTTTATAGTATATATATATTATAGTATATATATATATATTTTATAGTATATATATATTATAGTATATATATATATATATTTTATAGTATATATATATTATAGTATATATATATATATTTTATAGTATATATATATTATAGTATATATATATATATTTTATAGTATATATATATATATTTTATAGTATATATATATTATAGTATATATATATATATATATTTTATAGTATATATATATATTATAGTATATATATATATATATTTTATAGTATATATATATATTATAGTATATATATATATTTTATAGTATATATATATTATAGAATATATATATATATATTTTATAGTATATATATATTATAGTATATATATATTTTATAGTATATATATATTATAGTATATATATATATATATTTTATAGTATATATATATATTTTATAGTATATATATATTATAGTATATATATATATATATATTATAGTATATATATATTATAGTATATATATATTTTATAGTATATATATATATATTTTATAGTATATATATTTTATAGTATATAAATATTTTATAGTATATATATATTATAGTATATATATATTATAGTATATATATATTATAGTGTATATATATATATATATATTATAGTATATATATATTATAGTATATATATATTATAGTATATATATATTATAGTATATATATATATTTTATAGTATATATATATTATAGTATATATATATTATAGTATATATATATTATAGTATATATATATATTTTATATTATATATATATTATAGTATATATATATTATAGTATATATATATATATTTTATAGTATATATATATTATAGTATATATATATATTTTATAGTATATATATATTATAGTATATATATATTATAGTATATATATATATTTTATAGTATATATATATTATAGTATATATATATATTTTATAGTATATATATATTATAGTATATATATATATTTTATAGTATATATATATTATAGTATATATATATTATAGTATATATATATTATAGTATATATATATATATATTTTTTAGTATATATACATATATTATAGTATATATATATTATAGTATATATATATATATTATAGTATATATATATATATATTTTTTAGTATATATACATATATTATAGTATATATACATATATTATAGTATATATATATTATAGTATATATATATATTATAGTATATATATATTATAGTATATATATATATTATAGTATATATATATATATTATAGTATATATATATATATATTTTTTAGTATATATACATATATTATAGTATATATATATTATAGTATATATATATATTATAGTATATATATATATATATATATTATAGTATATATACATATATTATAGTATATATATATTTTTATAGTATATATATATATAGATTTATAGTATATATATATATATATATATATTTTATAGTATATATTTTAGTATATATATATATATTTTATAGTATATATTATAGTATATATATATATATTTTATAGTATATATATATATATATATTTTATAGTATATATATATTATAGTATATATATATATATATTTTATAGTATATATATATTATAGTATATATATATATATATTTTATAGTATATATATATTATAGTATATATATATATTTTATAGTATATATATATTATAGTATATATATATATATATATATTTTATAGTATATATATATTATAGTATATATATATATATATATTATAGTATATATATATTATAGTATATATATATTTTATAGTATATATATATATATTTTATAGTATATATATTTTATAGTATATAAATATTTTATAGTATATATATATTATAGTATATATATATTATAGTATATATATATTATAGTATATATATATATATATATATATTATAGTATATATATATTATAGTATATATATATATATATATATTATAGTATATATATATTATAGTATATATATATTATAGTATATATATATTATAGTATATATATATATTTTATAGTATATATATATTATAGTATATATATATTATAGTATATATATATATATTATAGTATATATATATTATAGTATATATATATTATAGTATATATATATATTTTATAGTATATATATATTATAGTATATATACATATATTATAGTATATATATATTATAGTATATATATATTATAGTATATATATATATATATATATTTTTTAGTATATATACATATATTATAGTATATATATATTATAGTATATATATATATATTATAGTATATATATATATATATTTTTTAGTATATATACATATATTATAGTATATATATATTATAGTATATATATATATTATAGTATATATATATATATATATTATAGTATATATACATATATTATAGTATATATATATTTTTATAGTATATATATATATAAATTTATAGTATATATATATATATTATACTATATATATATATATACATATATTATAGTATATAGATATTTATATTTTATAATATATATATATTTTATAGTATATATATATATATTATAGTACATATATATATTTTATAGTATATATATATATAGTATAGTACATATATATATTTTATAGTATATATATATATATTTTATAGTATATATTTTAGTATATATATATATATTTTATAGTATATATATATATATATATATTTTATAGTATATATTTTAGTATATATATATATATTTTATAGTATATATTATAGTATATATATATATATTTTATAGTATATATATTTTATAGTATATATATATATATATATTTTATAGTATATATATATTATAGTATATATATATATATATATATATTTTATAGTATATATATATTATAGTATATATATATTATAGTATATATATATATATTTTATAGTATATATATATTATAGTATATATATATATATTTATAGTATATATATATTATAGTATATGTATATATTATAGTATATATATATTATAGTATATATTATATTTTATAGTATATATATATTTTATAGTATATATATATATTTTATAGTATATATATATATTTTATAGTATATATATATATTTTATAGTATATATATTTTATAGTATATATATATATTTTATAGTATATATATATATTTTATAGTATATATATATATTTTATAGTATATATATATATTTTATAGTATATATATATATTTTATAGTATATATATATATATTTTATAGTATATATATATTATAGTATATATATATATATATTTTATAGTATATATATATTATAGAATATATATATATTTTATATAAAGACATTTATATTATGTTTAACGTTCTTTTTATAGATACAAATAAATTATTATAGTATATATATATATTTTATAGTATATATATATATTATAGTATATATATTATAGTATATATATATATATTAGAGTATATATATATATATTATAGTATATATATATATATTATAGTATATATATATATATAAGTATATATATATATATTATAGTATATATATATATATAAGTATATATATATATATTATAGTATATATATATATATAAGTATATATATATATATAAGTATATATATAAGTATATATATATATATAAGTATATATATATATATAAGTATATATATATATATAAGTATATATATATATATAAGTATATATATATATATAAGTATATATATATAAGTATATATATATATATAAGTATATATATATATATATATATATTATAGTATATATATATATATATATATTATAGTATATATATATATA
>OZ038477.1:54118794-54123794 GCA_964036315.1 Acanthosepion esculentum | reverse complement strand
ATCTCAAGCATCTTCGGCGTTTCAACTTTTGAGGTTGCCTCAGTCATCAGGTAATGGCTCCCGAAGGAGAAATATTGCCCGGGAAAGACGTACGCCACTGGCGCTTGAACTAAGTAGGTTTGTATGAGTTCATTTATCTATATATTGCTTTTGTTTGCCTGTTTATTTCATGCTAACTAGGTAAATAATTTGTGTGGGTCTGCTTCGCTATCTCTTGAAAATCTATTTTTATGGCTGTACACGAAGCGTTGTTAAATATCATTCAAGTGATATATACGTGTTATGTTAATTTTTCGACAGTTGTGTTATTTAAACTAACCATAGTGTTTATAAACAAAATAGACGTGATTACTCGAATGGAAGGTCTATTAGGTAAACAATTATCGTAATGCCGTAACCTACATGTCTTTGCGTCGCATACCCAGCAAGGAAATAATTGCATATGTCATCACTCTTTCATTTTTCTTATTTATCCATTCGCAATTATTTGGTCGCAGCTTGAGGAAACGTTAATATATAATCATGGTAGTTGTTTAACTTACTCCTTTTTCCGATTTCGATCATAGTCTACTCTCGGAAGGAAAGTTTTTGCTTTTAATTTATGTAAGATTGCTTAATCTCATAATTCATGTTATGAGACTCTCAGTAAGCCACGGTGAAACAAAATTCAAGTTCATGACATTTTGAAAGCAATTATTAAGAAAGTAAATCAGAAGTTGACAACAGGAATTTTTTTATTTATTTTTTTTTTATTATTTTTTTTTTACTAAGTTTCAATCAATACACGGCTCAAGAGCCAGTCAAATTATTTTTCATATTTTTCAAATAATGTATAGCTCAGGGGTGAGCAAACTACGGCCCGCGGGCCACATGCGGCCCGCCAAACGATTTCGTGCGGCCCGCTTTAAAATGTTATTTATTAAAACTATATTTTTCCTTTAAAAGCCCTTTATTTTGCCAATTTTAAATATCAATTATTTTGGTTTATATATATTATGCGTCCCAGTAAAACTATAAATTTTTAGAATGCTGTATTGTACTAAAACGTACTAAATGCACTAAAAAGTCTGCCCACCCCTGGTATAGCTGGGGTTTGTTTTTGTTTTTTGTTTTCAGAAACGTATTGCTGTTAATTTTTTTTTCCAAAAAAGTATTGCTGGAAATATTTTTTTACAAGAAAGTATTGGTATTAAAACCTATTTTTACACTTTCATAGTGTTTTGACCCCCTTTTAGGGGTCAACTATTTGCCTATAACTGGGACCCTAACGGGTGCTACTACCCCGGGTCAGGGTGGATCTGAGAACACAAGCAATTAATAAGTAGTTCCACGCTACTCTGAACCTCCTGATCAGAAGCCATGCTGTTGGACGTAATTTATCTTCTTACCCAAGATGCGGGGGCAGTTTATCGTCATACCCAGGACACCTGGATTAGGTGTGAAATATAAGTGGAGATTATTAGGATAAAGAGAATAGATAAAGACTGACTTTTGTCTTAAAAATGTTAAGATTTTAGTGATCAAGGAAACATCCATGCGGGATTCTGTTCCACAAAACAGCAGGTTTTAAGAAAAATCAAAGTGGAACTGCTTCCTTACTTTTGAAACGGGAGGGTAATGCGAGTGATTTGACTCTGTGGACGTAGCATGGTGAATCCTAGATATAAATATCTGAACTGATGGAACTAAAGAGTGTAGCCCATCTGGATATTTTTCATGGAAATGACAATAGAGTTGTGACTGTGGGAAAAGAGGGCTGCAGAGTGGAAAACAGATCATCTCCCACAAGACCACATAAGGATTTTGAATCAAGGCTGGAAAATGTTTTAAGCATGCCCAGTTAAGATATGTCAGCAATACTCCATTTTTCTAGGGGTGAGAGTCTAACGTGACTCTTGTAAAGAAATATTCAGCCTCTTTCTAGAGCAATAGAATGAGTTGACCATTTTCTCCAGTATCTTTATCAATGGATGTTATGCCTGAGTTCCTGAGTGAACTTGAGTTCTGATAGTCGTTCAAAGCATGAAACCTTTTGAGTGTAACGTCATCGTGAGTAGAGCAAACCGAGATGAAATGATACTAGCTTGGTTTTTGATGGGGTGAATGTTACAAACCAGTTTTCCCAATTGAACTCTTAATGCTAGGTCAGAGCAGCGATCAAATTTAAGGCTCCGTACATCATAATTTTTGGAGTTCCTTCGATAAACTGATATCATCTGCATAAATGTTTGCTATTGATCGGAGAATGTTCCCAGGTATACATGCAAAGTAGATGTATGCTAGTGAATAAGAGCATATTTGTGTTAACTGTACATGTGTGTCAGAATATATTTGTACAAACATTATATATATATATATATATATATATATATATATATTGAAAGTATCCTTGCTGTTCCGAGAAGGCATGCTTTTTGTAATGGCTCCAAATTCCAATCGAATGTCTCTAAGGATTTTCTATATTTTTGTACATTACTCCAATACTCCAACGATAATTCCTTTATATTATTATTATTGCTAAATAATATAAAATGTAATTGATTAACATCAAACCAAATAATGTTTTGGTTATTACGATGAGATTTAAGGCAGCGACAATCATTAATAATTATTTGGAGAAAAAACTAACTCTATATAATAGGACATCTTTAATGAAAGAGGAAAGCATCGAATAACCAGTCTGTATGCAAACGATTAGTAGAACAGGAATTAAGTGCGATAGTAAAAGCTCAAAACTTGCTGAGAACTACAAGTACATAGATTTATAGAGAGACACAAACATCCACGTCTTGAAGGGATGGGTGATCATGGCTCTCCACGTCTTGTATGTTCTTTTTTGTTTGTTCCAGTTAACCTTTTATCCTCTCTTTTGTATCATCCATTCATTCAAAATCATTAAGTTGGTCAAAGTTTTCCCCTGCTTTACTTGCTTTCAGTATTCCTGTGGGTGTTAAATTCTCCAGATCTTCTTCTCACATTATGTATCTCCGATGTTTTAGTTCTCTTTTTCTGACTGTAGTGCTAATAGGTTGTTCCATGATATTATACTTATAAAATATAAATATAATCAATTTCTATATTTACACGCATATGTTTATCCATAAGAAAAAAAAATCTATATCAGCTTTAGCTGCTTAATCGAACGATTTCACATTAGAGTATTTCTTACAATAACGTTCGTAAGAAAAAACAAATTTAAAATAAATTGACGTCAAATATTTGCGTTTTGTGTTTAACGCCTTTGTTAAGAAATTCAATTGAGTTATCAAACTTCCTGATGAGCGGATTACATCTGTGAAACATGAAGTCGGGAAGATAATTTTTCAAACGTTTTTTATTTGTTTACTGTTAATTACTTAATACTTGTTCACTATTGATGGAAAGTGGGTCTCGGGTATGACCTAAAACTACATCCAACAATGGAGTCTCAACTAGGGGACAGAATTAGGGTACCCCGAACCATTGTTACCTACGGGTGAACTGTGACTAAGATCTTGCACCCTTACCATGGTTGCGGACTGTCTTTTTTTTTCATGACTAGATGATTAACATGTATGGAGATAAGATAAGAACGAGTAGAACTGGTCGCATGTGTGTGTATTTGCGTGTGTATATGTATATATATATCAGCGAGGGGAGTAACATTTCAACACAAGCACGTCGCCATTTTCCTTAGCAGATCAAAACTGTTACTGCGTTTGCGCCCTTTTTAATGGAAGATCTTAGATTGCTGGTGAACCGGAAGTTAACGGTGACTGGATTATAAAGTGCCAAGAGGAGTTGCAGTGTGTGATTATAAAAATGAGGAAAGCTGTAGCTGGCGGATGGCGCACAAGTCGATACCCGATCAGCTGGGTCAACGTAGGGAGTGGGTATGATATCAAAAGACCCGAAACCTTAATGAACCTTGGCTAAAAACATTATTGATGATGAGTACCAAATCATCAAACAGATATATTTCACGTAATTTACTATTAATGGTCAAGTTCTTCGTACTCGTTTCGTGTTAAAGCTCGAGTTCTTCAAAATCCTTTGCTATTAATGTTCAAGTTGCTATTACTATAAATGCGCAAATTCTTCTGCACATTACGTACACCATGTATTAGACCCGAGGAGTTTACCGTGTAAAAGGCAGAGTTTCCTGGGATATGTGGAGAAGATAACTGTTGACCCTAGACTTGAACAGGTTATGGTTATAATAGTCGAGAAAGCATCCTCTTGAGAGCCGGTTCCATGAAAATTGTTCGTATATATATGTGTGTTTTTAATTGTGCTAAGCTGGTATGTACATATGTGTATGCGTTCCGAAAATATAAAGGATTGAACTCACTTCTGTCGTAACTGATCTCGCGGTTGCTGTGTAATATTCAACCTTCATCATTAACATTATCTTCGGTGTTATGGAGGAGGTTATATTAAAAAATATTTTCAGAAAAATAATTGCTGGATACAGATTTACAATATATATAAAAAAGAATTCTCAGAATTACTCTGTAAAAAAAGACTATGTATAAAGGAGAAAATATAATAGATACGTACAGTTTCCCTGTTGTCTTTTTTCCTTATATATATATATATATATATATATATATATATATATATATATATATATTAGTGTATGTGTGTGTTGTGTATGAAAAATATTTTTACAAACATTTCTTCACACCAAAACAAGGACAAAAGTACATATAAACATATGTCCGCAAATCTTTCTTTTTTAAGTTTAAAGAAAGTTTACGGCAGACGACGCTGTGTTGCTATGTAGACTAAGTTACATTTGTCCTTTGTGTACATTTGTAGCTAGTTTGTCTTTAAAGTTTAACATGTGTAGTAGTGAGTTAACAGAGAAGTGCTCCGTTTAACAATGGCAGGATATTCATATCATGAGCAGACAGATGTCATTTTTACAAACGACCGCGCGAATGGTAATAGACGCGAGTTTGCACGGCTGAATGAGTTTGCGTTTCCAGACTGATGACAGCCGAGTCACCCAAACTTTG
>OZ038477.1:54076294-54113794 GCA_964036315.1 Acanthosepion esculentum | reverse complement strand
TCCATATTACGATAATTAATGAAAACCTGAAAAAATATTATTCAACCTTTTCGAGTCGAAACTGTAATGTCTCGCGTGCCCGTAAAGCTTTAAGATATTTCGTATTAAAAAAATGAGTTGACCTTATAGGGCACGGACTGGATTAAATTGCTCGATTTGTAAAAACTGCCCGTGAATTGTCCCTCTTCCAAAACAAGGTGGCGACTGAAAGTTGTGTAAAGGAGTAGGTTTTCCTACAGTATTCTCCGAAGTTTTTGGAAAACGTGCGAAGGCAAATTTTCAGTTAAAGGAAAAACGTACTTACTCTGTTTAAACCTAAACGTGATGTACCTTGTACAGTTGCGAACCCCATTAACAAAGAATTTGCCAGATTAGAAGTGCTAGGAGTTATTTCACCCACAGATTATGTGGGTGAGCTAGCATCCCCCAGAAGAATTTTTAGCGAATTAAATGGAAGATTTTCTTCAAAGATTTATTTGCCAGACGCATATCTACAAAATTGAAGAGAATGTGTAGAAAAATATAAACACCAACAAAGGTCCATATAGTTCTAATATATTGCTATTCCGAGTCTAAATGGTACCTAATATTTTCCAGCAAGTTATGCATATGATATTAGTTGGTTTAGATTTTACTTGGACGATGTACTCATAAAAAGCGAAACTAAACGGCAACATTCCGAACAGGTATTCCAGAGAATTGTGCAATACTAGCTTAAACTTGGTGAGGAGAAACATCAATTTTCCAGGAATTATATAAATTACTTAGAATAAATAATTGATGCAAATGGACGTAGACCAGACCCATTAAGGACGAGTGCGATTCTACTTTAGAATCATTTCTAGGACTCGTAAGCTATTAAAATCTTTGTGCCAAACATGCACAAATTGAAATCGCTTTTAACTATTGAAAAAAAAAGGTGCGATGCTGAATTGTTCCGTTGAATGCCAAAAGTATTTTGAAGACGAAGAACATGTTAACATATTTCGATCCGGATTTAGAAATAATTGTAGATGTTAACGATTATGGCAATGGAGCAGTTATTTTAATTCAAAATGGTAAAATAAGAGCAGTTGCGCATGCATCGAGTACGCTAATAGCAGCTAAAAAAAAAAATTGTAGCCAAATCATAAAACCTCTAGCTATTATTTTTGCTGTGAAAAGAAATTTCACAAAATATATGATAGGAAAAAATAGATTGCAACACATACTGCCATCAGGTTCAACAATTACTGAACTATGATTTCAAGATGGAGTATCTACCATCAAATAAATTGGAACATGCAGATAGATTGTCCAAATTAATCCCCAAATTTTAAGGACCTCTTGAGACTGTGATTACTTTAATTTAAAAAGAGATAGTGTTGTGTAACACCATATGTGAATTATCCGTGACTTTGGACGAAATTAAAATACAATCCAAAATGGTGGACTGCATTTGGAAAATGATGAATGACGTGAAAGCGAGAAGGAAAAATAAAAATAAACCAAGTGTTGAAGTTCCTGAGAATAAGTCTTTTTCCATCTGTGATGAAGTATTGATGTACACGGATAAAGTAGGAATTCCTGCTACCTTACAAAATAATTTTAAAGCAGTTTCATGGACATTCTAGGATGTTAAGAAGGAAATCCCTTATGAGAAGTTACTACATTGACATAAAATGGGCCTGGATATTAAACATTTGGTTAAGTTATGCAGTGATAGTGTTCTAGCGGTAAAATTACGAACTGAATTATCAACCCTGGTCTGATAATGATGAACCATGGTCTAAAGTTGGGGGACCTTGAATGGTGCGTATAACTTGATTGTCGTTGACCATTTTGTTTTTCAAAATGGCCTGAAATATTTAAATGTAAAAGACTTACTTCCACTGTAATTGTAAATTTTCTTCGTGAATTGCTTGAGATTTTAAGTTCCAGATACTACAGTGTCTGATAATGGCACGCAATTTACTTATAGTGGCTTTCAAAACTTTTGCAAATACTATGCAGTTGAACGCTGCCATACCCACCCAAAAACAAGTGGGTCGGGCTGAACGTTTTGTTGATACGTTCAAAATGGGCGTTAAAGAAATCAAACGGGACGACGGAAATGGAAGAAGTAATACTACAATAGTTTAAAAAAATTTATATATTGACCCCCAAACCTAATTAATACTGCATCGATATCACCAGCGGAATTGTTTGCCAGAAAAATTGAATCTGTGTTTGACAAATTACTATCTGGAAAAATAAAAAGCTAGCATAATAAGAAATCAACTATAAAATCTTTTAAGGCTGGATATAAAACCTTCTTCAGAACATATAAGGCAGGAAAGGGAAGATGGTGAACTGATACATGGCATTGGTAGGATGTCTATGATACAAGGGTCGAAATGGGCGTCATAAAAAACATTTAAAACAAAGATATGCCAAGGAAATAAAACCCCAACAAAAATTTACCTATGGAAGTACTGTTATACTTTTTGACTTACCAACTCCAATTATAACCACTCGAAGACACCGTGTTAGTAAAGAAAAAGACAAATCAAAGGGAAGTGAACACCAAATTAAGGAAATAGGTATTCAAAAAGAGAATGCTTACCTTACAAAAAGGAAGTGTTGTATAGAAATAGGGTCGACCTTCGCTACACTAGTTTTCAACATGGAGTCTTCCATTGACTATGAGAGGCGTCGCACTAACGACTATATTCGCTCGTATTGTAATATTAATGCAAGTGAGTAAACAGTTCTTGCCACTAATTTTGTTTTCCTTTGGAATATTAATCTGAACTACGAGTTAACACGAGTGTTAAGAACAGTGTGTGTGTATATAACATTTTTTTTTTGTTAATAGTAAACGGATGTTACTTAGACAGGACGTGGATTGCAAAAACACCATTCCCCAAATTTATCAACAAATCCCACATAATACATGCTGGGATTTCTTCCAAACCAATAAAAATGGACCACTTCTTCCATATTTATGTTCTTGTCTTGATATTAGAACGCTGCAATCACTTGACTACTGTATACCATTTTGCGTGTGAGCTTACTCTGTAAAGTTTTTGCCTCGTTACTGTTTGTTTTACTTGAATATATGACGAGTTTTGAGGAGGAAGGGCGTATTCAACAAAAAATCGAAAATTTCTTTTCTTCTTTTTTCTTTTCGTTGTAAATTCATTATATTATATCTAAGTATTTTACCAAAAAGTTAGAGCCGATTACACTATTTTTAGCTCAATTTAGGTTTATAGCCCGTAACCATGAGCGGAGGTAACATAAATCGTAGATTTGTCTGCAGAATATCATTACATTATTGTTACATAATTATAGTGAAATCATTTTCTTTTTTGTTTTCTTTGTCAAAAGTATTTTATTTTTGGTCGTATATTAATTTATTTTTGAACTGGAATAAGTTCATTTTAAATTTCAGAATTTCGCTAGTTCAACAAAATGCCTGGGAGAAAGCGATCTAAAAACGATGGAAAAGAGAGGTAAGAAAGCGAAATCGAATATAGCATCAAATTTTATATTTTATTTATTTAACTAAATAACTGACAATGTTTCCGTAAAACTTAATATTTACTGTAATAAATTCTTTATTTTATTTAAGTGTAAGGTAGTCTTACATTTACAATTCCTTACAACTAACCATGAAAAATGTTGATGAAATCTGCCTAAAACCTTTAAGCGCGTATTGCCGCAAAATTATCAAATGTTAAATACGCCCCTTCTCCACGAAACGCCTCATTGTTTGCTTAATATTATTTTGTCCTGCTCTTTTTATTCGTTTTTTATTGTTTGTGGAAACTTTGTCCGTTCCGTTTAAGTATTTTTGCCAATTACACTGACCTATTACTCCACAAGGTGGGTACAGCCAAGTAATTGCCCTGAGGGATGGCATTTCAACGATTTGATGGGTCATGAAAAACCTCAACGTCTATTTTTTTACAATAATTTCTTGTACGCACTATTCTGACTAGAAATTCAAACTACAAATATTTAAATAGATACAAGATCCTCAGTGTTATTCCATTATAATAAATGCAACTTTATAATGTGTCACGGTATCTACGAATTTGAGGTTCTCGCAAGAGATTATAGTGTTATAGAAAATTTATAAAAACAGGTTATATTTTTACAATCACTTCATCTCTTGAAAGCGGTACGTCGATGTTACCCACACTGGATATTAGGTGGCTGTGCTGCATGACAGTTTAAGTTTTTTTTTTTTTATCATTATTTGTAATTACTTTAAAAATTCTGCTTCTTTATTTTTAATAAGCTGTATTTATATGTAAAAATAAAATGAATTCTTTTAAAAAATCTGTTCCTGAATATTTCATTTTCAAACAAACCTGCAACTCCAGAAAGTGTTAAGTCATCAACAACCCAGACATTTTTTTTTAATGACAACATTCTTTCTTCTTACAATTGTTAACGTTTCAACTGATCCAAACTTCGGTTCCCATCAGGTATAACAAGAGAAAAACCACTTTTTTTTTTTTTTTTTTGTTAAAAAAAAAATAGCGACAGAAGTGGTTATTAATAAACCAATTGGATCAATCCATTTCAGTAGCGCTATGTACAAAATTAATATGTGCGCATAGTGGTTACGGGCACAAATTCCGCTCGAGTTCGTTGTTCACTCACGCACACTCATCGGAAAGATATGAATCTCTTAAGCTATGAGTTAAATAGCAAGGAAGGATGGGCTGCCAATCATTGATTGGTAACCACGCTAGGATAAGGACAATTCTGAATTTAAAACCGGTTGGACGTGGGGCTAGCAACCCCACCCCGTAAAATCATATTCGCTACAGAGGCCACAGTAGTAACACCTAACGTGGTAAGGCTGTGACCATATTCTCCACAAAAAAATGTAATGACTCTAATGAGTAAAAGGAGATACACGAACGTAACTGATCTGCCACCAAAGTAAAAACCACTCCAAATGAAATATGGATTGCCTCAAAACCTTCTTTCCTAAGCAAACTTTAAAAAGCAAGCATGGTGCTTAAATTTGTACTTGTCGGAGTTGTCCTAGTCACCTTAAACTTCTCCACTGGCCAGCTGTGCTCCCAATCCATTAACTGGACCTCATTCCAGAGAGTAATATAATTCGCCATACCAGCTTTTTGCATCTCTCCTTTGGTTATAGTTTTCTTCTATCCCTCCAATCTGGCTTTATAAGGACAGCTGGTTTCGCCTTTCTTTACCTTACCACATATGTGAAATAACTTTTGTATCCATCAATTTGTAATGTGTTAAATGTTTATTTGGATAATATCTTCATTCAACAGAATAAAGATCAAGTTTGTTTTTAATTTCTCAGTTACCTCTCACTCGCCTAATTCTTTCAATCTGTTAGCCCAGCAGCACCTCCACAAACCTAGGTCTTCTGTCAGTATAAGGTGATTTTCTAAGCCCGGCTTAGATGTGGCACAAGGCCGAAAGTATGCGGCATCCAGTGAGGATCGAACTCGCTACTCAGTCATAATTGATCTAGCAAGACAAGCTTTCTAACCATTACACCACGTCGAGGTGCCCATTGTGTCAGTATAAGTAGCGAGATTGTATCCATCACTGGCTTGGTTAGCAAGCTTGTCTCGCTAAAACACTTACGACTGAGTAGTGAGTTCGATTCTCACTGGGTGCCTCATACTTTCGGCCTTGTGCCACATCTAAGCTACGCTTAGAAAATCATCTAGGAGCTGCTCGGCCTGGAGGCCCGGATCAAAGCGTAGTATCTGTTCGCAGATCGCTCGCTTGGTCGGCCTTGTGGCTGAGAGCTTCACTCGATACTTGCCTGGTGTAGGGATTCGTCCCTGCGCTGGTGGAATCATGGCTACGACTAGCTTGGACCGGCTCCGGCCTGGACCAGCTATGACTAGCTTTGACCAGCGGCCCGGGTGAAAACACTCGGGTCCCCACGTTAAAAACCGACCTTGTGTCACAACCTGACTCAGTGTGTGTGTGTGTGTGGGGGGGGGGGGTTCAAGTAAATACCTGGCTTGGTAGGCTTGTCTCGTAGTTTACAACACCTGGTATTCCCCAGCGGTCACCCATCTCAGTAATGACTAGGCTCAACGTTGCTTAACGAGAAGCGGTATTTCAACGTGATCTGAACGTGTTTTTTTTTTTTTCTAAAGGGTTTCATATAATTACAATGATACGTATGTGCAGAATTCTTTGTAGCAGTGTAACCCTGATATAAGAGAAACTCGGATATAAGAGACTTCTCCGGCCCCGACAACTCTCTTATATCCGGGTTACATTGTAGCAGTAAAATTTCAGAAATAGCTGTCTATCTGTATAAACGCTAAATAGCTGAGTGTTTCTTTATAAATAAAATCATTACATATTTCAATGAAAACATTTGCGCCCACCAATTTCTGTGTTAAGACTTTTCAACTGTTTATTTGGAGAATGAAGTAGAAACGAGGAAATCTGTGAAAAAGAAAGTTTTTCAACAAAATAAAGATCAAGTTTACTTTTTTAATTTCTAAAGGTTTTTTATTTAATTATAATGATAAAATTGTGCAGAATACTGTTTTTGTAGCAGCAAAAATACCAAACCTTTACTATATAAAACAGATTCGCTACATACCTACATAAGCACTAAATACGTCAGTTTCCTTACAAATAAAATCTTTACATCGATGAGATACAACCAAATGAACTTGACCTTAACTCTCAGATGTTTCAGTGGGTACATGGTATGTTGAAAATGCGGTTTTTAGTCGGTTATTTATCTCGTAAGCCAGTGAAAATTAGTTTTATCATTGAACACGACACGGATATTGTAACGTCGATAAACCCATTGCATTTGTTCGACTTTCTCTCTTCTATGAGTAATGTTTGTGATTACTACATAACTAGTGGTACTGCGAATGATTTTAAGTAGTCAATATGACTTTAAAATTATCATATGTATTTTTTTTTTTATTTTGGTCTAGTCCATGGCATAGTGCAAATCACGCCCAGCATTCGAGGCCTATCTCAAATCGCGTCAAAGAAAAAAGTAAAGATTAAAAGTGTAATTAATTTGAGTCGAAAACTTAATGATCTTTATCATGGTATATTTTTCTTTACTAAGGTCTTATTTCAATTAATATATAATTTAACGGAGCTTTGGATCCATCATTTCACAAACCCGTTCATAAGGATGTACGGAATGTTATATGCATTTTAATCTTTGAATGAATTAATCCACGTTCAGACAGTTTTAATGAAAGAAAAACCATATTGAAACTATGAATTCTGGAACACAAATATGACTTGAAACAAAATAAACATGAAAGTAGCTTTTTTGTTTTATTCTTTAAAAATAAAGAATAATTCTTTAAAAATAAAGAAACTACTGTTATGCTGACTTTTTTATAGAAATATTCTTTTTTTAGAATTATAGAAATATTAAAGTAATAAAAAAGTCTCTTAAAATGTGTAGTTTTAGCAGAAGGGTCAAGGTTACCGTTTTCTACAGCCTATTTACAATATCTAGAAATATCGGATTAAATTTATTGAATTTAATTATGACATTAACTTTATCAACTTTCTTAATAACGGATTTTTCATTAAATTTGTAGTCTAAAGTATCACATTCCCAGCTATTTTATTTTTTTTAAAGTAAACTAACCTAACATAAATAAATAAATAAATAAAAACATATAAAAAATTTCATCATCCATATATTTGTTCCTATGAATAACAATACCATTGTGAAAAATGTGAAAATTACATTATGTAACAAATAATTGCATTTTTAAATAAATAAATTTGGCAATTTAAAAACTAAATCTAAGAAAAATGTCTTCAGAAAAAATGTTTGTTAAAAATTAAACATAAAACATTATTAAAATTAATTATCTTGGGAAAGGCTTTGTAGTATTCTAATAAGAAAGGGGAGAGAAAATAGGATTAATAAATTATTTCTTTTGATCAAGTAAAATTAAAATGTAACATTTCGGTATAAGAATGGTGGTAAAAATTCAATATATTTTTATTAGTTAGAAACAGAAATACAGATTACTCAAAAATAAAGAATTATTCACTAGTGCATTTGTTGCTTTTATGAATAACATTTTCCAAGAGAAGAATATTAAATTAACTTTAAGTGAAAAATTGTAAATGAACTTCCCATTAACAAGACCAAGTTTCGTAAATTACGTTTATTTTATTAGATTTCGTACAAAAAAGTTTGTTTTTTTTGCAATTAAAATATAAAATAATATAGCAAGTCCGAAGGAAATAAAATAAATAAATCTTATGCTTACTTTAATTAAATAAGCTAAAGTTATTCGAAATGTAAACGCAGAAATTTCTTAAGCCAACTACGGTAACGAACTACAGTAAACCTAAAGCGAAACTAACATTCTTCAAATCTTTGCCTCTAGTGAAACAACGTGATCTTAAAAGATAACCCTCCAGTTCTGACCGAGACTTGCACTAATGACCTTAAATAAAGATCGCCATGAAAACAGCCTAATCTAAATTAAGCCCGGCTTGGTCCAGTTTATACCCTCTTTTAAAGTTAGTATCAACAAATATTTTTCTCAACTAGAATGTTATTTATAACTCCAGTCTACTGGTAATAATGGCTGATATGAACTCATTCAACCATAATCACGTACACAGATATCCATGTTTCTAGAAATGATACACTCTTGTTCAAAAATCAATGGTCATACAGGGTGATGGTCTACTAATGTGCAAAACAAAGAATTAAATCGAAAATTGAAGAATACCCGCAAAATTTCTGCGGATGTGTGACACTGCATGGTTTCTGTAACATTTTAAAGAGTGAAATAAAATCTCTAAAAAATATCGGCTCTCTGAATCCTTATTAAAATAACAATGAAAGCAAAAAGGTTGTAAACAAGATTGAAAAAAATATTGTCAGTATTTAAAGAGGGTACAAATTAAAAGATTCAAAGCTGATACGGTTTTCTATTTCATTGATGCAGACGTTAAACGCATAAGAGCGTTATTGCTGTCTCTCCTTTCTATCTTTCTGATTATGTCTGCTTTCTTTTTCTCACTAAAACCAAATCAATCAAAACGAATGTGTCCATTATTTATTTGCGTTAATGTAATCCAATCGAAACGCTTTCTGAACAAACTCGAACGCATCAATGTATCCGGTGTTGAAGTTTAGATGAAACACCCTGCCAACATATACCCAGGTATAGCTCAGCTAAGTCCAAGATAGACTCTTGATATACGATTAAAGTCAACCTACTTCATATTTTTACGTATAAAACAGCTTAAACTAAATAAGACATCCTTACTCCAGTTTATACCCCTTTTACTATTCATATCAACAACTGTTTTTCTTAACTAGAATGTCATGGATGATTTCAGTCTATAAATTGGTAATAATGGCTAGCATTAAGCCGAAGATAGCTGTAAATAACCACACACCCAAATCAAAACTAAAAATCTTCATCCCCAGTGGAACGACGAGATTTAAAATATACCTCTAGTTCTGTTGCACTATGATTTGGCCCTTAGTAAAGAACTGCATGGTCGAATCATATGTACAGTGTAACCCGGATATAAGAGACCCTGATATAAGAGAAACCGTATATAAGAGAGATTTTATCTGGTCCCAAATTAGAGCCTGTGTTAATGTATATATAATAGACCAAACCCTGATATAAGAGAAACCCGGATATAAGAGACTTCTTATCCGGTTCCGACAACTCTCTTATATCCGGGTTACACTGTATTAAGCAATAGTGGGCTGTTCCTTTTTCTGACAACTGTATATTCTGTCTTATTAAAAATTGATGTTAGTCTTTCTTTTACTACCTTCTGTGGAAGTCATGTAGTTCTATCTGTGTCTGCTATCAATACTGTGTCAATATCTTAAGTTTTTAATATTGTAAAGTCTAATAATGAATACTAGTAGGAGTTCTGATTCTCTCATGACCGCCTCGCTGTAAAAGTTGAATAAGTCCGGTGAGATGATGCATACTTGTCTTACAATATTTTGATACGTTTTTGTTTTTTGTTTTTGGAAAAAAAAAAAAAAGCTTCACTGACTTGTACTGCCAATGAAAAGAAATATTCTTTTCAAAAATTGAATAACGTTCAGGTTTTAAATGTAGCTCAATTCGTTACTTATATTTCAATCTGGCTATTCTATTTCTCGCCAGTATTCGTCACATTTGCAATCAAAAATTACGAAAATGATATGAGATAATTTTTTTTTCTTTCATTTCTCTTTTTTATCTGGTTATTTTTTTCCTGCTTACTTTCAGAGCAATTTTTAAAGAAAGAAGCGGAATGTAAGCAAATACTGCATAAGAATCGTGGACAAAGATAAAGAGAGTGAAAGACGACCGAGCACCAATGTTTTACCCCAACTAATAAAAATTCAATTCACCACAGTTTGCTTAGCAAACAGAAAGGAAAAGGCCTTTTACCCTTTCTCTCTAACAGCAGTGGTAATATGCAAATGAGTTCATATTGATTTGGAAAAATTTATAGGTGTCCAGAACGTCCCGCTGTAACCCATGGATCTACAATTATAAAGATTCAAGCTGTCGCACACTTAAAGAAAAAAAAAAATGAATCGTCAAATCATATCGACTAACAACAGGAAGTTAGTAGGTTGATTTTTTAATAAGATTATATCGAAATACGCCTCTCGTTTTCAACCAGGATTCCTCTTGATTTTCAACCAAACTGTCTCAGGATTTAAACATTTCAAAGACGCAAAGTTCTTTGTTGTATTTCTGTGCAATCTTGGAAATATTTAGACGACTTCGGAGAATTCCAATTTTTGGAGATATACAGATTATCAAGCAAGTAGATGATTCTTTTGTTTTTTGTTTTTTTTTCTTTGATCTTTATAAAAAATGGTTTTTCCACTGTCACTGTTTGTTAGGCTTTTATGTATTCTTGAGTTCCGTCTCGATTCAACTGATAACAAGCACGTGAAATTAGCTACCACACCCTAAAAACGTTCTACATTCACTAATCAATATAATATAATATGATTAATACAGTTTTGTTTGTGGGTAACTGAAATTTTGCTTCCATCGATAAAACCATTATTAATGGGAAGAATTCCTTTCTAAGATCGAAACGCATAACGTAGGAATTCTTTCGTCTTATTAATAATCCCGAAAGAGAGAAAGAGAAAGCAATAACTCTCCTATAGGTTTAACGTCTGCGTCAGTGAAATGGGAAACCTTGTCAACTTTTAATGTTTTCATTTGTATCCTCTATAAATATTGACCATATCCATTCTAAATCTCGTTTACAGCTTTTGTTAAAGTATATTTTCACTGTTATTTTAATAAGAATTCAGAGAGCTGTTTCTTTTTTTTTTTAAATTTTCTTTCACTAATTAAAATGTTACCACACTCATGCAGCATCACGCGTCCACATTCTTCAACTTTCGATAAATTCTAATTCTTTGTTTTACGCATCAGTAGTCATGGTCTACTAATTTTTGAACAAGAATAGATTATGTTTCGAAACATGGATACCTGATTACTGTTGAATGTTCGCCATTATTACCAGTTTGTAGACTGGATTCATCTATAACATTCTAGTTAAGAAAAACGTTTGTTGATGCTATTAGTTTAATATATAACTATATATCAAACGAATCATCCTCATTCCCTTCGTATTCAATTAGTAAGAAGGAAGTTCCAATCGATACTTTGTGGAACCGACTCCCGAGACTATACTCTTAAGCTCTTCATGTCTAGGGTTAATCGTTATTTTTCCCACGTATTCTTGTAAACTGCGCTTCTTACCCCTTATAGACTTAACGCTCATACAACAATCCCATTCAGTACCCTCTACTTTGAGTGGTTCTTGGGTCTTGTATTGGATGAACATTAGTAACAAAAAAAAAGAAATTATATAAATGATAATGGTGGTGGAAATAGCCGTTTCCATGCGAGAAACATTGGCTTTTTATTAACGGAACCGGTAGCGTCACTGTTGATTGAAATTTAAATAATATATGTAACTAAGAGATGCATGTGTCTGTCTGTGGAAACATTTACATACGCGGATCTTTTCTATTATTTTAAATTCACTAATTTTACAAAGACTGAAATTAGTACAAACAATGAGGAAGGGCATGAGAAAATTCGTTCAAGTTATGCAAATGTTGCTGCGATGTTTTCTGATGAAGCGCCCATATGAATAATTAAATATTCAGTGTTTTGTTTTTTTTGTGTTTTTTTTTTTTCGTTTGTGTGGTTTCTTTGGGGTGGGGGTGTCGGTGCGGGGAATTCCATTTATGATATGTTGAAAATCGTCCCGGATCTAACCAAAATATGCTTTCTTTTCGATTCTCACAATAAATCCATTTTCATCACCAGCAAGTCACTCGGTCAAAACTTTCTTTTCTGTATCGTGCAAGAAGAGAAAGAAAATGCTTAAACGCTAACCAATGTTCCTTTCTATAAGTTCCTGAGCAGGGATGGGTGCATTTTTCTAACTTCTAAATTCTTACTAAGACTTTAAACAACGTACTGCAGCTTAACTGATTGTACAGACAATAAGAATCTATGTAAACTTCAAGAACATTTCTAAGGTTTCCCCAATATTGAAAAAGGGTGACCCTGGGAAGCTGTTTATTAAACTATCCTATTGATATTGAATTAAGACACGGGTGTGTTTTCTCGCCAGATATATTTAACCTATACAGCGAAACGATTTTAAGAGAACTGAAAGACGTACCGGGATTTATCTTCGGCGATCATAACATCATAAGATACGTGGGCGACACAATGGGCTTGCAAGCGGACATGAGGAATTTTTGGAACATTTCCCAAGTGATATTTACTATATCTAGCTTGAAAGTAAAGAATCTCAGGATTTTAGAACTGGTTTAATTTAGTCTTAAATCCAATTATTTGATCGCTTGAAGTTAATGAAAACTCGCAGATGTTTAAGCCTTTATTTTTTAGAAGGTCCGTTACGGATAGCTGCTTTTTCTGCCTCGTTTTGATAGGAAAGTCATTGGAATCGTGTTAAAACTTGAGACTTTTTTTTTTAAGCAATGGCCTATATCAAGTGGATTTTGTGTCCGTACATCACAAAATGCAGTCAAATTAACACAAATCTTTGCCTGTATTTTTATCTCTGACACCCCAATTTCGAATAACGCTAACAAAAATACCTGAAACAAATATTAAAACAATTTAAATGGGCAAATATAAGAAAATTATTCTCGGAAATAATGAATAAATTGCGGCTCGGGTTGAGAAATCGGAGAGCAGATTTCGAGTTCGTTATATCCACTTACGTGCTAATAATACCATTGGGAAAGGTATAAATACATACATTCTCCCCCCCCCCAGCTATGGGTAAATAGCAAAACAGACTGGGTTCTAGATTCTAGGAGAAGAAATTTAATTTTTAAAAAACATGTAACATGTTGGGCTCCCTCAGGCTATCTTGTCGAAGACACACCACTTCTACTTCGGCTGCAGTACGTGCGCTGTCCCTACGACCCTAATGATTTACAGGACCCTTGATGGTTATATATTTTAGGTTAGAACAAAGCAATTGTATTAGTGTGATCAGGTTTTTGAAGTTATTTTTAAAGCAGAAAATTCGACAAAAAAAGGATTTGAAAAATATAAATTTTTGTTGACATCTGCTTTTTTTTGTTTGTTTGTTTCATCTTTCATAAAATTAAAACTGCCATTTCTAGAGTCTGAAGATGATCTGAATAATCATCGAAACACCTTAAAATCGTCTCACTTTTTTTTACTCTGAGAGTTCTATAATACTCATATGCAAGTGTTTTTTTCGGAATTATTCTCATCTTTGTTTTGAAATTGTGCTGTCTCCGCGTTTTGTGTATATACCCTTATATTCGTAAGTATGTATTTGGGTACTTTTTATGCTTGTGTGTGTGTGTGTGTGTGTGTGTGTGTGTGTGTGTGTGTGTGTGTGGGTGGATGTTTATGAGTGTGCACTGAAAATCGATTCTCATGAAGAAAAACATTCAAGTCTTTCCCGCTACACTTGTGCTTACACTAGTACAAATGCTACGATTGGGTGTATTTTATGTCAGTTATCAAAATTGACTATTGTCTGTACTTCACGTAATCACTGAGGATATCTTAGTGTCATGATATCTTCAAACGTGTGTTATCACCAATTATATATACACTTGCACATACAAAAGTGTATAATCTACGTTTATACACTGTTAACAATTAATGGGTAATTGAGAAAACAATTTGCCAATCATTTTTGTGGCCATTGCCATAGCAATGTTTTTCCACCAATGACAAATCGCCTGCATGAATACTCTCATTTAATAACGTTGGTCATCATAGATTAACTGATATATATATATATATATATATATATATATATATTACTATAAATGCCATACTTAATGAGTATACGCGTTTGAGTAGACATCCCTGTTTTTAAAACAAAGAAATTAATGCCACCCGAACTAGATATCGAGATGTCTTACTAAAGACAAATGTGTCTACTTACAGTTTCAGATTCTTTATGATTATGTTGTCTACTGCTAAAACTAATTACTGTTATTCAGTGCTAAATAAAGCTATATATAAATATATATTAAACGTTATTTTTAGTGGATACTCGTGTTTGAGTAGACGCTGCGCTGATTTATTAAACAGTATTTAACCCTCATTAGATCGGATGTTCTTTGGATGTCTCGGCCACGAGATGCGTCGGTGGTCAAGCAAAGTTGAATAGTGTCTTTAAATATAGATTTTTCCCTGACTCTCAGAATAGACATATCTTATCACTTTCGTATCCTAACGTAAACAAAGCAATTTCTAAAGAAGTGGATGGAATTTTTCTTATTCCGACAGACTTTATTACCTAATCGTTATTTTTAGTGGATACTCGTATTTGAGTAGACGCTCCGTTTATTTAATAAAACAGTGTATTTACTTATTTATTTATTTATTTATTTTTGTCTACGAAAAATCTTATTAGGATTTGAACCTGCTCTTCCCTAGTGAAACCATCATTAGATGGACCGCTCGGCCGGAGAGCGCATATTCCGGAGGTTTTAGCTTGCTTGATTTCAACATGCCGGATTTATGCTTTTTTTTTTTTTTTAACTTTCTCTTCGTAGCACCAAACTTCTTGCATTTCTGTTTTAAACCCACTAACATTCCCATCGCAAACCTCATAATTGCCAATTTAACTTTTTATTTTTTGGATATACGCAATCTGCCATGTTATTTCGGTCAATTTTATTCACATCCTGACTATTATCATCATTTTTTATTATCAGTCATAACATTTCTATCATTATTTTAACATTGATATAATCGCAGTTCTGAGGGGCAAATTTGTATGAGATGATATTGCCTAAAATATGTTATAAACCGCTTCGGTTACAAGAACATAATTTATTTCTAAATTGATTTTCAGATCATTTTTAAATTCTTAGTAATTCGTTTGGTTCATACTTACTTTATTACTCTCCGATGGAACTTGAAATCGTCTTAGGATATCAAAGTGGTCGATGTGATAAAATAAAATGAAAAAAAAAATTAGTTAAAAATTAATAATGAATATGCTTCATCTAAAAAATTGGATAAATTAAGAAAAATTCATCTGCTACTTTTGCTAGCAAAGATATGAAATACAACTATTTGACAATGGTTATGTTTCTTCTAAGGAATTCGGCAAACTTGAGCAAAATTTATTCTCAATCAAATTTTGGATATAAAAATTATCTGCCCTTACAAAATATGCACAGGTCAAAGTTTAATAATAAAGAAACTCAGTTCTTAGCCGATAGCTGAGACGAACTCTCTTTCCCCATTTCTCACGGCTCGAGAGATATAGGCTCAATATGGCTATCTCTGGTGAAACACTGACATTCTTTATCAGTATTTCATTTAGTTATTATTTCCAGTGTATGTTAACTTAGCAACCTGGACAACTTAGTTTTAACACCGTCTTCTAAGTCTTTAAATCATCTTTCTATATGCGTATGAGTAAATTTTATCTGGTAACAGTACAAAAAAAGATTTTCTTGGCCTATACTGACTTTGAAAGAAGGCCATATTTACGAAGTATCTTCTAGAGTACAATTCGATACACGATAGGATGTAAGATGAGCAAACCAATTGCTGACCAGATGCTATCAGCAGTAAACACAATCCGAAAGTTCTTTCTTTCTGGGAATTCAATGAATAAGAAACATCTGGGTTCTTTAATATAATAGCGAAAATATCTGACGTTATTGATCCCTACTTGCACTGAATTTATTTATATATATATATATATATATATATATATAATGTGTGTGTGTGTGTGTGTTGAAATAAATTTCAATATGATTTATAAGCATTCAGATAAGATATCTCTTGATATCAAATGCGACATTTATTTGCGCAAAAAAGAAAAATTTAATGTTTGTTTAAACGTCAGCATTATTCATTATCCAAAGCAAGAGACATTTAAACATTACAACTAGACAAGGACCCTTCCTCTTTATATAGATATTTTCATTTATGTGCCGTGTCCCTTTAAGACGAAGGCGTTCATGGCTCTCCACATCATCCTGTCTCTTTTAGCTCTTTTTTTGTCTTTTTGTTATTTCTCCCGAACCCTGTTCTACCATTCATTTACTCAAGCTGATCAAGTATGTTACGCGATGCTTTTTTCTGTCCCTCAATCTGCCCTGTGAGTATAAACTTTTCCAAGTCCTCCTTCTTCATCACGTCACCCAGAAATCTCAACTCTCTTCTCTGATGTTAAGTATATGTCCTTTTTGTTTCCATTATCTCTAAAACTTCGTCGTTGCTCACACGTTCAGTCCATGGTATCCTCAGCATCTTTCTGTAGAACCACATTTCTGTTGCTTCAAGTCTCTTCTTCATCTATAAGGGGATTGTCCAACATTCACTGACATACAATAGGACAGTTATCACGTAACAGTTCAGCACTCTTTTCTTTGATTTTTTTTTAGAATTAGTTTGCCAGAAACTATTTTCACTTTTAAGACTCCGTTTTACCAAACAAACCAAAAATCAACTTATTTCATCTCCTCTTAACCAATATGCGGTTTCTTTCTTATTTTTACTATTTTTATTTGACACGTTAAGTGTTTCCACCAGTAAAAATTTAAATGGCCGATTGTCGAAAGGAATGTTGAAACAAAAGTTATTATTTTGAAATAGCTAACCGGCATCATGTCTCCGAGGTTGGAGAAAATAATTAATTGATGAATCATTAATGAGTTTTGAGGTGCGGTAAGAGTCGGGTGGAATACATATAAACCGAACGCTTAGTTGAAGCCAACAGTTGGAGCAAGAGCTGAGACGAGTCAGCAGCTCCTTCGTTCGCTGCTGAACCCCACGTGACCTGATGCCGAAAATGACCCGACGACCTAACATCTTATGTGAATTTTTTTACCTGATCCAAGTTTTAGAAGCAAGAGACACAGAGATAGAGTTTAACGGGAATTATTAACTTTGTTGTATCAATGACTATATAAACCAGCTGAAAATAAACTCGTTATTTTATTTATGATGATATTTGTATTTTCACCAGTGGAAGCATTCTTCGTCCTTTTCATAACAAGGTTCCGACACAACTCCCTTCAGCGCTTAAGTACGGGCGAAAATTCGATCTTCACTGCTCTGTGATCAAAGAACACAACGTAGGGCAGAGGTGAAAAATCGAAGAAACGAAGCGATCAGCAGATAACCATCAGATGATCGGCGGCAGTGCTGACAAGCGTGGAAGGACACCGTGTCGATCGGACCGACCGTGTCATACGTGAACCGGAAGATCATTCACAGAGTCTCAGCCATTGGCATACAACTGGGATGTGGAAGGAGCTATTCACAGCTGTGTAGAGACCCTACGGCAACACTCAGTTTTGTGACTGATGATGATCTTAAAACAAGTCAAAACATGTTCACGTTAACACTTCCAATCAATTACGATCAGAAGCCATGAGAAACATGCCTGGTGGGTCATCAGGGATTTTATTATTATTATTGTTGGTGGTGACAGAGTTAAAATAGTTACTTTTGCTTTTGATACGAATGACAAGTTACACAATTTACATCGACGTGACTTGCATAGAATTTATGGCTACATCTAACCATCTCGCCTGTCAACTGATGAAATTATCGACACCAGTCTCGTACTGCGCTTAAATTAAAAAAGTCTAGGCAAAGAGCTCATCAATTACCATGAAAGTATTTATAGAAAAGACACAGGGAAGCAACCTTACGGCGGTGTGAAAGCGACTGAAGCCGAGCCGCCAGATCAGGACCAATAATATTGCAGATTCTTCTTTGGATTTTTTCAAGGAGTTTAAGGTAAATAGCAGAGGGACTGGACCATATGTGACAGCAATATTCTAAGCATGGACGTATGGTAGACTTATAGTGTCAGATTCTGAAGAGAAAAATTGTCTCGCACGACACAGTGAACGAATTTTCTTAACAGCTGACCTAACAATGGATTCAATATAATCTTTTCACTTCATGTCAGCTGAGAGCCTTAGCCCCAGAAGGCGCAACGAGTAACTTTTCTGGAAGTTAGCATCTGTCATGCTGATGGAAGTCAGAGAGAGTTCTCTCAGATGATTAATAGAGAGAAGATTAGTTTTGAAAGCGTTAAAATTAACAAGCCATCGTTTGCCCCAGTTAACAACGGACTTGAGGTCGTTTTGGACATCGGCTGCCATTATGACCTTGTCGGATTGATCAGCCTTACTGTTGAGGCAGGAGTAATTGGTAGTGTCGTCAGCGTAGATGCCAAATTGATAGTTGATATTATCGGAAAGGTTGTTAATGAAGATTAATAACAGCGTAGGACTAAGTATGGAGCCCTGGGGTTGGCTGAATTTCTTAGGTAAAGCTTTGCCATTAATTTTTTTTAAAAGATTTTCTTTCTACTTAGTTTTGCGGCGTTTTATTGCAAAGCTCAAGTCGTTTTCCTACTCTACGGCTATTAAGTAGGTATCATAGATCGTAAATAAATTGGCATCTGACGGGATTGAATTTGCATCCCGCTTCCTTTAGAGTCCGTCTGATATGGACAAATGTTGATGTACGCGTTTCTGTAGGCATATGTGCCACCAGGGAAAGAGGGAGATTCTTCAAATGAGATAGTTTTAAGATTCGTGGAACTTTTCGACATAATATTCCTATCTGAGTATTTGAACACAAATTAATGTCAGCATTAGCAAGGATTACATTTCGTTAATCCTCAAACACCGTCTTAAAAATGATAAATCTATAACATTCTATCACATCGTGCTATCCGAGAAATCCTGCATAAGTCGGCCAAAAGTCGGATTAAAAAGAATGACATTCTCGAAGAGCCTAAATCTTACAGCGAGGTTTTAGCAAATAAGAAGTAAGTTATACACTAACAATTATCACAGACATCAGGAAGTACTTTAAATTAGTAAAGAGAAATTATAGCCTTGGGCTCAACTTTACAAACAAACGTGTGTTTCGACTCTTATTTTAATGTGATGTTCTTTCATGGCAGCGTCTTGGGTTTGACGATAAGCTACATCAAGCAGCAAGGCTTCTGATCAGGAGGTTTTGAGGAGCATGGAACCACCTCTCAGTTGCTGTTGTTCCCAGGTCCACTCTGACCCGTAGTGGTAGTACCTGTTCGGATCCCAGCTATGGGCAAATAGTTAACGCCAGAACACTATGAAAGTGTAAAAATAGGTTTTAATACCAGCAATACATTTTTGGAAAACAAATTATTACCAACTATACATTTCTGGAAAAAAAAATATTACCAGCAATACATTTTTGAAAAATATATCCAGCAATTTAAAATATATTACCAGCAATAAAATTCATGTCGGCATTAAATAGCACATTGAGGTTGATACGTTGTAAAACAAAACAAACCAAACTAAACTTTAGGACGTGGGCGATCATAGCTCTCCACAGATTCCTTTTTTTATTTTCTCGGAATTGCCATGACGTCTTAGGAAATATGGTGGTGTCTCGTTGCTTTTGCCATTGTTTCAAATTCATAGTTGTCATTCTGAGAGTGGTTACTAAGATTTGACATCAAGTCTGCCGTACTATTTACCTCAAAGCTAAAGGAAGAAAAGTTGGATTCATACCTTTCCTAAGGATATTTGTGTAAGAGTAAACGCAACATACACTAGAACTTGTAGAATGTATGTATTGCTGTAATTAATTACCCCTTTTCTTTTATCATTAACTGTTTTTTCATTGAATTATTTTACATTTTTTTTATTATTACACCCAAAGCAAGGCGATGATGCCGCTAAGATGTAAGAGGGTTACTGGGAGTGAAAGAGAAGAAGACTTTAGTAAGAGAAAAGAATAGGTTTCAGTACGACAGAAGATGGCGATAGATATTGCATATATTTTAAATTATATATTTGGCTTGGCTAACAAAACTTAAGTGTGTCACTAATGCAAAAACGTCTGAATAAATCCAGTCTTATCATTGATAATACAGTAAACAGACGATACCCCAGAGAAAAGGAAAACGTATTAAATAGAAAAAAATCGCTAGATCGGAACTAATAAACGAACAAACCGCATATTATACGTCGATCAATATCAGGATTTTATGAAATTTATAACACGTAAGACGCTACGAGGTCTGTTCGGAAAATATCCAACCATTTTGAAAATCTGGAGAACCTGTGTCTCGACTTTGATGTAATTTGGAGACCAATCATAGGAAACGTTACTGCACATGCGTAAACACTCTCTCTTCCGTCATTAGTAAGACAACATTGAGAGAACTTACGAACTGCATGCCGTCCTGGGTATGACGATAAACTACATCCGACAGAAAGGCCTTTGATTGAGGTTTTGAGAAACGTGGAACCACTTCTTAATTGCTGGTGTTCCCAGGTCCACCCTGACCCGGGGTGATAGCAGTTATGGACAAATAGTTAATCCCCCAAACTGGGGTCAAAACACTATGAAAGTGTAAAAATAGGTTTTAATACCAGCAATACATTTTTGTAAAACATTATTACCAGCAATGAATTTTTTAAGAAAAAAATTATCAGTAATGAATTTTTTCTTCAAAAATTATTACCAGAAATACATTTTTGAAAAATAATAAATTACCAGAAATACATTTTTTTTAAATATACACACATATATATATATATATATATATATATATATATATATATATATATATATTGCCAACAATACATTTTTGAAAAAAATATTACCAGCAATATCTTGTCGGCATTAGATAATCCATTGAGGTTGATATGCCGTAAACCAAATTAAACCAAACGAACTGCATGACCGTCACATTTACAATGATCGAGCGAAGATTTATGCATTTTCTTTTTTAATTCGTATCCCTCAAGTCTCTCATATTAATAGCAAATTAAGCTCTCTACAATTTCTGGCTTTTCTTATCCTTACGCTCGTATCGCAGAGTGTTTGAACGCCCTATGAAAGATTTTTTCTCCATATTTTCAAATTTTCATAATGAGTTAAGTAGCCTTTTTAATACCTCTGTCAAGTAATTACAACGAATTTCTCCTTTTAGTCAGTCAGTTAAGTGCTATACATAATACACACTTGATTGACCATGTCTCTTTCGATTCATGACTGTCTAAGATTTTCCCTCAGTAGGTTGCCGTTTCTTTCTGTGGTAGACTAGTTGCCAACCAAGCCTATAGGATCTAGTGTGTCCTGCTATTGGACCCATAGCTGGGAGCAGAGGAGATTGATTCATATCTTTCTCGAGGGTATTTGTGTAAAAATGAATGGAACGTTCCCGACTGGTGTTCAACAATTTCTCATTTCGAGCCGCTATCCATTGCACCATAACGTGGTCACTTCGACGTGATGTAACGGTAGACAAGTTTGTCTCGCTAGAACTATTACAACTGAGTAGTGTGTTCGATCCTAACTGGGTGTCCCATATTTTCAGCCTCATCCCACATCTACAATGCACGTCCTTTAATCATAATATTTTTGTGAATTACAAGCAGTTTTATTTGTTTAGGAGTGCGAAAGTAACCCGTGGTACAAATTGAATATATTATTTATTTATTTTTAGATTTTGAGAGATGCTTTTAAACTGTTTTGATTATATAATAAGTAAGAATATAGTTTTACGCAGTTCTGTAAATAACTTGTCACTTTCCGCCAATATATCTTCCCTGTTTTGCCTTTATGGCTATATATGATAAACAAGTCTTTTAATAAGTTTTTTTTATAATCAAACATTTTTTTCATTTTCATTTTTGTACTATAAAAACATGATATAACACTCAAGGTAATATGTAACAAGAAAATCAAGAACTAAATAATATATCTATATTTTGAATGGGGTGTTCAAAAAACCGACGATACCGATACTGTAACAATTTTTCTCTGTACTAACGAAAGGTTAAAGCAAAAATCGCTGATGAAAAGCTATGGACTAAGTTTAGGAGAATGCGACCGGGCAGTTGATAGCGAGACTGTTTAGAAAAAAAAAACTAAACAGGGCGCTGAGATAAGTGAGTGAGATCCCAAGTTGAGTGCTTTGAAGGGGACGAAGCCACCATTGCAATCGGTACTCTGCTTTTTTTTAATATTAAATGCTTGGATACCTTTTTGTGACGTATGGTGGGCGTTAATAATTAAGTATAAATCAAGGCTTCAATGTTTAAATAAATCAGTATTTAATTGCAACGAAATACCGTGTTTATTCCCGAAATTCTGATATGAAACAGGATCAATATTATTAGGTCATCCCATAAGTTCTGTCCGAATTTTAACTTTTTCTTAAAATGAACGAAATTTAAAGAGTATTTTATAATGTCTAATGGGGCTGAACATTATTTTTATGTTTAGATGCTTTTAAACTGATCAAATGTTATTTCAGAGAACAATAAAATTAAATTTTGTTTGATTAAAACCTTGCTAACATGGAAGTACCCAAGAATCATTTGAAGCACATAATGCTTTATGAGTTCAAGAAAGGAAACTCAGCAGCCGAAGCGGCTAGAAACATTCACTCAGTTTATGGAGAGGAATGTGTGAATGAAAGAACTTGCAGAAGATGGTTTGCAAAATTCAGAGGTGGAGATTTCACACTTGAAGATGAAATCGAACCGGACGTCCAGTTGAGTTTGATGAAAAGCTTCTTGAAGCAGCCCTTGAAGAAAATTTTATTTTATCAGTTGAGGAATTGGCAGTGGTTCTCAGTTCAAACCATACAACTGTTCATCGTCATCTTCAACAACTTGGAAAAGTTCCTAAACTTGGAAAATGGGTGCCTCATTGTCTGAAAACAACCTCAAATCCTGAGTTGACATCTGCTCTTCTCTCCATTCTCGCCAACTTGTTTCACCTTTTTTGGATAGACTTGTGACTGGCGACGAAAAATGGATCTTTTATCGAAATGTTAAGCGTCGTAGACAGTGGCTTGGTAAAGGAGAAGGACCCCAGCCACAGCCGAGAAGGGAACTTCATGGGCAAAAGGTTCTTCTTTCAATCTGGTGGGATTGACAAGGAATAATCCACTTTGAATTCTTACCACCTAATGCAATAATTAATGCTCGAATATACTGTCAGCAATTAGAGCGTTTGAACCAAGCTTTGAGGAAAAAAAGACCTGCTCTAGTGAATCGAAAACGGGTGATGTTTCAACAGGACAATGCGCGACCACACACAGCAAGAATCATGTCACAAAAGATCGAAGAACTTGGTTGGGAGAAAATTCCTCATCCACCTTATTCTCCCGACCTTTCTCCTTCAGACTACCATTTGTTTCGTAGCTTACAGAACCATTTGGAAGAAACAGCTTTTGTAACACAGGAAGAGGTTAAAACTAACATTTGTGAGTTCTTCGAATCAAAGCCAAAATAATTTTGCAGTAATGGAATTAGTAAGCTTAATAATAGATGGAAGGAAGTCATAGATAATCAGGGAAAATACATTGTTGATTGAATCTGTAATTAAATGTAACATTTGGTCACTTGTTTTCTTTATTCAAAATTCGGACAGAACTTATGGGATGACCTGATAGCTTAGTACAAGTTCAGATGTGTGGGATAAGTAAAGGTCAGAAAGTTTGTGTTTTCCAGGTGAATAGGTTTTACCTTTCTGGAAAAAAAGTCCTCTCTTTCAGAATACGTAGGTTCGCTCAGAATAGCAAATTACTAGTCAGAACTCTGGACACCCGAAATTAGTAGGCATGGTTTAAACCCCATGGATGTGGAATTCTGGAAGCAATGGATTGCTTTTAAGTTTTAATATAAGACCAAAAAGCGGTAAAGGCAGAGATGGCTGCAAGAATTAGAAGGGTCAAGATGTTTCTTCTTGCCTAGATTCCTTAGTAAGGCAAGCCAGCATTTGGCGATGAGATCTGGGGCAACCGGTTGACAGGCATCCATTCTATTTCTCTCACGCTCTCGCTTCCTCCTAGAAATGATGCTATGACAATTGTCCCTCTTAAAGTAAACCGAGATAATAAAAAAACTGATAGTCATTGATGCAGTCTATGATGTTGCGTTGAAATTGGAAGAATTGAAGCTAGAAACAACACGAAACATTCAAAAGACTGAACTCAAACCGCGACGTTTGATAACGATATGAAATGCGTAACTATATTAGCCACGAGGTTCGCCATTGTCATTAAATATGCTTATTATTTTAATGAGTTTACTAACTAATAATTTATTTCTTTTACTTTTTAAGAAAAAGCTCTTCAGAAAACAAAATCTATTGAATTATTAAAATCAGACTCATTAGGACGGAAAGTCAAAAATTATTGAAGATTTGAAGTCAAAGATGAGATGACATAACGACTTTCAATCTTCGCCATTGTTTGTTGATTTAAAAAGCGATGATTAGAATTGTAATAAAACCTGAACATATGAAGTGAATTTATAATTTTTCTTTGTTCTTCAGATAACAAAAATAATAAACACTATTTATTAGATTGTTTATTTACACTATTTATTTATTATTTTATTATATATATTATATTATAATATTATTATTTTATTTATTGGAATGGTTAACAAAACATTGGCTTATTTCCTATTGATTCGATTTTTTTAAAATGATAAATAATAAAGATATCCTTGTAGTTGGTTCACATATTTTAACAATTTAGCAAATGTTTATAAATTTATGAATAAAAAATAAAATTTCTTTATAAATCGGTAAATGATAAATATTGCATTGTCTTAGTTCTAATTGTATTAGTTTTTAGAATGATGTAAATATAAAATTATTATTGCAAATGAACAATATAATAAATAGTGTTTAATATTTTTGTTGTAAATTCTCAAGAACAAAAAAAGATGTATAAATTCACTTTCAGCATATGTTTAGGTTTTATTCCAATTCTAAGCATCGCTTTGTGAAACAATCAACAATGCCAGGCAATGAAGGTAATTAAAAAAAAAGTGCTGTTATGATAAGAATCGTTCTTTTGACACTCGTTCTTATTGCGAGCACGGAGGTCCATGTTTTCACTCTTTTTCTTCAGTCCAAACATATTTTTTTGAGTCATTCATTTTTCACACATTTATTTATTCGTTCTTTCATTTTTCCTATCCTCTTTTTCTTAGGTTTGTTTCCCACTCTAAACCGAAACATTTCCAAGAGGAGATTCGTCAGTTGTCCAATCATCTTTTCACTTAACACGACGTCGAAGTAAATCAACGCAACACTAAACAGACGTTGCATTTCAACAGATAAAATAATCATATTTCCAATTTCCTTAATATAACCTACTCTATCTCTTCTTGAGATGCTTCTGATCCAGCCCAACCGAAGTGTAATAAACGTAGCGCCATCTACCGTAGAGCAATGGTTAAGAATGGTTTGTCCTCCAAATCATTACCAATTAATTCAATCATTTTAATCATATGTTTAGGTTTTATTACAATTCTAGTAATCCCTTTTTAAAGTAATAAACATTGCCGAGGTGTAATTAAAATAAAAGCGGTATTATGGGAAAACCCGTCAATTTTACAAAAACCCGTCAATTTTTTTTAGGACACGATGGTCCATGTTTTTCATTTTTTTTCTTATTCTTACCATGTCAATGTTTTCTATTTCATTTTTATTCTTCTGTGGAGAAGGCAACGGGAAACTACTCCGATACATTTCCCAAAAAGGTATGAACATTCACAGATAGTAATAAAAAAGAGGCTGAATGTCATGATCGCTTACATCCTGAAGGGACATGGCATCTTTAAAAAAAAAATCAGTCGCTTAAGTGCAAGATCTTAATAGGCATCAAGGACGGGCGATGGTAGTTTAATTCTGTTAAATACATTATGGGTTGCTTAGTCTTGCTAAAACCATTTTGTATGATATCAATACGATGAGATATATAGAGATTGGTCGATGACAACGTTAGCTCATCTGGTAAAAAGACACGAAATTCACTATAACTACATTCATCTTTCAATACTACCACGTCGCTACCGAATGCGTCACAATTAAAAGTCGTCAAATACGATGTAAAAATTGCTCAAGCCGCTTCGGCACTTCCCCTCTTACGGAAGCCTCAGGCGCTTGGCAATAAACCCAGTCCCCTCCCGAGCGAGAGAAGAGTACTACTTGAGGGGCTTGAGCTAATATTATTTGAAACTTTTTTCCGGCTGCTAAGTATATAATTCATTCTAGATATAAAAGGATTAAGCTTCTAAATAAGTATTTATACGTATCGCTGATGTTTCATATTTCTGGTCTAGCAGATAAGTCCAATTATAAATACTAAACATTTAAAATACCTCGGCGTATGGATCAGTTATTGGGTTGGTGCATAAATATCAGGCGTTTTTTAAACAATATTTATTATGAAAAAAGAAATATAACAATTCAACAATAACATTTTTAAATGATTACTCCGGAGCGTATGATTATCAACACTCATTTTTATAGCCTGAATATATAATGATATTTTTATTTAAAAAAGTAAACAAAACAGCAATTTTTATTAACAAATAACGTACCTACAAAAACGCTTGATAATTATGCACCAACCCAATATAACAAACTTAGTACAGGAGATAAGGAAATTGAATATGGGATAAGCTGTACTAGGGGTAGTTTCACCCCAAACTGCAAATTATTACATTACCAAAACATTAACATAAAAAAATTCGTGTCATGCTCTTAAATAGTCCCTGACAATCTACTTGGCGAACGGATAATTAATGTGACAAAAAATATTAATATGGATATACGAACTTTTAATAATCATTTTAGTCCCATATCTATCAAATTATCACTTAACCTAGTAAGTAGGCTGTCGAATTAACACGCTGAGTGCTTCATGGCATTTTCTCGCTATTTGGCAACGCTCATCTCCTTTCAAAGTAGCAGGCGATATTTTGTTATTCTGTGTTAGACTATACTTCTTTTATGTGCCGTTTCCCTTCAGGACGTAGGTGATCATGACCCTCCACATCTTGCTGTCTCTTGTAGCTCTTAATAAGTTTCGTCTTTTTGTTAATTCTCCCAAACTCTGTTCTACCATCCATTTACTCAAGCTCATCAAGTATGCTACGCGCTGCTTTGCTCTCTCCCCCTTACCTTATATCGGTACTGTGGGTGTCAGGACTTCCAGGCGCTCTTTCCTCGTTATGTGACCAAGAAATTTCAACTGCCTCTTCCTGGTGTTAAGTATAAGTTTCTTTCCTGTTTCCATTGTTTCTAAACCCTCATTGATGTTCACAATGTTCTATGACATCCTCAGCATCTTTCTGTAGAACTACATTTCTGTGGCTTCAAGTCCCTACTTCATCTTTGAGGAGATTGTCCAGCATTCACTGCTATATAGGAGGACAGATATCACGTAACAATTCATTACTCTTTTCTTTGTTTCTAACGAAATTTTCCTGTCTCTTAATACTCTGCTTCGCTTTAGGAATGCATCTTTGGCCATCCCAATACGTCTTCGGATCTCAGTGTTGCACTTTCTGTCCTCTGTTAGAATACATCCTAGATATTTACATTTCTGTACTTGTTTTATTTTAGTATCCCCGACTTGTAATTTGCATTTTGGGCTCATCATTTTGCTCATAACCATGCATTCTGTCTTCTTGTAGTTTATTTTCTCTCTCTCTCTCTCTCTCTCTCTCTCTCTCTCTCTGGGTGATCTGTTTCTACACAGCGTCAATTTTTGCTTTAAGCTCAACTGGCTTCATTACTACCTAGCTTTGTCATTGTTGTATTTTACTTCAAACCATCTGTTCAAGTAAGTTTCTCTCTGCTTGTCTTATATTTGATATACCAGCTTACGGCCAGATCACGTTCTCCCATGATCACAGATGAACTTTGCCTTATTTCCGTGTTTTTTTTGTTTTTTTAACTTCAGGCAATACCACAAGATTTATACTTTTGAATTGGTCTCAAGAGAATAAACGTTTTATAAAAGAAAACATCTGTATCAATACACTTATAAGGAATTATCAGGCTCACCCATGGACAAGCATTCATTTTTATTAAACGGCTGTTACCTCAACATTAGCTCAAGTCACCGCTTGAATGCTGAAGTCTTTAGAAAATATAATGAAATTATTATATCCTTTGATGTTTTGCATTGATTTGTCACTTCATGTTATTTGTTTTATTGAATTCCTTATTGAGCTCAGACGCGTATTATAATGAGTGGAGGTCTGGCTGGATAAAATGGCAGACAACGGGGGTTAAACCGCAAGCGGCTAAAGGAGTCCGAATTTCAGTTGAAGCTGTGTACGTTCATGCTCTTTGAAAAGACGTCTCTACTGACGATGTATATTTGAGACAGTCTTTGTGGATTTGGCTGCCGTGCTGGGCCGCCCGAAACGTGGATTGTAGCACCGGTTCATACTCCTCCCCGGTCTTTTGAACAAGAGAAAAAGTTTATCCCTTCTTTCCTGTTTAAGATTGGGTTACCGGTTCCCTCTAAAGTCTGTCCATTCTCTTTTACTACCAGTAGCCCCTTGCATCTTAGCGGCATTATCGCCTTGTTTGGGGGGGGGTGAATGGATTAAAAACAATCACTGTCGCCACTGTTGAACTACCTTGCCCACGACCTAACTGTGCTTACATCCGCTGTTTGGACATCGTAAACGTTCAACAAGCGTCGATGAATGCCAATAGATGAAATTCTTTTCTGCATTAAGGAATTTAATGACACGCCTGTGCTTCACAAGCACTCTGACTTTCAATATTTTTGGCTTTAAATAACCTGTAATGTGTTAAGCCGTAGAAAACGAATCAATCAATTTTCTCTACCTGAATTTGTGGATGTTCGCTATTCAGCAGTGTGTACTATTTTCTTGATGGGTGACCATCACTCCACAGTTTTCTTTTTCTTTATCTATGAATTGCCATAACTGCAGGCCCAAGTACAACTCAAGGTAGAGTGTTACTGAATAAGATTGTAGTCTGGATCTGGGAATGGGGAGTAAATGCAGATCATGAGATACGTACGATCAGTAAATGTAGATTGTAGACTCGAAGAGGTTAAGTCAGTAGTATCATCTCGAGAGTCTTGGCCATAAAGTAGCAGCATTTCCATGATTTGGAATTTAAAGTTGTTGTTCTCTTAAACTAGTTATCAAGGACATTATTATCCCCGGTATTACCAAACACGTGAACCTCACTTTTATTAAAATAAGAACCGCTAGGAAAATATCTAAATCAAACGAAATCAACTGCCGACACGGTTAAACTATTTCTTTCACTAATCTATTTTGCGCATTTATAAATCTACCATTCTGTGCATTGAATATTTGCTGCCATATCTGATCTGGTACACCTACTATATATCTCGAGAATCTTTAAAAAAATTCAAAGAAGGGTCTGCAATATAATCAGTCATGACCTGGCATGTCCACTTCAGTCACTTTCTCACCGATGTGACGTTGCTTCTCTCTGTCTTTTCTACAAATATTTTCATGACAATTGTTCTGATCAGTTGTTCTCCTTAGTGGATCGGCTGCATGAATTTAAGCATGCTACTAGATTGGCAACTAGGTCTCACCGTTTTACTGTTAAACTATGTAGACGCAACCGTATGTTCTATTCTAATAGTTTCATTTCTCGCACTTCTCACCTGTGGAACTCCCTTCCTAGTTTTTGCTTCCCTACCACATATAATCTTCAAAAATTTTAAATGCAATAGCACCAATCGCTATCTTTTGTCTTCGTGAAAAATGATCTTTTATTGTCTTTATTCCTCACTGAAGCTTTTTTTCATTCTCGTCCACTCATTTGCATCTTGGTGGCATTACAGCATTTCTTTAGGTGAAATGATTCAAAACAAATATTACACTATGCCACGTGTTCAGGCAATAATTCATTAATCAAGATTTTAAATTTTGGTCTTTATCTTTGAACCGTATCTAGAAAGAGGGTCTGCTCTATGGTGTTATGGATAACGTCGCGGAATGAGAAATCAGAGAGCCGTGTTCGAATTCCAGTCGGGTTCTTTACATTAACTTACGCGCTAGATCCCTTTGGTTGAATAGCAGGAATGACTAGGCTCTATAGTCTTAGTGGGCAACCAGTCTACCGCAGAAAGAAACGGCAGCCTCCTGCGGGAAAATCTTCTACCGTGTCAGTCATGAATCGAAATGGGCATGATCGCCCAAGCATGTATGACACTCTTGACTGACTGGTAATCTAGAAAGGAACTACTACCCCTTGCCTAATAAGTCGCAGAGTAGTTCCAATAAGTAAAGTGGGTAGAGATTTCTTAGTTTTGGAGGTAGAGAAGAGTCAAAATAAGTTGGTACCACTAGTGTAATATGTGGATTGACTATATCTAAATATTACGAAAAATTAAAGCTTTAAAATGGCTGTAAGCTCCATAATTAAATAGGAAGTGAGTTCCACGGGCGAGAAGTGCGAGAAACAAAACAATCAGAATAGAACATACGGTTGCATCTAGCGTGTTCAACAGTAAAACGGTTAGAGCTAGTTGGCAATCTAATAGCAAGCTTAAATTCATGCAATCAAGGCACCAAGGAGGAGACCTCATCAGAATAATTGCCATGAAAACATGTGTAGAAAAGACAGTGGGAAGCCACTCCACAACATTTAGAAAGTGACTAAAGACGAGATGCCAGGTCTGGACTGATAACATTACGGATCCTTCTTTGAATTTTGTCAAGAATCTCGAAGTATATAGTAGGAGCACCAGATCAGATATGGCAGCAATATTCAATACAAAGACGAAAGGCAGAATAATTTAAAAAAAAAAAAAAATGAGAGTTGACACCCACGCCCCAGCTTGTTAGGCACAGGAAAAATAGGGTCAAATCAAGCCAGTGGAGAAGTTTTAATATCTGGGAAGCGTTTTAACAGAGGATGGAAAATGCGACACCGAGATCCGAACACGCATTGGGCTAACGGAAGAACCATTGCAAAAACTAAATGTTTTTAGTTAGAAACAAAGAAAAGAGTGTTGGATTCTTATGCGATGTCCATCCACTTATATGGCAGCGAATGGTGGACTATGGATGCGGGGAAAACTAGAGTCAGTAGAAATGTGGTTCTACAAAAGAATGTTGAGAAATCCATGGACGGAGCGAGTAAGCGAAAAGAAGTCTGAAAGGAAATGGCAACAGAATGAACACTTATGCTAAGAATCAGGAAGGGGCAGCTAAAATTCCCCGGACATATAATGTGGAAGAAGGGGTTGGAAACCTAATCCTCACGGGACATATTGAGGGCATGAGAGATAAGGGAAGGCAGTGATCTACTTACATGACGCGCTTGTATGAATGAATGGTGAAACGGGGTTCGGGAGCCTTAGCAAACGGAGAAAATGCTGCTAAGAGCCATGCAATATATGAAGTAGTGGAGAGCCATGATCGCCTATATCTTGAAAGGACGCAGCACATAGATGAAGGAAACATATATGGTGCGATGGGTAAACACCATTTTATATTTTTAATTTTGCGCGGTTTGTTTTTGATTTTGTCGAGTGAACAGTGTGTGAGAGATTTCAGGGCGGGAAGCTCCAATACGAACATTTTAAAGTGTTTAGGTGACAATCTGTGGCCAGTGTAAAGGATTCGGAAAGAGATGAGTCTAATGGTTATTACGAAGGTGTTGGAATGGTCACTAGTGATAGCAAGGTTATACCTCCATTCATCTTCCCACGGAGGCCTACATCAAGTGCCTTTAAGAGGTAGTGCTGCCCTGGGTCAAGAGCGTGGCTGCTGGAAGAGCCTATGTCTGACAACACGACTCTGCACCATGACACACAAGCAGAACCCATTCATGGCTGTCAGACAATTTCTGCGACTACATCAGCCCTTATATCTGGCCACCTAACTCCCAAGACTGCAATCGACTTGATTATTATGTGTGGGGCGTAGTTGAGAAAGAGACCAGAAATCTCCTTGTAGCACAAGAGATGAACTGAAGGCAAGGATTATGGCAGCATTCACCAACTTAAACAGGGAGATCGTCCAGAAGAGTTGATCGAGATTCCGAACTCGTCTGGAGGTCGTGTTTGAAGGCAATGGCGATTTTATTGAATATATTTATTCTTTAGCATTTCAAGATATTTTCTGTGTAATTCTGTTAAATATATCTGTTAAAATGAGATGTCGGTGTTATTTTCATTTCTACGGAATCTAGACGACAATTTATCCATCGCACCCTATATATATATACTAACAAAGAAAAACAACACTATACATTGATAGTAAACGCCCCGCTTCTCCAAAAGAGCGTGTTGCGAACATACTTGTGTGTTTCGAGCTGCTTAAGGTGCGTGACTATCAAGTAACCATTATACAGGTACTGAAATATGTAATCAATTACACACTCGTGCGTACGCATACATATATATACATATTGTACAATTTAATGCGTTACACGAAACTCGAAAGTTTGAATAGCCTTCTTTAAGCGTACTTTCCAAACCCATTTCAAGACATAATATCTTTACAAATACAAAAACATATGTTCCAGAAATCTGTGACAGACTTTATACGACGGTTTTTCAGCGTGGTAAGGGCGTTTACAATATTACTCCGCTTTAGTGTATATTTATTTATTTAAAAATATTAATTTCTTGTCAAGCAGAGACTCGAGATTTAGAGACAATGCAAACTGAAACGCTAATGTCACGTAAAATATCGAACAAAATATAATCTGTTTATATTTCTGAGATGAAGTATTGTAACTATGTACACTATTTACCTTGTTCTGACTGTTGTCTTCATCTTTATTGTCATATTCACGAGGTTTCGGCCGTTGTACGCTACGGCTTCTTCAGATGATATACTTTGGACTTTCGAGCCCTTTATTTAGCTCACTGGAGTAGATTGTTCTAGTTACACGTGCCATGCCTTTACTGGATGTCTCGGTTTCAGTTGGCATATGGCCCAGTGGATAAAAGCGTTGGTTGAAGTAATCCAGTGGCTTGACGCAAAGAGTTTTGAGCTCAATACCTGGCCACGGCAGAGGGGAACAACAACTTTGAGAGTTGAGATGCTAAAGGGAAATAACTGAAACTGAGACGTCCAGAAAAGGCATGGCACGTGGAACTAGAACACTCTAAGAACAGACTAAATAAAGGGTTTGGCTCGATATTCCAACGTATACCACCTGAATATGGTCGGAGCGTACAACGACCGAAACGTTGTAAAGATGGGAACAACAGTCCGAACAATGTAAATAGTGTAAATAACAAAATATAAATTTTTACTTAAGGTTTTATTCTTAGGATCAAACAATTGCGTAGAATGACTGACAACAAAAGGATCAGATTTCAAATCTAAATGTTTTGTCCATTCAAAATTCAACATTTAATTGAAAGAAGTCTTATAAGTACAGTGTAAACCGGATATAAGAGACCCGGATATAAGATAAACCCGGATATAAGAGAGGTTTTCTCTGGTCCCAAATTAGAGCCTGTGTTAATTTATATATAATATACCAAACCCGGATATAAGAGACTTCATCTTCGGTCCCGACAACTCTCTTATATCCGGGTTACACTGTAATAATATTCAGTTGAAACATGAGTGAATTCATCAAAATTACTTCAAAGTGCCCTGTAGTTCGCTTTTACTCTTTTCCTGTTACCCAATGACCGCTGTCAGACAGCAAAGGAAATTAGTCATCGCGAAGTAGATGCCCATTTCAATTTCATTCGAACTTTTACGCTATTGTTAACCCAATACAATGCCCAAAAGCCACTCAGAAGTAGGGGGTTACTGAATAGGGTTTTATGCACGCCAAAATTGTAGATGAAGAGGATATGTAAGATAGATAACGGTTGACCCTAGACTTGACCCTAGATTTAAAAGATCAAGATGGTAGTGTTCGGGAAAGTATCCTCACGGGAGTTTGTTCCACAAAGCAGTGGCTCTTAGAAAGAAGCTGTCCGAATGGAACTTCTTCAGATGAGTTCATTTGCGTGTGCGAAAATATATTTTAATTCAATGACAGACCTAAAAGTAGATACCTCCACAGATTCGCTAAAAAATAAGCATACCATGATGAAAGAAATGCCCCAAACCTGATAAAAACAACGCTTTATTGTCAGAATCTTTATATTATTATTAAGAGCAAAGATCAAAGAAATTTTCGATTATTAAATTATATTCTTGGTTCTTTTTAGCACGTTCGAAATTTTTTGGCTAAAAATCTTGTTTTTCTTGCGTCAGCAGGGCGATCAAAGTTTTGTATGGGTTTTAGTATAGTCTTTTTTTTTTTGCAGTGAAAAAAACATTAATTTCGAAATTGTTTCAGAAATCAAATAATTGTCGCGTTTTTATGAAACTTTCAGGACTTTTTCACAAATGAATGAAATTATTTTTAAGATGTTTCTTTTTATAGAAAATCTTGGTCATTTTTTTTTTTTACATTTGTGTTATATTCCGTGCTAAGGAAATAAATACGTAACACCAGGTGGATACTAGAAGAAAGGTTTATTGTACACAACAAGTACAATATGAAATACGGTACAGTTATACACACAAGTCAATCTAGTAGTGAGTGCCACTAACTGGAAGGTCGGACGTGCTTGCGTTGTCTCACTTTCCTTCTCTGTCCTCGAGTCTCTCTTAGACAGTGGACTTTATAGGTACTTACTACCTATAGTGTAATCATTCATGAGGGTGACTGGTTATTCCATTACATCAATTTGTTACTCCAAAATTATTTAATTATATTAAATTTCGAGAAATTAATTTTTGTGCTGCTCAATGTTTATATAAGTTATACGCAGAACTGGATAATTTAAATCGTCAATTTATTTTTTATTTATTTATATTTTTTAAACAAGACCCCCAGTTATCGAACATCTGTTCTGAATCGTAAAATAAAAATGCAATAAAACTAAGACATTATTTAATTAGAAAAGCTTTTAGTTGCTTTTATTAATAAGATACATTAAGGACACTATTGTCTTAAGAAAAACAATTTTCGATTAATAATGAATTTTTACAAGAATTTTTTATTTTAAAAATTTTAATTAAAATAATTTATAAAGTTTAAAATCTTTTAAAATTATGTATTAAATTGTACCGGTTACGTTATACTGCTGTTAAGCAAAAACTATATTTACCAATCATAAATCGAAAAACTTACTACAATTCAGCAACCATCAATATTTTAAAAAGAATTTTTTTTTTTTTAGTGTTTCTATAAACGTGCCGATTTTTCTAGATACGAGAATTGATACAAAACGTTATCAGAAAATAAGTAAGAAAACTATAGCAAGTTTAAAGCCAAAGTACCTAAAATTCAATAAAACATTAGATTACAGTGAATATTTTCCTAAATTTAAGATTATTGGTTAGTTAAAAATTATATAAAAATAGCACTCACGTTATATTCATCAAGTGATTTTTACAGATGTGTAGAAAAACATTTGATTATCTTCCGGTTGTCAATCAGTCGACACCTAATCAAAATGCCTACTTCCGTGTTAAAAATGCAGTTCTGTGATATTTTAAACTAAAAGTAATATTATTTTCAAATCAGATTCATTAAATTTTAAATTAGCCGATATTTCTCAAATAAAGTTTCAGAAACGTATATTTTTATTTTAAAAAGATTTTTAATAAATAGAATTACATTGTGACAGATGGTTAAAAATGACGCTAAAATCAGCTATATTTCGCCATTAAAAAAAAAACAAAAAAAAACTCCAGTCTATTTCAATTGGTTTTGAAATACAGCAAAGTATTTTGCTTTTGGAAATATAAAATTTAATCTATTAGGTTGAATGTAAAACTAAAATAAATGCTTTCATTTAAAAAAAAAATATTTTAAACTGTGAGCTTCTGTGGAGGCACCTACCTAAAAGCAATTATACAAAATAAATAAAAATATCCCTAAAACATTATTCTATTTATTTCCGAAAAGTTCAATAAAATATCATAATTAAATGTTTTTTAAGGTTTATTTATGTATTTATTTATTTGCCAGCGTAGGTGTTGTCCAGATTGAGTTGAAGGGGAATGTAATATTCCAATGTCTTATTTTAATTTTAAACTCAGTCAAAATGAGAGTGTATGTGTGTGTGTGAGCGTGTGTAGACATTAAATGGCACAAGAATATTCACACATAAAACTGATCTAGTCATATGCATTACATACTCGCGTGCAAAGTTAGACGCAGTGTGTGATGGACAGACGATCAGCTCTTCTTTTATATTATAGATTTTCTACAAGTTCTTATATTAATGTCAATATAGTAAAGAAAACTTTCTCGACATCAAAGGAAAACCATATCACATTGAAAAATCGGTTCTCGTACGATAACCGAAGTTTAGCATTAACTGCTCATTACCTAGATGGGTGACCGTTTGGGAATACTGTAAGCTTAGATATGCGGGTGGCATAATGGAAAATGGCTCAGAATTGTTAATCAGAGAGCCGAGTTCTAATTCCAGTTGAATTCTTTATATTCACTTACGTGCAAATACTTGAGAAATGTATAAATCCTCTTCTTCTCCCCATAGCTATGGATTAATTAGTAGTACTTGCATCACTAAAACAATTATTAACTAAAAATTGCGTACAAAATATTTACATTTCAACATTAAATAACCCATAGAGGTTGATATGCCGCTAAACAAAAACAACAACCCGAAAGTCACCGAGGTATTTTTCATACATTTGTGATGTAATGGATAACGAGTCGGAATGGAAAATCTGAGAGTTGCGTTCCAATTCCAATTGGGTTTGTTATATTCTCTTACGCGTAAATACTATTGAGAAAGGTATAAATCTAACTCTTCTTCCTCCAGCCATGTGTTAAATAGTAGGATTTGTATCAATAAATCATTATTATCTCAAAAAATTCTTACAATCTAAAAATATTTTCTGGCTTTAAATAACCTTCAAAAGGTTGATAAGCCGTAAAAAACAAAATCAACCAATCAGAAAACCAAACAAAACTCTGGTCATTATCATCATTTAATATTAACGTTAAAAAAAATGGAGACAGTGTTTAGTTGGATCCGTGTAAAATTATATTAAGTAAATATTGGATGTCGAAGGGTTAACGTCACAGACGCAAAATAAACTATTCCTGTGTATCTATTTCTTTA
>OZ038477.1:54041294-54068794 GCA_964036315.1 Acanthosepion esculentum | reverse complement strand
TGATTGTACTTTTGCAGGAGTAATCCAGAAATCTTTTTCTATATAATTAATTATTTTCGTACGTAAAAAGGAAAAAAAAAAGATTTGTTTTTTAAAACATTAGAAGTAACAATAGCCAAAGAAAGCTAACATAAGGCAAAAATTTTTTTAAAATGCAATAACTAGCATCCTGGTTGTCTTTATTTACTCATGAGATATTCCGTTATTATGGTAACGGAATGCATGTTCGCTTATTGACATCGAGTAATGCTTCTTGGAACCATAACAACAGAATATCGCATTGGTAAATGGAGGAAATCAGGCTGTGTAACCGATAAATATATAATGTCTTGCTAGATCAATTACGACTGAGTTGTGAGTTCAATCCTCACTAGGCGCTCCATACTTTCAGCCTTTTGACACATCTAAGCTACGCTTAGAAAATCATTTAGGCACTTCGATGTGGTATTATGGTTTGCAAATTTCTCTCGCTAAATCAATTACGACTGAGTAGTGAGTTCGATCCTCACTGGATGCCCCGTACTTTAGGCCTTGTGCCACATCTAAGATACGCATATAAAATCAACACTTGCTTTTGACACAAAAGACATTAAACAAATAAGTAATATTATATCTACCGTAAAGATGGCACAATAGAAAATAGAATCAAAAGAAGCCACCAGATTGAAAAGTTAGAAATGTCGTGAGTGCATATTGAAGCAACATCTTGCAGCAGAAATACTCAAGTGATATAAGAAACGTTGCATAAATTCGTTGAGGATCACTATGCGATGAAAAGTTTACGTTTCTGAAATTGACACCATGCCGCTTTTTTTAAATTTGAAACTGAATCAGAAACAAATACACTTGGATCTTGAATAAAAATGGGACAGTTACAACAAGCGGAGGATTTTGCTTTTAATTACCGTCACGTACAAGTCGAGTTTTCAAGCCTAAAAAGTATTTCCAAAACTAAGGATTCACATATATACGGTGGGTATAAAATACAAATCTTTAACACCGAGTTGCAAGCAAGTGGGACAGCAGTCGTAACAATTACTGTACACCACTTACCATACGTCCAGCAGGCTGCCACAAATATATCCCACTAAAACATTTGTCATAGTAACACATAAATTAATATAAAATAATAAAATAGTAACACAAATTCAGTACTCTTAATGCTACAGCACCCATCGTTTGTTTGTTTACATAATTGATACCAAAGGCGGATGAGTTATACTGTGTGTTTACAATGGAATACGATACATAGCAGTGTTATCAAAAATCGACCTGGTATGGTGTGTAATCTAGGGTATTAATATTTTATTGGAGTTGATGTTAACTTTAATGTGTTTATCAGTAAACCAGAGGAATTTTAAATGCTCACTAAGTTATACCAATACAATATACGATACCTACCGGCATGTGCTGCAGGTCGTTTGCTATACAACACATACAGAAAGATATTACGTTTAGTGTTTCAATATATAGGTAAATGGTGTGAGTTTATGTATAGGGTGATTGAAGAGTAACTTCCTATTTTACGTATGATGGACTCTCCCTTGTAAAAATTATAGTTGGACGGGTGAGTCCATCATACATAAAATAAGAAGTTACTTTTCAATCACCCTACAGTTTTGACACTGGTTATCGTATACTGTATCCTAAATTCATTTACCTAAATTTTGGCCATTGTCATGCAACCATATGTTTGGGGGACAACCTATACGGTAGGATAAACCTAACTCAAGAATTATTAGTAAAAAAATTTCAGGTCAACTTGTACGCCGCAATTTACATCAACTAAACACACGTGCGTATATATATATATATATATATATATATATATATATATATATATATCCGATGCAATGAGAACGAAAATAATATATGAATTCTAACGTTCACAGCATTAATTAAAAAGTGGGCTCGATACCGATAGTAGAGCAATAATAATTTATTATAATTTTTTTCATATAGACAAAAACAGTTTACTCACTACAAAGATGCAACTTCGTTTCAGTGCAATTGAAATCCACTGAAACAAAGTTGCATCTTTGTAGTGAGTAAACTGTTTTTGTCTATATGAAAAAATTATATATATATATATATATATCTCCTGGGTAAGACGATAAACTACGTCCAACAGCAAGGCCTCTGATCAGGAGGCTTTGAGGAGCGTGAAGCCACATCTTAATTGCTTATGTTCCCAGGTCCACTCAGATCCGGGGGTGGTAGCACCTGTTAAGGTCCCAGTTATGGGCAAATATTTAACCCCCAGACTGGGGTCAAAACATTATGAAAGTGGAAACATAGGTTTTAATACCAGAAGTACTTTTTTTAAAATTATTACCAGCAATACATTTTTAAAAAAAAAACATTACCAGCAATAAAAAAATTGTCGGCTTTAAATAATCTACTGAGGTTGATATGCCGTAAAACAAACCAACCCCCCATATATATATATATATATATATATATATATATATATATATATATATATATGAAGTTGTGCTTACGCGTAACAACAAAACATGTCGACGAGTAAATTATTGGAGGCTAACACATTTATTGCGAGTAGACTTTTGCAAATAAAATGATTAGTATTAAAATAAAGCAACAATAATTAATAGATAAATAAAATTATATATATATATAACTTTATAAAATGATTAGTAATCATTTTATAAAGTTATATATATATATATCATTTTATTTATCTATTAATTATTGTTGCTTTATTTTATTTGCAAAAAGTCTACTCGCAATAAATGTGTTAGCCTCCAATAATTTACTTAATTATAAAACATCTGTGCTGATGCTGTCTCCACCGTCGAATAGTTATTTATTAGATGAGCTTAGCTTTGATATAGAGCAACAAATATTAAGCCACCCAGTGAGAATCGAACTCATTGTTAACTAGTAAAAACTAGCTTGGTAGGTATTAATCTACTACAACACGCATTGCGAATACACGATGAGAGCGTAAAAACAATATATTTGGTTTCATGCGTAATTTTTTTTTTGGCTCCCTTCTTCCGAAGAAAATTCATTTTAACTTAGATTTGAAAATCTTTGCCGAGATGATTGATTTGAAAAATTGAAAACCATTAAGAGCCAACCTGGACAGAAAGTATTTGTGCAAAAGTTTACATCAATTTCTTTATTATTATTATTATTATTATTATTATTATTGAATGTATTAAATTCCAGTTTACTGTTGTACAGTATAACTCACTGTAAATGTCATTTCCCTTCAGGAAATAGGTGATCATGGCTCTGTCCAATTTCTGTTTCAATAGTTGTAAATTGTGCATTGCCATGACTGTTCTGGAAAAAGATAATAGAATTGTTCTACATTGGTTGTCAGCCAAGGCTAGAAGGTCAAGCCTGATCTGTTATTTAACATATTGCTGGAGGAAAGAAAACGTAAAGATAAACATTTCCCGGCAGAATCAATTAGAAACGAACATAGATTTTATCAGACAAAATCTGACCTCGGCTCGTTGGATCTATTTTCGGCGTTTCGTTTCATTTCATTTCGTCCACCCACAACTTTTTTTTAAAAATCGGTATCCCCGCAAGTAAGGCAGTACAGTCACTGAGACGCAAGGGGTTACAGGGTGTGGTGGAATTAAGAACAGAAACATTAGTCATGAGTAGAAAGAGAAATGACTAATCTCGGAAAGTTGATAGCGATTGACATTGCATTTAAATTTTTGCAGATTAAAATTGGCTGGAAAGCACGGGACCGAAAGGGAGTTCCACAAACGAGAAGTGCGAAAAAAGAGAATGTTAACAAAGAATTTATGGGTGTATCTAGCCAACTCAACTGTAAATTGACGAGACCGCGCAGCCAGTCTAGTACTGCGCTTAAATTCATACAGTCTACTGAAGAGCTCATCCGAACAATTACCCTCGGAGGTAACTGCTTCTTTATGTGCCGGATCCTCTCGGGATGTAGGCGATCATGGCTTTCCACAACTTCCTGTCCCTTGTAGCTCTTAATAAATGTTGTCTTTCTGTTATTTCGCCTACGCCCTGTTCCGCCATCCATTTACTCCGGCTCATTTTGTTATGCGTTGTTTTCCTTTGTCACTCTTGCCGTCTGTCTGTCCCGTGAGTATCAAATTTTACAAGCCCGCCTTCCTCATTATATGCCCGAAAATCCTCAACTGTTTCTTCCTGATGTTAAGTATTACTTTCCTTTTTGTTTTAATTTTCTCCAAAACTTCGTCGTCACTCACATGTTCGGTCCACGCTATCCTCAGCATGTTTCTATAGAACCATATTTTGGCTGTTTCAAGTCCCCTCTTCATCTTTGAGGACGTCGTTCATAGTAGTTTAGTACGCTTTTATTTGTTTCCAGCGAATTTTTTCTATTTATATTCTGCTTAGTTTTTGGAAGGCATCTTTGGCTATCCCAATATACCTTCAAATCTCAGTGTTGCTCTTCCCGTCCTCTGTTAAAACACTTCCCAGGACAAATGTATTTAAATCATTTTCATCTATTCATATCAGCATTTTAAAAAAAATCTGTTTCTTCCTCAAGTACTTGCTATTATAACCATTTCAACAAATATTTGTGACCTTAATTCAGGTGTCAGTATTTGGAGTATAATGAAACGGAAATTCCGGTTCATAATCTTCAGAATACCAAAGATAAATAATTTCGTACGCTAAGGTCGAAAATATTTTATCCCTGTTGCTTACAGATGTTTAAGTCATTTCACACCATTCAAGTCTCTTATTGTACTTATAAAATACCTCGTGGTTTTATAAGAATGGTATTAACTACCATTCTGTTGAATTAAGTAATATCACATCAATCAGGTGACCCATATTTATTTCAGCAGGAATAATGGCATTATGGTTACAGGGTGAGTTAAAATGTTTTTGACTCACAGAAGACAGAAGTACGAAGACTAAGTTTTAATGATACGAAGCTTTGTAAATGTGTTTTTATAATTGCATTCGTGTGGTCACGTTTTAGTTTTGAGAATCTATTGACGTATCAAGTTGCTCCGCGTGGGTGTCCAGTTTATTGATGTCGCATGTTCTTTTCTTTATATTTATGTCTATTTTTATTTCTGTCTATTTTTTTATGTTTATTTTATTTTATTTTATTTTTTGGTGGGAGGGTGGTTATGGCGTGATGCAAATTGCGTGTTATATTTACTGTGCCACAAAGCCAACTTAAAATAACTTTTCTTCCGGAATTTTCAAAAACTTCTCAAATAGGAATGCATTATAAATTTCGACGCATTTAAAAAGAAAAAGCTTGCTGTTAAAAGTAACTGAGTTTGAATTTTTATACAACTCCACGTTATGTAACCACTTCTCAGTTATAACTACAAAAAGCCATTTTCACCAGAAAAATAGCTTCCAAAACAATAAAAATATTTTAATAACAAATATTAAATTTAATATTATTTTTTAACTAGTCTTACTTTTAAATTTATTTCATTTTTTCACAGTTACTTAGACCGTCATTCCATTATTATTAGATGAATTATTATCAACCATTATTCATTTTTGGCAATTATTTCTTTCATCTTAATTTCAGTTGATTTTTATCATATGTAACAGAGAGAGTTTGGGAACCACACACAAACACACGCACACACACATATTTTTTTTATTGAAATTGGAGTAGATTTGAACAGCGAAATTAGATCAGAACAATTTTGTTTACTGATGGGAATCTGATCTAGCCCATTTGGAATTGGGTCATTAGGAAGACAATGAAGGATGATCGAGATAATTTTTATCGGTTAAAATTTGAAATAGAGTTTACTAAGGCTATGAGGAACTTTGAAATTCACATGATTTTGGGTTGAAGGCAGCACTCGTGATAATCGGGTGCGGGTCAAGGGTCGATTTATGATCATCCAGGTTTATCTATATAAACACGAACAGAAATCTGTTGAGAGGGTGGTTGGCTCGTCTGCCGTCAAGTGCAGTCGAGCTGGGTAGAGAGAGGTCGGAGACTGGAAGTGATGTCAGAGATTAGAACCAAACGCCCGCTAACATATTTTGTTGATATAAGTACGAAGAAGCGAATTACTCCTCCAACAATCTAAGACTGCTACTGCTACTATTATTACTACCACTGGAAACGGAAACTTCAAACAAGCTACAATAATTAAAAGGTTGTTTGGGGGCTCGTCTGTCGTCGAGTGCAGTCGAGCTGGGTGGAGAGATATCGGAGACTGGAAGTGATGTCAGGGATTGGAACAAAACCCTCGCTAACATGTACTGTTAGTATAAGTACCGATGCTTCTGCTACCACGAAGATTACTACTACTGTTACTACTGCCGAGGAGGAACGCAACTATAAACTTTAAGCCGCGCACAGAAATCTTTATCTCTCCACCGCAAGAGTCGTATATCGTTCTGAGACGATTTCACAACAAGATAATCACAACCCACTCTCTCTGTGTCTAGAATCCAGTGTATGAGTTTTTACGTCACTTATTTTCTTTTCTGTAACCAGTTTCTTTTCTTTACTATTCTTTTCTGCTATATAAAAGACATTAACAATTCAACCATTGAATAGTTGTTTGTCCGGCTTTCTGCTGATATTTTTTTTTTTTTTTGTGCATTCTAAATTTCTTAGCACAGACTCTCCAGCCGTGTCTACCTCTTCAGTCGACCGTGAATAGATGAACATCACTTCTGCTTTCTGGATCAAACAAATCACAACGTGGGCAAGAAGCAGGATTAAACCAGTGGACCGATCGAATGATCTACGGATGCACAGGGAACCTACGGTCCCTCACTTAAGTTCGGTTAAGATCGAATAGACACCTCAACCCAGAGAGTAAGACGTTGGAGGTTTAGGGGCTGGGGCGAAAGTGTCAGACATAACAATTCAAACCATCATTCTGCAGTCTTTCGCAAATAGCGCCAATCGAAAATTTGAAAAAATAAGTTTTCGGTAACACTAGTCAAAAATTAATAACAATGTTTCATCTAAAGTCATGACAAATATTAAATTTATTAAATATTGTGAAAATAGGCAAGATATCGGATTAAGTACAAAATGTAATTTATGGTATTGATGAGAATAGGGTAAAGTCGATCAGACTTTCACCTGCACGAGACTAGGCGAGACTAGCCAGGATGCCTCACATTCTACACGTTTCTTCCATTCAGCACAGCCATGGACGGTCTTTAGCTTTTGCGTCGTTTCCATGTCTGAGTCCCCTAGAAGAGGCACGTTCACAGACAGGCGAACTGTCTTACACTTGCTGTTCTGGTGTTTGACTGCCAGAGTTCTAATTTGCTACTGTCTTCGTCATCCTGCCTATACGGTGTCCTGTTAGATGCATCCTCCTTCGCTGAAGCTTTAGTAGCTCATCATATAGTTCAACATTTGGTGTGTGATTTCTCCAGCTCATACAGCGTAGTGCCAAATTCTTTAAATTTCCCATAAAATCAAATTATTTTCATCTGAATATTTTAAAACTAAGTAAAGCTGTAAAATATAACAATGTCTGCAATGCCATTGGTAAAATATAACAAGGTCTGCAATGTCATTGGTCCTGACCTGGCATTTCGGTTTCAGTCCTTTTCCCATCACCATAACGTAGCATCCTTGTGTCTGGTCTATAAATATTTCATAGTAATTTTTCTAGTGAATTCTCCTCTATAGTACCGAGACTTTATGAATTTAAATGCATTATTAGATTGACGACAAGATCTTATCGTTTTAGAGTTGAAATAGCTTGGTGCAACCATAAATTCTATGCTAACAGTTTCCTTTCTCGCAATTCTTCCTTGTGACACTCTTTTCCGGATTCTTGTTTTCCACTCAAGTTTGAATCTTCAAGAATTTAAATGCGATGTCAATCATTATCTTCTGTCTTCTTAATTTTTGTCTTTTTATTGTTCTCTCACCTTCATAATGTTTTTCATTTTCTTATTCTTTCGCACTCAGTAACGCTTGTATCTTAGTGGATTTATTGCCTTGCTTGGGGTGAAATGATTAAAAAAAAAAAGAAAGTTTTAAAAAAATGTAAGCTAAACCCAGATCTAATAAATCATATGACAGCTGCTTTGCAGTGAAATCTTGTAGTTTGGATTATTTTATTGTAGATTAGATTATTAGTATGCATTGTAAAGATATGTAAATATATGTGTGTGTGTGTGTGTGTGTGTGTGTGTGCGCGCGCGCGTGTTTATAAGTAAATATGGAAAATATATAAATATGCGTGTGTGCACTTGTATCTATGTTTGATGAATGTGTGTGAATGTGCATCACTAATAAAACTGAATCTCGAAAATAAAACTCCATCATGTAAAAACAATGTTAGAAGAAATTGTATGCCCAATAAACAAAGATGATAATATTGGTCGTTAACCGCCACACGCTTTCGTATATTACGATGCCACTGACCAAAACACAAAAATGAATCACATATATATTTATACATATACACACACAAATACGTTCTGTTGAATTTGACTGAACACATTTGTCTATTTTTTTTTATTGAGCTTTTTATAAAATAAAACGTTAAATCTATTTTACAAAATAGTACCTTCATTCTTTACCTTTACTCTCTTCTCCGTCAATCTATTTCCCTCTTTCTTCCTCTCGTATACAATTTCTTTTTCCCTCTTTCCTTCTCTCATATACAATTTCCTTTTCCTTCTTCCCTCCTGTCATATACAATTTCCTTTTCCCTCTTCCCTCCTGTCATATACAATTTCCTTTTCCCTCTTCCCTCCTGTCATATACAATTTCTTTTTCCCTCTTTCCTCCTCTCATATACAATTTCCTTTTCCCTCTTTCCTCCTCTCATATACAATTTCCTTTTCCCTCTTCCCTCCTCTCATATACAATTTCCTTTTCCCTCTTTCCTCCCCTCATATACAATTTCCTTTTCCCTCTTTCCTCCCCTCATATACAATTTCCTTTTCCCTCTTTCCTCCTCTCATATACAATTTCCTTTTCCCTCTTCCCTCCTCTCATATACAATTTCCTTTTCCCTCTTTCCTCCCCTCATATACAATTTCCTTTTCCCTCTTCCCTCCTCTCATATACAATTTCCTTTTCCCTCTTTCCTCCTCTCGTATACAATTTCCTTTTCCCTCTTTCTTCCCCTCATATACAATTTCCTTTTCCCTCTTTCCTCCTCTCGTATACAATTTCCTTTTCCCTCTTTCTTCCCCTCATATACAATTTCCTTTTCCCTCTTTCCTCCTCTCATATACAATTTCTATTCCCCCTTCTTCCTCCTTCTCCGTCAATCTATTTCCCTCTTTTCTCCTCTCATATACAATTTCTATTTTCCCTCTTTCCTCCTCTTTTTCCCTTTTTCCTCTCTCTTTCTCAACTCTCCTCCACTCACTTTTATTTTAGTTCCTTCCCCCACTTTATTTTCATCCCCCGATATTTTTCATCGCCAGCCTTTCACCTTTTATCATTTTTCTCTCTCTCTCTCTCTCTCTCTCTCTCTCTCTCTCTCTCTCTCTCTCTCTCTCTCTCTCTCTCTCTCTCTCTCTCTCTCTCTCTCTCTCTCTCTCTCTCTCTCTCATATACACTTTATATCTTGAATCTTTTGGACATTGTTATATATTATAATCTTCGTTTACAATATTTATCAACAAAAAGAGATACGAATTTAAATCTCTCTCTCACTCACTCACTCACACACACACACACACACACACATACAAACACACAAAAAAAAGTAGGGTTAGCAAGTGAGAGTGAGTGAGTATTCACTTGCTAACCCAACTTTTTATTTTTTCTCTTCACTTCCCTTCCTCTCCCTCCTTCTTTTCTCCTCTTCCCGCCACACCATGGAACAATCACCGGTAGGCGTCAATTCTTACGACATAGAAAACGATATGTGTTGCATTCAATGAGCGAAGTAGAGAAAGTACAAAAGTTATATCTGGCTAAGCGAAGAATCAGTGGCATAGGAGAAAGGTTTCCACTTGACTTTTCGGCGAAAATAAACTGGATATGATATTTACTAACACTAAATAAATTAGTCGAACTCTGAAGTTAAACTGCTGTTAAATTGTCACTCCTCTTTATTTATCGTTTCCCTCCGAGGAAGTGACCAAAGAAAGATATTCTTGAATAAGAAATGACTATTTGATATCAAATATGTCTTCTCATCCAACTCCCCTAAAATGTCTCAGAATGACTTGTGCCTAATATTAAGGCTAAGTAAAAGGAAGTTTACATCTTACCAAGATTTCCCTTCGATTTGCGTGGCATGGCGAGTCTTAGCCCTGAAGGTTAGAACTGGGGGAACTAAGCTATGTAGTCTAATCGTCCTGGTACATGTAATTAGTATATAAGAGTAGCATAACTTCATTATCCTGTAATATTAAATGTAAACGGATTTGTTTATTTCTTTTTATTAACGTTCATACAATACAATGCTCAAAAGTCGCTCAGTGTACTGGTCAACTGAATGAGGTGTGTGATAAGAGCAAAAGGCTAGAAAGTGTGTATATGGTGGATAGATAACGGTTAACCCTAGACATAAAACGATTAAGATAATAATGTTCGAGAAAGCATACATGAGGGAATCTGTTCCACGAAGTATCAGTTTGTGGGAAAAAGCTGTCTGATTGAAATTTCCTTCTTACAAATGGAATACTGGGGGAATTCAGGTGATTCAACTCCGCGGTTGTGGGTCTTAGCTGTAAAGGTCTGAAGTGGTGGAACTAAAAGAAGGAGCTCGTCTGAACATTTGCCATGGAAATAGCCGTATGCTTGAGATGTTGTCTGTGGGAAAAGAGGCTGCAGTGATGAAAATATGACTCTTCTTTCAGATGACAGAGTAGAAGTGAAAGAATTGAAAAGCGGATCTTGGGAGAACAAAACTTTCTGAAATATAAAAGTACTTATAATTATTGGAGCATATAGAATAGATAGAAATGGCATTTTAAAGAGGTTAGATAAACTATCAAAAGACAAAATTAGCAAGATCGCTAAAAAGACATCTGGAGTATTAAAAAACACTTCAAAACTCAAGACTAATATATATATATATATATATATATATATATATATATATATATATATATATATATAAGAGAGACAGATAGTGAGACGTCCCTCCACCATCACCGAGCAGAGCAGGAAATTGCACGTAACATGATGGATGGGTGTTCTCTCAAGGAGGCTCCCTGCCTTGAACGCCTATTGCGACTCAAGTAGAACATAAACAGGACCCATCGCTGAAGACGCTGGTCGGTTCCTTGTACCGCCTCAGAGAGTATCTGACTCCTCCTACTATGCCCTGTCTCTACAAGACCCGGATCAGACCAAAAATTGAATTCTCCACAAGCAAATCATCACAAGCCTCTCACTACTCAATCGCTATTTCAATGGTAAATGTTCTGACGGGCTACATTCCTTACTTCCACCAGACCTGACCTATGCAACTAACACCAGTCATGCCACGTAAACAGGGATGAATCATCCCCATTCCCTTTGTATTCCATTAATAAGTAAGAAGCTCTACTCAGATAGTTCTTCCTTAGAACTGCTATTAGGGTGTTTTCCCGATCACTAAAACAAGGTCAGAACATTTTTCCAGCTTTTCAATTTCGTTCAGTTTTACTCTATCATCTTTAGGAACAGCTATATTTTTCACTGCGGCCGATGTAACACCGTAAGCCTATCGCTACTTCCACGGCATATGTTCAGACGAGCTCCATTTTGTTGTTCCGCCAGTTCAGACCTTTACAGCTACGATCCCCCATGCTACATCCACAGAGTTGAATCCCCCTTATTCGCTCCATATCCCATTTATAAGAGGGCTTACGGCCACATCACGTTGAAACACGTGTGATCCCGTATGATCACCGAAGTTAAGCAACGTTGAGCCTGGTCAGTACCTTGATGGGTGACTGCTTGGGAATAACGGGCGCTGTAAGCTTGGATATGCAGGTGGTGTAATGAATAATAGCCTGGAATTGTTAATAGGATGACCGAATTCCAATTCCAGTTGAGTTCATTATATTCGCTTACGCGTAATTACCCTTAGGAATCCACCTCATCTCCCCCAGTTATAGGTTAATTAATAAACAATACAGTTAAATTCCCAGATCAATTCTGGTATTGTCGACATGGAAAAAAAAATCTCTTACTATAAAGATAATTTACATTAACCAGAAAAAAGGCTTGGACAGAAGCGTCTATCTTTTTAAGTTTGGATTTTTAATGTAACTACAACAGAGATTTCGATTTTATTTTTGGCTTGAAAAAATCGGAAGACGAAACGAGTCGGCAAAATCTAAGATTTTTTCCAATTGCCATTTTATACCAACCTGTCTTGTCCACAGAATTGATCTGGGAATTTAACTAATATATATATATATATATATATAATGTTTGTGTGTGTGTGCTTATGGCTCCAAATAATTTTATCGTCTTTTAGAGGAAAGCCTCCCTTTTGACATAAATATGTTATAATGACAGGAACTTGATAAATCTTTGTGACAATTGTAGTTTTACACAATGCCTTGGTTATCACAGTTAATAAAGCCGATGCCAATTATTTGGGTCAATTGAGTCTTAGACATAATATTAAACTTAATGCCAGGTTATCACGTTCGGACATGAATTGCTCTCATAGAGGTTTTTATTCACACTGCTCCACTTTTGCTTTCTTTACAGATTGCACCAGAAATAATAAATTGGTCACTGCAGATATCTTACGTTCAATGTCCTCAATTCTGTGACATTCGGTACGATGGGGATAATTACCAAAAATGTAAGGAACAATTCTTCATTTTTTTATTATTTCTAATTCTTTAATCTTCCTTCCTTTTTATGTTCGTACAGTTTAGTTTTAACAGACGCACTCAGAGGTGTGTCTAAAACACCGTGATTACAGCAATAATTATTCTTGTTCAATGAATGCGGTGACTGTGAAAATAGTCATAATGCTACAAAAGAAGAAAATCGTGGTTAAAATGGTTTTGTAGGTGGGTTTAAAGCCGTCCTCTGGATTTAATAATTAGTAAGTTACATAACTTTTTTTAGTTTAATTAACTCCTACAAAGCTAGGATTCTGAAACTTTTAAATCCATTGAGTGGCGGTCAGTTATTTAAGTGGTTTCCTAAAAAGTTAAATCGACCAGTCCTAAGTTTACCATTAAACAAGAAGGTAGATTAAGATAAAAAGCTAAAATTTTAAGGAAATTTTATACAGTAATGTGTTAATTTTGTTATTATTATTATTATTATTATTATTATTATTATTATTATTCAAATGACGTCATATATTATCATCATCATCATCATCATCATTTTTTGTATGTTATGTTTCCTGCTTTGTATCATGTAGAACCAGATCAAAACTATGGTTCTTAGGCCCTATAAAAAAAATTGTTATTTAAATTATGGCACTTTTTTTAGTATATGGGATTTCCTAGTAGGGCGATCTTCTGGGCAATTTGTATGTTGATGTTACCTGGGATACATTTAGTAAAATTGTCCATTCCTTTTCTCACGAGGCTCAGAGATCCGATTACTATTGACACAGTCTCGGTCTCCATTCCCCACATCCTTTCAATCTCGATCTCCAGTTCCTTGTATTTGGACAATTTCTCGATAATTTTCATTGGGTGGGGGGGGGGTTCTCTCAGATGTCACGGCTATGTCAATAAGTATACACATCCTGAATTTCTTGTCTTTTATGATAATACCAGGCTTTTATTTTCCTGTCAGTTTGAATTGGCATGTCCCAAAGGATAATTACATCGTTATTTTGGGTAACTGTGTTTGATTTGTGCCCGTACCATCTCTCAGTGGTTTCGATTTTGTGCTTCTTGCATATCTTCCAGTGCACATATGTCGCTAGCCTTTTTATGTCTGTGGGTATGTTCATTTTTTGCTAGTTCCAGACATCTTGAGATAATATGGTCGACAGTTTCATCACATTTTCTGCAGATCCTGCATTTCAGGTTAGTTGCGAGGCTTTGGTCCTGATAATAATAATAATAATTAGGCCTTTTGTTTCAGCTTTCAACCCGGTGCTCCTCAACCACTGATGTACTACTACTACTACTACTACTACTACTACTACTACTGAATATACGATAAAACCCTTCAGGAAAACATGGTCACTCTGCGACGAAGTGAGCTGGTAAATTAGTTTTTTAAAAAAGTACGCAACCTTCAATTATTAGGCGATTCTTCGAAATCTATATAGATGGTGGATTCAAACTTTTAGCCTATTGGGAATATCATTGATTTTATAAGCATAACAGAAGTTGGTCTTAGGAAAATTGTTTCACCATAGAATATGACCTGATTGAAAATTCGAAGTTTGACCTTGAAAAATCTGCATTGCTGTTCGGATCAGTGTTCCCTCAGTCAATTACACTAACATCTCTCCCAAGTAGCGAGGCTACCATCCTTCGACATCGCCTTCGCTGGGCGGGTCATATATCCAGAATGCGTCCCACTGGACTCTCACATATCATCCAATTTGGAGAACTTGCCAGTGGCATGAGGCTACACGGAGGGTCAAAACGGCCCTTCAAGGATCAATTGAAAAAAATCTCTGACACCGGCCAACATCGACCCTGAGACCTGGGAAAGCGTTGCTGCTAATCAGTCTTCCTGACGTAGGACCATCCAAAAGGAAACCGAGACTTTCAAGTCTAACTGTCAACATGAAAAGGATCTCTGACGTGCTGTTAGAAGGGTCCAACTCACCCAGCCGCATCGACTACCCATACGCCTCTAGGGCTCCTGCTCAAGACTCTTCAGGGATAGGCTAGGCCTTCACAGCCATCACCGTCACCGTCACTAGAGTGGAGAAAGGGGAATAAGAAGAGAGGATGACGATATTATATCCAGAAAAGAAAACACTTATACGAACATAAGTAAAATTAAATAGAAACATAATCGCAGTAGCTTGTCAGTCGTCTTTCATGAAACTTGTATAAAAAACGAATTGCTGACCATATATATATATATATATATATATATATATATATATATATATATATATATACAGCAAAAAACCCAAAATTACCACAACATAGAAGATAGTTTATTTCAAGCCGTTCTGTACGCCGCGTACAGCTTGAAATAGACTATCATCTATGTTGAGGTAATTTTAGGTTTTTTGCTGTGAAAAATACCTATGGTCTGTTATAATAAATAAATCGAGCTCTCCATGGATCAGTTTTAATAACTAATATTACTAGGATCCACCCGGATTATATACCAACGGATCGATTACCTGTACTATATACAGGGTGTTGCAGCAAAATCCGATTCTTGACAAAAAGAAAACAAAATAGACAATAAAAACAATGTATGTGCAGATACCCGACAGTTTATTTAGCAACAGTTAAAACTACATACTACATTATTTTTCAATGAAACCGCCGCCGGCGGCGAGGAACATCTCAAGGCGAGCGCGAAATGAGTGACCCGCTTTGACAACCATTTCCATAGCGGCGTGTTGTGGGCGTGCGTGTTGGTCTTGGCCTCGATCACGCTCCGGAAGAAATAGTCAAGGGGGTTGCAGTCAGGTGAGGAAGGCGGCCACAAGTCTGGCGACCAGTGCTGAGGAACATTGTTGAGCAGCCACGGTTGACTCTCTGAAGGCTGCCATATTTCATTTTCTTTTTGTCAAATGTCGGATTTTGCTGCAACACCCTGTGTGTGTGTGTGTGTGTGTGTATATATATATATATATATATATATATATATATATATATATATATATATATTTAAGCTTTTCCCCCCAGGCAAGGCTGGAAGCCACTAGCACGCAAGGGGTTACAGAGGATTTGGAGCGAGAGCAAATAGGAGTGTTAGAGGAAAGGATGTGGAGAAGTATAGAGGATAGATCAAGGCAACTAGAGATGTCGATTGACGTTACATTTGAATAGTTGGAGATCATAGTCATCAGGGAAACAGGAATGAGGAAGGGAGTTCCATAGGCGTGAGGTGCGAGATATGAAGCTATTGGAGTAGAAGAGACGTCTACATTTAACAGTTTCAACAGTGAAAGGGTGGGAACGGGATGCCAGCCTCGTAGGACGCTTGAATTCATGGAGCCTGGGAACCAGCGACAGCAGCTCATCGGAGCAATTACCATGGAAGTATTTATAAAAAAAGACAGAGAGAGGCGACGATGCGTCTGTGAGAGAGAGACTGCAGACGAGAAGCCAGATCAGGGCCAATTACATTGCATACCCGTCTCTGGATCTTATCAAGAACCTTGAGGCAAACAGAAGGGGCTCCAGACCATATATGGCAGCAATACTCCATGCAAGGGCGGATGGTTGCTTTGTAAATTTGGAGGATATATATATATATATATATATATATATATATATATGTAACGTAAATCATTCAAACGAAAAACAAATACTGAAGCTAATTCTATGGCGAGAATCACTCTCACAAACAATATTTACTAATAAAATACAATCAACTTCGAATCCGTTAATGAATGGTGTGATCCTTGTTCATAAATTCCGGGTTTATCAGGTCTTATTTTTTCTACGAGCCAGGCTTTCAGTCGTTCCGAACGACCATCTTCAGGTAGACATTTCAGTGTTTTTGTTAAATTCCGAGTAGTAATTCGACATCGAAAGATAGTGCGGTCCGAAAGAGTGTTTTTTTAGCAATGAGATACTGCTAAATGTAAGAATAATTTTGGAGCGTGCAGACGCAACGCTGAGGTTGAATTTTTTTAAATTTGAAAAATGTGCGTTCTTGTACTGAAGAAAAGTGGCATGAACTAAATTGTTCAATACTAAGAGTAGATGTCACAGATATTATCAGGAAATTCGCACTTAGGATCAGGTTATTTTAATATCGATTTTGTAGTGCGTATTCAATTTATGTAACGTAAATCATTCAAACGAAAAACAAATACTGAAGCTAATTATATGGCGAGAATCACTCTCACAAACAATATTTACTAATAAAATACAATCAACTTCGAATCCGTTAATGAATGGTGTGATCCTTGTTCATAAATTCCGGGTTTATCAGGTCTTATTTTTTCTACGAGCCGGGCTTTCAGTCGTTCCGAACGACCATCTTCAGCTAGACATTTCAGTGTGTTTTTGTTAAATTCCGAGTAGTAATGCGACATCGAAAGATAGTGCGGTCCGAAAGAGTGTTTTTTTAGCAATGAGATACTGCTAAATGTAAGAATAATTTTGGAGCGTTCAGAACGACTGAAAGCCCGGCTCGTAGAAAAAATAAGACCTGATAAACCCGGAATTTATGAACAAGGATCACACCATTCATTAACGGATTCGAAGTTGATTGTATTTTATTAGTAAATATTGTTTGTGAGAGTGATTCTCGCCAGATAATTAGCTTCAGTATTTGTTTTTTCGTTTGAATGATTTACGTTACATAAATTGAATACGCACTACAAAATCATATATATATATATATATATATATATATATATATATATATATATATCTATATATATATATATATATAAGTGGTCATTGAAGTCAACACCTAAAGGCGACAGTTTCATGCTAAACGCAATCGCTAGGCCATTTGCTTGACTATTTATATATGCAGGTCAGCGATGCATTGTGGATAGTCTGTTGCATTGTGGGTAGTCTACTGTATTATTCTAACGGTTATTTTGGTGGGCATTAATAGATTTGAATTATTCTGGGGGTTGTTGAATGGGAAAAATAATGGATTCGAATCCAGTTTGGGAGGCTATTTTTAATGTTAACTTTTTTTTATTTATTATTAATTATTTTATTGCTGGTTGTTATTACCTGTGTTTTCCTGTGTTTACCTGTGCGTATGTGGTTTGTTAATTTGTTTATTATTTACTTACTTTATTTACTTATTTATTTGTTTGGATTAAGTTATTTTACGTGTTTTTGTTTATTTAATTTATTTGTTTTCGTTGCGATTTTCGATTCTTAAGTAACGTAGTAAAAATTTGTTTTCGTGTCTGTATTCTGAGATGAGTGTGTGTGGCCCCGAGGATTTCTCCAAATGTGAATCTTACAGTCTTGTATGGATGTAACAAGCACTTACCTCTTGGGTGAGTGTTTATATATATAACTGCCATACGTTTTTCCTTATGCGTGCTGATCCTAGGAGCAGCCGGGTCTATCACGTGTGTTACCTATCGATGTCAGTTAATGAGACCTTGAGAGGCGCGTATCGGTACTTGGTGATTAGGAGGTCATTTCTTGGCTCAATCCGCCGATGCACCTGGCTTCTCTGACGTTACATTGAGTGCAAAATCTATTCTGCTATTATCTGGGATGAGTCCCATACTAGACACAAGAAATGCAACGAATGTCGGTGCTGGGCATCATAATGAAAATATAAAACTACTTTGAATAAGATCGAGTCTTTGAGAATATGTACAGAAAAATATTAACATTAGTTACATATTTAACATCAGGACAACAATATTTAGGTCACTTGTACTATGAACCCATCTATATTCAGTAACGTAACTTGACCAAAGAATATCTAGGGTGTGTGGGAAAAGTACGTAATCTGGTTACGGGATTTAAGTATACGTCATGATTACGTGGCATTGAACGTCAAACTTGTTGTAATGTCCATATAACCACTCTGATGATGGCTCATGTGAGCCGAAAGCTTAGATCGACAACCAATATAATAAAGAAATATCCAAATGTTGGACAGTTTTTGTCTTTATTTTCCCTTGAAACTAAAGCCATTATATGACGCTTGGAAAGGCTCATAATAAAACATAGACATTCGTTGTTTGTTATATTTAACAATATATGTTTGAATAATTATCTGCTGCCCATATATATATATATATATATATATATATATATATATATATATATACACCATGCACATTTGTAACGTTTTGCTATATTAGTTGTTGTTATGGAGGACATGAAATCTGTACTGTGCTAACCTTTCCAGCTAGAAAGGGACGCTTGATAATCAGAATTCGTAATACTGGCTTTTGACTTGGCTCAGGCACAAACTTCAGGTGGAAATACGTAACTCTCTGCTTTCATGAATCGTATCTTTTCAAGATGTGGTCGGTCATGGCTCTCCACAACTTTTTCTCCTCTTACTATTCCGCCAGGTCCCCGTTTCACCATCTATTTACGATCGTTAGGTAAGGTCATGAAGAGGATCTGCGACGTGCTGTTAGAAGGGTCCAACTCACCCAGCCGCATCCACCACCCACACTCCTCTGTGACTCCTGCTCACGACTCTTCAGTGGTAGGCTGTTTTCCTCTGCTATTCTTACATTCGTTATGTTCTCTGAGTGTCCCCTTTCCTCAGAATGTGTCCCCTTTCCTTGTTATGCGACCCATTTCCTCATTATGTATCCCAGATATTTCAAATGTCTCATTCAGATTTTAATTATAAGTGCCTTTTTTGTTCTCATTTTCCTTAAAACTTCCTTGTCGCTCTCATGTTCAGTCCATGCTATTCTCGGTATCTTTCTGTAGAACCATGTTTGCCTCAAGTCTCTTTTTCATCTGTGAGGAAATTCTGAAACATTCACTGCCATACAGGAGGATTGATATTACATAACAGTCTTTTCTTAGTTTCGAACAGAATTTTCCTGTTTCTTAATACTTGCTATTGGAAGCTTTTGGAGGCTTATTCCAATACGTCTTCGTGTTCCAAGGTCACATTTTCCGTTGCCTGTTATAAAATTTCACAGATAGGTAAATTTATGTGTTTACCTGATTCTGAAGTCACATAGCTAACATCTTGGAGTTTCGTTTTTGTTTGCTGAAATCCATGCATTCTGTCTTCTTGCAATTGATGCTTCGTCTTTTCTTTGCGCTTTCTTTTACTACTTTTTCTCGGAATTGCTGCAGTATTCGGTCTGCCATTAATACGTAGTCATCTGCGTTATCTTATGTTGCCAAGATTGTATTCACCAATAATAAATCGTAACTCTCAGACAGGCTGATGGATATAAACTAGGACAGAGTGATAGATTTTTTTTTTTTACGTTGCGGTTTCCAAATGTCCCGTTGTACACAAAAAAAAACACACACATATGTGAATGTCACAAGTATGGGTAGGTTCTCAAAAATATCTACTTGCCCAAGGAATGTATGAATTGGTAATTTGCAAAAAAAAAAAAAATATTGGCTAAGGAATGTCTGGTTAGGGTTTAGATTAATCTTTGCAAGATTTTGGCGTAAAAGTCATTTATAATTGGTTGGCATTTTGGTAATGATCTCAATGAGTATAAAAGTTGCCAGGAAAATGTTCTCATGAATAAGGATCAGTTGAGTGTCTGATGCTGAACTTGTTAACTTGGAGGCTAAACAGAAATGAAGGAAAACATTTATTATGCACGCAAGAATAAAAAAAAATATCTTAAAGAGATTGCCTGTCGTGTTCGTATTATATCAAATTTCGTTTTCCCTATCAAGAGCCTCAAAACTATTTATTACTCTACTATTTATTTACTAAGCGCCGTGTATTTATTTACCAAACTGGGTAAGCCAGTATGAACCAAAATCTATTGAATGAGGCTCCGAGAGAAGCTTGTTACCGAGTTCGCTACGGTAGGCACCTGTCTCATAAAGATTCTTCTCTGTGTCGCATCCATTCTTTTCTTTACTTCGAACAGAATTTTCCTGATTCTTAATACTTCGTCTAATTTCTGAAAGCTTATGGAAGCTTATTCCAATACGCCTTCGGGTTTCCAGGTCACATAAAATCTCACAGATAGGTAAATTTCTGTATATGCCTGATTCTGACGAACCGTTCTCCACAACTTCCTATCTCGTGTGGCTCTTAGCAGTTTTTCTACTTTTGCTAAGGCTCTCTCTCCCCGTCCCGCCATTCATTCATACTCTCAGGTAAGTGATTCGCTGTCTTCCCCTATTTTTCATTCACTCAATATGCTACGTCTGGGTTAAGTTTCCCAACCCCTACGTCCTCACTGTACGTCCAAGGAAATTCTGCTGTCTTTTCCTGATTTTGAGTATGAGTGATTTTTTTTTCTCTTGCCATTTTCTTCCAGAATTCTTTCTTGCTTACTCGTTCCGTCCATGGAATTCTCAGTATCCTTCTGTATAACCACATTTCTGCTGCCTGTGATTTTTTCCTCATCCGTGTGGAAATTGTCCAACATTTACTGCCATATAAGGGGATGAAGCCACACAACCATCCATAAGTCTTTTCTTTGTTTCTAACGATTTTTATCCATTTCTCAAAACTCTGCCTAGCTTTTGGAATGCATCTTTCGCTAGCCCAATGCATGTTCGGATCTCAGTGTCACATTTTCCATCTTCTGTTATTTCAACAATCTAATCTAAGGAATTTATTGCCAATATAATGAGTTCTTTCCTCATTGGGCGCCTCATTATTGTAGTTCTCTACCAGTAATCTAACCATATACATCTAAAATAAATCCATTAATTCTTTAGAAATTGCTTTGTTTACGTTTTGGATATGAAAGATAGCAGATATGAGCTCTCCAGCAAAATAATAAGACTGAAGAGGATGTGCTTTCTTTTGAAAAGGAAAACAGAGCCTTTCTTAGTGTGACGTTCTTCGTAGCCGAGCCCTAAAGCACGTTGGATCAAGCTGTGGTTTCACCTACAAAAGAGAACACAAGTTCGATTCTTGTCGGAGAACACATTTTCATTACGAATATTCCTCAAAACGCGCAGTCCGATAGACGTTATACACAGTGTATAATAAATAAAAATGGGGCGTCTATTTTAAATACGAAGTGTTCACTGTAATAACGTTTGAAGTAATGTCAGATTAAAAATAAATCCATTAATTCTTTAGAAAAAAATATATATGTATGATAAAAAATAGACTTTTAAGGTATGCTATATTTATGGGTGAAAAAATGCTCAATATCAGGGACAGAGCGTATGTAAATATAGATGTGGACACTGGAGTCAACGCCAAATGGCGACAGTCCTGTTTCAGCGTTGACGTTGGCCTCAGTGTCCACTTTTATAATTACGCACGCTCTGTCCCTGATATTGAGCATTTTCACCCATAAATATAGTATACTTTAAAACTATATTTCTATCATGCATATATATATATATATATATATATATATATATATATAAACAGACGACATGCGTTGAACGGATGTCAAAATTCGTTGAAAAAAGGCACCCCTACCCTACCTAGACTTAACCTCTTTTTGAACGTAACTGATAATTGATACAATAATAGTTCATAAAAAAAAAGAACACGCTACCGCCCCTGTCTAAATGATTGGATATCTCTGTATCCTTGGAAACAAAAATTATTAATGTCTATTAAAACAGTAAATTTCAAAATAAGTTATTTCAAAATTCGCTTGAAGATGAAGCAGAACTAATGCTTTTGATTTAATTATATAATTAAATTTGTAGATTTTAGTTTCTGTTTTTGAAACATGGTAATTCCTGTGTAGCAATGAAACCATATTTTTAAATCAGTTAATTTATAATATTTATGCTCTGTAAATTCACATTGAGCACTGTTTTGTAAAAATAAAAATATCAATAAGAACACTGGATTATATATCTTACTGTTCTTTTTTTTTACTACACACATATATATATATATATATATATATATATATATATATATATATATATATATATATAAGGAATATTTAGGTAACAATAATTTGTTTGACTATCTACAATTTCTGTCTATCCAATTTTTTATTAACGTTTTCAAATTCCCGAATTAGCTGTTTATTTTTATTTTTCCCTCGAGTACTTTCGAATGTTGCTACACTCATTATCAAGGATTTCGTATTTTGTTTATGTTCATGTAACTGTTATGTGCTAATTCTGGCGTTGCTGGAACCAATTTCAAATCACTCAATGTGGCGTCATTTATATCAAACTGAATTTTTACATGTATTTTATTTTGGTATTAAGAAACAGAAAATTTCGTTCGAATTAACGAAGAAAGTACTGAACTGTTACATGATATTAATGCTCCTTTATGGCAGTGAATACAGGACAATCACCTTACAGATGAAGAAGAGACTTGAAGCAACAGAAGGATGCTGAGAATACCATAAACCGAACATGTGATCAACGATGAAATCTTAGAAAAACTAGAAACAAAAAAGAAACTTATACTTAAAATCATAATCATACTGTTGAAATTTCTAGGGCACATAATGAGGAAAGATTGTTTGGAAAATTTGATACTCACAGGATAGATTGAACGGCAAGAGAAACAGAAGAAAACAACGCATAACCTAACTGGAGAGCGTGAGTAAATAGATAGTGAAACATGATTTAGGAAAGATAACAAAAAAGCAACATTTATTAAGAGCTACAAGAAATTGTGAAGACCCATGATCGCCAACCTTCCTTCTGAAGGACACGGTACATAGAAGAAGAAATTTACCGCTTATAAACAACTAATTTTGAAATTTGAAAAGTGAATAAAAAAAACGGATAGACAGAACTAGTCGATATTATTCAATCAAACAGGTTTTTTTTTAAATACATTATTTTTACATATATAATGATGGGGTAAATTATTTTCAAATAGAGTGAAGCGGTGAAGGAATAAAATGAATAAAAAGACAACATACCTATTCTTCGTTGACGCGTTTCGTTCTCTGAGGGACTTTATCAAGACACATTTGCTTTGTTAAAGTCCCTCAGAGGAAGAAACGCGTCGGCTGAGAATAGTTTTTCCTCTTGTTTTTTTATTCACACACACACACACACACACACACACACACACACACACACACACACACACACACACACACACATATATATATATATATAATATGCTTCAGGCTTGAACGCAATCTTCAGGCCTGAAGATGCAGTACTGTTCTCATAAATGAGTGGGAGCTGCCCAGTCCTCACTTTCCGGTCCTGATAGAGTTTAAAAGCGTCTCCGACTTCTTGTGGGTGAAGAATTGTTTTTCTCTCTCTCACTCACTCACTCACACACACACACACACACACACACACACACACACACACACAGAGGCAGAATATGGCGACTTCTCACTGCTCTATCGCTACTTTCGGACGAACTACTTTCTTCCTTCCGCCAGATCAAACCTTCACCGCTAGGACCCGCCATGCCACTTACATTGTAGCAACCCATCCACATTCCCTCCGTATTTAATTGGCGGGAAGTAAGTTTCACTCGAACAGCTTCTTTTCACGAACCACTGCTCTGTAGAACAGACTCCCAACAGGATATTTCCCGATCACTACAATATTAACCTGTTCAACTGTTATTTTCCCCTTCTATCCATATAAACTACCCGTTAATGTAACCCTCTACTTCGAGTGACTCCCGGACCTTGTATAGGGTGAAGCTTACTGTAAAAATAATGACTGTCGAAAAGAAAATAGGCGGTGTAAATCCTCTTAATCGGCCAGAATTTCGATCAACTCTTAGCAAAGAAGTCGTCGATAAATATTAAACAATAAAAAGAAATTGCCAATAAAAATGCGAATTGATGATTAAATATTATATCCACCTACGGCAGAATGTGTGGTCACATAAACTGCGTCTCTCCAGAGTTCGTGTTATTGACTGGTTCGGTTTAGGGAGTCATGGTTAAGATTATTTTTCTCCTGGTCATCTCTACTTCTTGAACCAGTTATTATTCCTTCTCGAGATATTTTTGAAAAATCTTTTATTACTACGTTTGATTTGACCATATAATATTAGTGTCTTCCGTTTAACGAATAGAAAGGATTCATCCTTTAATTGATTTAGGTTTTTTTACGACTTAGCAAAATTAAGGTATTCAAAGCCAGAAAATATTCTTGTAATATTTTTTGTGACGATAATAATGCCTTCCGGATACAAATCCTACTTAGACATAGCTGGGGGATAAGTGCATACACACCTTTTCGAGTTCATCCAGTAGTTTTCTCGAGGAGTTTAGATACTTATATAGTGATTTTGTAAGCGTAGCTTAGATGTGGCACAAGGCCGAAAGTATAGAGAATCCAGTGAGGATCGAACTCATTACTCTAGCGAGTCAATCTTGCGAACCATTACACCACGGCGAAGTTAATGCATCTACAGCATTTCTGTCTTTCATGGTTTGAATTGTTCATAGCTGCATAGCCTAAATTTGAGAAAAAGATACCCTCCAATGGAAAGGTTTGATTTGCAAGCTATGACAAATACAGTGTAACCCGGATATAAGAGACTCGGATATAAGAGAGATTTTCTCTGGTCCCAAATTAGAGCCTGTGTTAATGTATATATAATAGACCAAACCCGGATATAAGAGAAACCCGGATATAAGATACTTATTCTCTAGTCCCGACAACTCTCTTATATCCGGGTTACACTGTACAAAAAAGACGTGTAAGCAGAACTTTAAGAACGTTTTAACCCGATTGTATTGGTAATTTCGTTTTTATTTGAAATTTATCAAGGATCCCATTGGCTAAAAGCTGATCCGAAAGATCACTGCTGTAAAGAAATTACACTATATTTTTTCTTTTAATTTTCAACGTCCCCGCTTCTTCATGCAAATTAATTATTATAATTATAATTAATTGCTATATTCACAGTCGAAATTTTATCATTTTTTACCAAATATTTTTACTATTTCGTTCTCATTCTGTATGGTGTCTATGTAAAAAAAATCAGAAAAAAAAGGATTTTCATTGATCAAATAATGCAAGCTTTACTGTCTAAATCGGATAAATGAATTTTTAATCAAATTATGTGTCAATCAATTAATTTTTTTTGATTGGATTGTTTTTTTTACAACTTTGTGGATTATCTAAAGCTGAAAAATATTCTGGGTTGTTAGTATAATTCTTTTTTCTTTTCTTTTTTATATTGCATTAACAATTTTTTTTAAATAATGATTTTTTTAGATACAAATCCTACTATTTAAAGCATAGCTTGGGGAAAGAGAGGGATTCATATCTTTCCCAAGGATATTTGCCCGTAATTAAATGTAACTAATCCGTCTGGAATTTCGAACTCGGCTCTCTGATTTTTAATTCCGAGCCAATATCAAATATGCCACCTGCACATGCTCCAATCAATGGAGAACACACTATCTAGGACGTTTGAAACTGTTTTGCTAATTATTGCCTGACGGTAGAATGCGTAAGTGCGAATTTTAATCCTTGAAAATTATTTATGTATAACAAAAAGTAGGAAATGTAATTATGTTCACTAATTTATTTATTTATATTAACAGGAAGTGACATTCCAAAATGTGTGCAATATTTTCGTGAAAAAATTTACCAAAAGAAAGATCATCGTTGTCATCATCTTCACATTACTGACTAGCCTCTTTATTTGGCTGTTAGACGATACCGAGCGAGAAAAGTTCAGATTACGATTTGCCAGGTACGCGACACCAATGTTCATAGTGGACCATCGTTTCCAAAAATCCATGGAACAGAAAATTTACGAAAGGTCAAACAATTCTAAACCTGGAGTTGTTGACGATATCTTGACAATGGTAATAAACTTCTTCATTCTTAAGTGACTGACATATCACATTCTGTTATATATATATATATATATATATATATATATATATATATATATATATATATATATATATATATATACTAGCTCAAAAGTCGCCCTATCGGGCGGCATTTACGCTAACTCCTGCGGTGGGCTCTTGATTGGGCCTTCATTACAGTAGGTAGGCGGGGAGTAGATGCGATAGACAACGATAAACGACAGAAGAACTCAGAATAGATCACTGCATTAAAATATTGCATTAGTATTTAAGCTTACCTTTTAGAAGTTCAACGATAATTCTTCTGCAGCCAATTAATTCAAAGATAGTTTGATGTACGTAAGTCCTTACTTTCCATACAAACAATTATTTTTATTTCACGAGTGATTTTCGCTAGATTTCGCAATTAATTTCGATTATTGCGAAATTTATCTCCAAGTTATAAAAATTATTATCATACAAAAAAAAATTCGTCGCAAAAAAATCACTTAAAAAATCGCTGAAAACAATCGCAGTAATGAAAACTTGGGGATCCAAAATTTCAGGATTGTGGGTCCGGATCTGGCCCGGAATGTTTTTAATTTGCTCAAGGAGTTGGTCTGATTTCAAAATGGAATGATATGTTGGGTTACGGCCTCTAGGAATAAAGTTGAATACACGGACAATTTTATTTTGAAACACTCTAATTTGAGAACAGTATTTTTTTTCATTTCAACATGAGCTATTGAAAGTTAGAGAGTTGTGTCCCTTTAATTGTTTTTATCAGTAGAAGCCAATTTTCAGTCTGAATTTCTGTCTAAATCAGAGTTTCGGCCCAAATAAGACTTTCGGACCAGATCGGACTTTTGACCGGAATTGAACTTATGCTCGAATCAGAGTTAAACTGAGGTTTTGAAGTTCCATGGAGTGAATTGAGGTATTCAGAGTTATTTATTCAAAATTATCATTGCTGCTTTCTAAGCTGGACCGGAGGTCACGTTAATTTTGAGCCGGGGGCTCAATTAGTCGTCCGCAGGAGATAGCTTAAAAGACCGCACGGATTGCTGTTTTTAAGCTAGTTAATATTTTGATCTTAGT
>OZ038477.1:53956419-54033919 GCA_964036315.1 Acanthosepion esculentum | reverse complement strand
CGAGATAGACAGAATGTGAACAGCCCAAGATGGGCAGAATACAAACTGTCCGAGATAGACAAAATGCGAACGGACAGAGATAGACAGAATGTGAACAGTTCGAGATAGATAGAATAGACTAGACCGAGATAGGGTGAATGCGGTTGGGCCTAGATAGAGTGAATGCGGTTGGGCCGAGATAGACAGAATGCAGACGGGCCGAGACAGAATACGAACGGGCCGAGATATACCGAATGCTAACGGTGCCGAGATAGACTGAATGCGAACAGACCGAGATAGACAGAGACAGAATTGGAATGGGGTGAGATAAACAGAATGCGAACAGTCCGTGATAGATTCCCGCGGACCCATTAAAAGTATGTGTCTGTGGGTGCATGTGTGTGTACATAATTCTTAAACTCATCAGCTTTTTGGCTCCTATAATGAAAGACCAAAACAATTTTTTACTGCCCCAGTTAAATCTTACACGCTGAAATCAATAGAAATTTATTTCATTACACTATAATAATACTCTATAACAAATAAATATTAGTAGATGCTCTCCAGAAACAAGAAACTGGCCTGATCTTGACATCGATCTACAAACGAATTTGACTGGTGAACATAGTGTACATGTACATATTGCCAACTAAAACAAAATGAAAGTGTAAGGTGCGAACAGTTCTTTATCATGTCTAATTACTTCATACCAAGACGTAGACCTCTAATATTTTAACAATGATATGAGAGTACTCACTAACTTTTGCCTTATGTATACACTTAGCTTAGCCCCCATTAAAGCGTATTCCAAATTCTTTTGTGCTTGTCGAGTTTGTTTGTACGTTTATAAATGGATAAAATCGAATGTCTTTTTAAACCTACTCACAAAGACAGTTCAACAGAGCAAATATGACATTGTTCTATTCATTAGAACTGGTTGCCAAAAATCCTTTTGGCCAGCGACATCGATTATTTTGAGAGATTTTTTAATCAAGGGATCGCACGACTACGAGAAAAATCAACCCTTCTAGTGAGCCAAATTGACAAGAAAATCATTTCTACAGGGTTCCCAATAAATAGCGGCAAATTTATTATCCCTGTTTTATCTTTCAGGAATAATTGGCCTTGAATAACCTTGAATATATATCTTGAATATTCATGACCTTGCGTAAATACATAAACTCTTGGTTTTTTTATGATTGATTTATTGCTGCTCGGTCTTGTGACTCGTCATTTAAAGTTTATTTGCAGACAACTTTCGTCATTCGTTCTGCCCTTCTCGTATGGCTAAACAACTCCCTGATTTTGAGCGTCAAGTTACCGTACTTTTCAAAGAAGATCATTCGACGTGGGAATTGACGAAATGCGCAGAAATTCTTCCTGAAATTTTCAGTCACATCAGTCGTTACTAGTTTTCAACGGTTGTCTCACGTCTTTCTGAATTACCGCTTTTTACTGGGCACCCTGTACTTACTTTTTTGTCTTTTTTAAGGTTCCATTTTAATTCATCAATATTCTTATTGTGTTATTATATTCTTATTTAATTCTTATGGTTATATTCAATTATTTTATTGCCCTGGGGCTTTTTTTGTAATCCTCTGAGCAACTTAGCATTCATAAATTATTTGCATAGTTTGCTGAGTAGTTTTCAGTTGCGACAATCCCTAACATAACGACACTCACCTTTTATTACTGTTCCATGAATCTTAATAGCGGCCATTAACTTGTTTGTCCAATGTGATAACTTGATATTTATTATTTATACCACGAAAACTTGTGGTTCAAAATGTCATTGAATTATCTTTTTTGTGCCTTGTCCATTCAGGGCGTGAGTAATCATGCCTCTACTCAATTTCCTATTGTCTCCTTACGATCTCTCCCAATCCCTGTTCTGCTAACCATTTGCACAAGCACCGTGTTATTTTTTTCCTGTACGTCATAGCCCTGCTTGGACCAGCCCAAGACGAAGATATCTGCGACGATTCAATCTTAGCTGCCTTATGATCAAACTTAAATCACAACGTGGGATAAGGTTAGCTCTGTATTGAAGCAGTCACTTCAGCGACCAGACGCAGTGTTGGAAGTCTTGGACGGCCGGCTCGGGTGGTGTACGATTACATTTATATACCTTGTCTAACTCGTTCTAACCAAGCAACATTTTACCTCTCCTCTGCGTATTTACAGGTTACGATGTATTTGTAAACAACTCCAAAATTCAACATTTCGAAGATTATTTAAAAGTTTTTGATTCCACATCTTCACGACTGAATAAAAAGCAGGTTTTTGGTAAGTTTTATTTATCTATTCAATCGCTAATGTCATGCAAATGTTAAGCGGCACTTCGCGCATTGTGAACCAGAGCTATTGAGTTCCTTTATATTATAGCTACCCTCTGTCATAAAAGAATGTTGCTTCGGATAGCTCACTGTATCATCATCAGTCCAATGAGCGGGAAGGACCCCTCCACGTGTTGTACTTCCTAGTAAGCTTGACTCGCTAGAAAAACTACGACTTAGTAGTGAGTTCTATCCTCACTGGGTGCCTGTATACTTTTGTCCTTGTGCCACATCTAAGCTACGCTTAGAAAATCACCACTGTACTTCAACATGGTGTAATGGTTAGCAAGCTTGTCTCGATAGAACAATTACGACTGAGTAGTGAGTTCGAACCACACTGGACGCCCTATACATTCGGCCTTGTGTCATATCCACGCTACGCTTAGAGAATCACCACTGCACTTCGACATGGTGTAATGGTTAGCAAGCTTGCCTCACTAGAACAATTACGGCTGAGTAGTGAGTTCGATCCTCACTGGATGCTCCACACTTTCGGCCTTGTGTCACATCTAAGCTACGATCTAAAAATCAACATCAGTCCCATAGAGTCGTTGCGCAGCTGAGCACCTGATCAATTCCCTTTACGTATCTGGGTTGAAAGCCGGGAATCATGCGTACAGTGTATTAAGTAGACCTGGCGAAGCCCATCTCTCTCCTTATCAAACCACAGCCAACTTGAAGGTTCGACTTCACGGACACGTGATCATTGAATCCATCGAGGGAACATTTCGCCCTGGCCGTTGACTTCATAGGAAGCTCTCCACCTAACGATGACGTGTCACTATCATGATGGCTGCATACATATCTATATCTATAGATGTATATATCTATGAAGCCTAGTTGAGTCTATTATACTTGATGGCTGATAACCCGACAAAATTTCATCTGCCCTTTGATAGAATTTTTTAAAACCCTGCTGGGTGTCAAGCCATTCTCCTCAGCAGATAAAAAAAACTAGTGCGGAAACCGGTTTAATAATCGGTGACCAGACAGCTCAGAAGGCAGTACTAGGTTACATGATAACAGAGGGACCTGATATAAAATTGTATACAAAGGCAATAAATAATTGTACCGGTGGAGCAATGGATAGTGACACGGATTGGGGAATTGGAGAGCCAAGTTCGAATCCTAATTCATTATATTCCATTTCCTTGGGAAATGTATAAATCCATCTCTTCCCCCAGCTATGGGTAAATAACAGGACATATTTGGCTCCATGGATTTGGTTAGCAAAAAGATGGGGCACATGGGGTCCCGAGTGTACATGGGGAAAGGATTAAAAGTTGCTCCAGCTCGCTGAACACTTCCTCTTTAGTGACGCCTCGGGCATCAAATATTAACCGTAAACACCTCTGAGGGAGAGGCAAAGCCTGGGACTCGATTAGTCAAACCATAGAATGGGCAGAAAAGAACAGCAAATATACTGATCGAAACAACTCACTCCCAGCAATGCATGTACAATATAGGCGATTCCATATTTTATACGTCGTTCGGCTCTTTTTTTCACTGTCAGACAGGTGCCGAAACTTCCCTTTACGTCACTTCGCTTTTACGAAAAACATTCAGGTTTAACCCACTATCTGAAATTTTGTAAAGTGCCATTAATTTATATTGGGAAATATATTCCAAAAAATCAGATTCCAAAAATAATTTCCTATACATGCCTACCTCAACGTCAATGTTTGTCGACTGTGGCTGACACGGAAGACTTGAAATACTTGAAAAACAACAATATTCGTGATTACTTGGCACCATGCATACAGTTCTACTAACTAACCCGAAAACAACGCACCAGTTCAAAATTAATGATATAATTTTCTATAATTTCTATAAATGTCACGCAAAGTCTTATGTCAGGTCTTAATAGTAGTACTTTATGCCATTTAGGCTTACGAATGATGGGACAACTTAAACTGACTAGTCTACTCGTAAAAAAAGGGGAGAGGGATAATTTTTTTAAGAAAAAATAGCACCCATTAAATTTTCTTCTACCCCCGACATTTGTCAGAATCGAAATAAATATTTTTTAACATTTTAGAAGTTGATAATATAAATAAAATAAATAGAGTGGCAAATCGATCTCTCACTTTTAAAGCGCTATCTAATACATTTTTTTTTATTTACAAATGTTTAATTCGAAACTGTGCTGACGTCATTAATAACCACGTACTACTACAAACTGTGGAAAAGGACAACAGTAATACACAGTTAACCTATGAGGTCAGTACAGTTTCAAATTTCACATTTATAAATAAAAACCGTGTATGGACAACTCTTTAAAAGGTCAAAGGTCGATTTGACACTGTTTTTGTATTATGTACGGGACCACTTCCTAAAATGATAAAAATCCATATTTTTTTATTCTGACAAATATCGTGGATTGAGGAATGTCTAAGCTATGCTATTCTAAATAAAATTTGAAAAAATTCTTCCCTATTTTTACAAACGGACCCGTCAATTTAAGTAGTTCGCGAAATGTTTTACACAAATACTTGACTTTTTTTCTTATTTTTTACTTTCGGAAAGCGAAGGATATTTTATTCATTAATAAGTATCTAATCGCAAACAAATAAATATCTCTATATATACCAGGGTAAGTAAAAAATTATCCACACTTTCGCTATATTTTGCTTCTATTTAGCCACTAGCATTCGACTAGAAGTTGCGCCCTGCGAACGAACCTAGTGTCTCGTATGAGCCGTAAAGCTACACTGGCCACATTTGGTAGAGCCCTTTATTCAATTCATGAGGTAGACTCTTCTCATTCCACTGTGTATGCTGATGAATGTCTCGTATTACTCTGATCGTTATTATGAGTGTAATCAACGTCTGTTAAAGCATTTTTGCCACTATTCTCTTAAAAACAGGAGATGGAAGTCCAACCTATTTCTGGGACTTTACAGGATGGCCCCTCATCCCGCAAAACAAAGGCAAAAGGAATCCTGAATATCTGACGCCTCATTGTATCCATCATTTGACACCGAAAAGCAAATTCATTCTCATCTTAAGAAATCCCATCGAAAGGTACGTTCTTATTTTGTTTTCATCTTTTTTAACTATCATTATCTTTTTCTTTTTAATATCGGTATCACCCCATGCAAGGCAATAAAGCCACTAAGACACAAGGTGTTACAGGATGAGGAAGAATTAGGAACAAAAGCATTGCTAATGGGCAGGAGAAAGAAAGAGTAATCAGAAGGATTTAAATTTTTGTAGATAATTAGAAGTTAGAAATGCGAGAAAATAAACTGTTAGCATAGAATTTATGGTTGCCAGCTGTAAATTGATGAGATCTCGACACCAGTCTAGTACTGTGATTAAATTTTAAAAAATAAATAAATAAATTCCCTAGCGAAGAGCTTCTCTGAACAATTACCATGAAAGTATTTATAGAAAAACAAACTGAGAAGCAACCTTACGGCGGTGGATAAGTGACTGAAACCGTGCCACTAGATCAGGACCAATAATATTGCTGATTCTTCTTTGGATCTTATCAAGGAGTTCAAGGTAAATAGCAGGGGCACCGGACCATATGTGGTAGCAATATTCTAAGCATGGACGAATGGTAGACTTATAGATATGCAAGATAGATTCTAAGGAGAAATTACATGCTGAAACTCTTTCTCGCAACCATTATATAATCTAGCAAATTTGATCTTGATTGTGTGACTCATACTTGCAACCTTGTGCCAAATTAAGCAAACGTTAGTAAGTATCTCTTAAACATCTATCTATGATTAAGCAAGCTCGTCTCGGAACCCAAGTCGCTCGTGTGTTCTGTATAGTTATAATGGCTTAACAGGATTGTCTCACGGACAGTAAAGACAGTGGTTCGTTCGATCCGTAATGTGTGCCACACATTTGCATCTTAGTGTCAGTTTAAGATATGCTTAGTAATTATCGAAATCATCATTTAACGCTAGGTAATAACTTAGAAGTTGCATTGTAGAATTACGCATAGGAGACAAAATTCAGTTAGGAAAAAAAGTGATATTTCCAACACTATAACACTTTGGTGGATTGGTCATTGAAGTTCTAATTTTATTACGTACAAAGTTATATATATATATATATATATATATTGTGCGTGTGTATTTAGGCAGTATTTTTTCATTGATGCATGTTTCATTAAATAATATAGATAAGTTTTGTCTATTTATTTTAGGTAAATTCTTTTCAGATCGTCTGATAAGCTTAATAACATTATCATTAAAAGAAGAAAGAAAATCACAATATTGATACATATTTTTCAATCCTATCTAAGCTTTTGGCTTACATAAGCCATTATCAAAGATGACAATTAAATTACAATATATTAAACAATACACAAACAAAACAATAATGATAGTCTGTTTTTGTTTACATGGAAGATTTCCAAGCATATATAACAAAGTCAAGGAATACGAACCACACATGTTACCATAGTTTCCACAGGTAAGGTTTCATCAGGCAGTGGAGGTTAAATGTAAGAGAAAATGTAAGTTAAATAATGCGGGAAAAATGGGGAAAATTAATAATAATAATTAATATTTTTGAAACTAAGGAGAGAGGCAATGTTAGAGAAGGAGAGAGAGAAAAATATTATAATATATATAAATAAATAATAATTCAATAATAATAATGATGGGAGTGGTAAATCAATATTCGAGGAAATGTAAATTAACAGTGGTAGAGGGAATATGGGGGATGCAAAAATTGCTAATACGGGGAGGGGCAAATTAAGAGTATAAGAGATTTAAGGGACTGACGGAGAGGAATGTTAATAATCTGGGATGGAGTATCTCAAAAGTTGAGGATATATAAGGGAGGAGAATGGAAAAAAGTGGAGTGGCAAAGCAAGAGTAGAGGGAATTTAAGGTAGGGGAAGGAGAAAAATATATTAATAATAATGGGAGGGGTAAAGCAAGAGTATAGAGAATGGAAGGGAGGGCGATGAAAAAAATACATGTATTTTCATCCGGGTTCATATAAACAGAAAATGTATTTTCTAATGTTCTTACAGTTTGACATCACTTCAGACCTCTCATTTAACAGCTTATTTTGGTGTGGATACGACAGTCCATACATATTATTACCAATGATGTAAGGTTTGGCTTTCCTTAAAATGCTCCAGCGCACACTTGGGCTCCTTCCAGTTTTTTTTTTCTTTCATTTCCCACACATAGCTAGCTAGATTTGTACAGCTTCTATACTTTTCCAGTTTGAATGATGATTAGTGGTTGCACCATCTTTTTTTTAAACTACTTTCAGTACATTCCACATATACTTTGCTTTCACTATTTTCGTTCGCCACAACTGCTTTGTAGACCATCCCTTCTGTTTTACAAGCCCCGCCAGGAGTACTTTTCCAAAACACGCTACACATGATTGAATATCTTTCCAGCTTTCAACATATGTAAAGTGAACTGATCAGGTAGTCAGGTGCGTAGTGACCCTGGATTATATATATATATATATATATATATATATATATATATATATATATATATATAAACAAATGCTTGGAGGTACAAAATCTATATACTATTTTAAAAACAAGGAATTTATTGATGGTAATAGTCCCTAAGGCCTTATCGTCCAACATCTCATCAGGAGAAAATCGTTGGAAAAATTGATAAATTAAACGAAAAGAACAGCAACGAAAATGAAGAGCAAAAGTGGGGGGGGGGTACAAGCAAGTTTGATTAAAAAGAACCAACAAAGTTTGTTTAATTTTTTTATTATCTTTTTACAACTTTCAGACAAGATGTTGAGTATTATGTTCGAAGTTGTGGATAAACTGTCCGAAGTTCATATTTTGTTACTTTTCTTCCAGTACTTTCTACTTTCCAGTCATTATCGAGAAAAATCAACCCTTCTAGTTCGCCAGATTGACAAGGAAACTGCATGTACATGGTGCCCAGTAAAAAAAAAAGTGGCAAAATTTATTATCAATGTTTTATCTTTCAGGAATAATTGAACTTGAATAAATTTCTTGAATATTCCTGACCTTGAATAATCATTCGATTCTCGCGTAATCACTTAACTCTGATTGGTTCTTTTATTATTGATTAATTGCTGCTCGATCTTGTGACTCGTCATTTAAAGGTCATTTGCAGACAACTTTCGTCTTTTGTTCTGCCGTTCTCGTATCGTTAAACAACTCTCTTATTTTGAGCGTCAAGTTATCATACCTTTCAAAGAAGACGACATGAAGATTGACGAAATGTGCAGAAATTCTTCCAGAATTTTTTAGTCATATCAGTCGTCACTAGTTTTCAACGGTTGTCTCATACATTTCTGAATTTACTGCTTTTTTTACTGGGCACTCTGTATATATCCGTAAAAGATTAAGATGCAACAATCATAATTTGAAAGAATATATTTAACTCACACGAGAGAAAAAAAAAACTTTGTAATATTAGTAAGGACTTACTGAACGTAATCTTTGACTAAATAAGTTCATCGATAACGCCATTGATCATATTCTTGCATCCATACTCAATACGTTTCCTTTCTTTTCTATCTTTCTTCATATAGGTTATATTCGGATTATTTATTCTTGTTTCGAAAAAATATCTCACCAGAAAGTTTCCATGAAGGAGTCATGTCCGCCCTGAAACTATTTAATGACTGTGAAAAAGTACATGGCACACGATTGTGTTTGTACAACAAAACGCTGCACATGCACACTTATGTAAGTATTTTTCATAGTATCATCAATATCACCAGTCTCGTGACCGGGTGTGGTCATAGGGTCACTGCGCACCTGAGTACCTGATCAGTTCCCACTACATATCTGGGTTGAAAGCTGGAGATATATTCAGTTATGTGTAACATGTCTTTGAAAAAGTACACCTGGTGGAGCCCATCCCTCTCCGATTACCTCATAACTTGAAGGCTCGCCTTGGTCACGGATACGTGGCCGTTGATTCCATCGGAGAACACTCCGCCTTGAACGTCTTGGAAACATCCTCCTATCGATGCCGTGTCATCACTTCCCAGTATACCCCATTGTTGACTCTGAAAAGGACTTAATCTCCACTAGAACTTGTCTTGTTTTTTATCTTGATGTATGTCTAGCCACCCTCTTCACCAGAAATGCCTGATGGAGAGAACCGGTTTAGTCACCATTGACCCGACCACGTGGTTCGTAGTACTGGGTTAGATGATACTAGTATCGCTACTTCCATGGAAAGTGCTCGAGCGAACTACATTTATTAGTTCCACCAGGTATAACCTTCACGACTAGGACCCACAATGCCACTTACATAGTAGCAAGATACGTACATTCTCTCAGTATTCCATCAGCGAGAAGTTCCACTCGAACAGCTCCTTCCCGTGAACCACTGCCCCGTGGAACAGACTTCCAAGAGGGTGTTTCCCAGATTACTGCAATCTCAACCTGTTCAACTGTTATCTTCCTTTACTATTCATATAAACTACCCCTTAACGTAACCCTTTACCTCGAGTGGCCCAGGGCCTTATACAAAAAAAAATTTAAAAGCTCACGTAGCGTGACCTGACAGCTAATATAAATTAGCTCGAAATGATTTACTTAATTCACTGTGAATAAGTTAAGATAAAAAGGAACTTCTGAGAGGAGTAAGATTACACAGGTTCTTAAGTCCAACATTCATGACAGCAGAAAAATATCATTTTGTTTTTATCTTTCAATAAATGTTGCTTACACAGGTCGCCTTGGTTACGGTGCGTCTTCAACAGATCTCTAGCGACGTCAGTTACAGCCTAAATTTTGATACAATTGACTACGAAAAGCAGTTCTCATGTTATACATTCTGCATGCAATTATAGACTTCCTACGACCAAATCTGTTGTAGATTAATATTTTAGTGCCCAGAGACGGTTGCAAAATTTGACGAAGAGTCAATATAAATTGATTTGATTTTAACCATCACCAGTTATTGTAGATGGAATGACCATCGAGGAAGTAGACAATTGCGTGTACCTCGGAAAGAAGATTGCTAGAGATGGTGCCCTACTTCCGGAAATTCAAAAGAAGAATTGTGCTTGATTGAGCGGGTTTTGGAAAAGTCTATAGCATCATGAGAAGACCCAAGTAAACAATCGAAACGAAGAGAAAGTTGTACACTGTGTATTTAGGCAGTATTTTTTCATTGATGCATGTTTCATTAAATAAAGTTTTGTCTATTTATTTTATGTAAATTCTTTTCATATCGTCTGATAAGCTTAATAACATTATCATTAAAAGAAGAAAGAAAATCACAATATTGATACATATTTTCAGTCCTATCTAAGCTTTCGGTTTACATAAGCCATTATCAAGGATGACAATTACATTACAATATATTAAACAATACACAAACAAAACAATAACGATAGTCTGTTTTTGTTTACATGGAAGATTTCCAAACATATATAACAAAGTCAAGGAATACGAACCACACACGTTACCATAGTTTCCACAGGTAAGGTTTCATCAGGCAGTGGAGGTTAAATGTAAGAGAAAATGTAAGTTAAATAATGCGGGAAAAATGGGGAAAATTAATAATAATAATTAATATTTTTGAAACTAAGGAGAGAGGCAATGTTAGAGAGAATGCAAGAAAGGGAGAGAGAGAGAAATAATATAATATATATATATAAATAAATAAATAATAATTCAATAATAATAATGATGGGAGTGGTAAATCAGTATTCGATCTGCCCGTGATGATTTATGGAAGTGAAATATGAGGGTTAAACACCACTACTGCATAGACTCTTGCAGTGAACCAACGTAACATGGAGCGAATCATGCTCAGCATCACCTTACGTGGCAGGAAGAGAAACACCTGGATTCGGCAGCAGACTGGAGTGAAGGACATAATCGAGACCATTAAGAAAGACAAATATAGAAGAACTGGCCACGTCTCTCGTCTCAGAGACAACAGCTAAAACTATTAGAGCGACAGAGGGGACACTAAGAGAGTGGGAAGAAATTGAGTTCAACCAAAGGCAAGATGACACGACGATCTGATCAGATACCTCAGCCCTACATGGCCCAGTATAGCCAGAGATAGAAAGTGGTGGTGGTCAAACAGGGAAGTGTTCCCCCAATAAGAGTGAGTAGGCTATGGATCTAGATTTGGTGCTTTAAAACACATAAAAATATATATATTATTTGATTGTTTGATTTTGTTTAGCGGCATATCAATTTCTATGGGTTATATATAGCCGAAATATAACAATTTTATTGATTCAACTATAGATAAAATGTATTGTTAGTCATTTTGCTATGAAATTTATCGTTGGTAATTCTACTATGAAATGCATCGTTGGTCATTTTACTTTAAAATACATTGTTGGTAATTTTACTATAAATTATTTGGCAGCTGGCAGAACAAAAATAAATGGGAATGTAACTCAATACATAATCCCCGCCCTGGTCACAATGTGCAGTGGGAGTGCGTTTCCTTCACCTCTTCGTCCTCCCTCTGAGTTCGGCGAGAAGTCGCCGGGTTATATGATAAGGGAGTGTAAGCTTAACTTGTCCTGCAAAGTACTAAAAAATCTACTAAAAAGTCATTAGGTTTATTATGAATGTAAATGGACTTAATATATTAAATTGAAGGGTGTGTCAAGATCATGAAGGTATATAATGTCAACCCTTGGTCACGTGAACGGGGTATAATGCAATGCAATATTTACTATTTACCAATTTTTAAAGAAATGCATATGAAAAAATGTATTATTCATAAATTTATAAACATTTACTTAATTATTAAAATATGTGAACGAACCCTAACTAAATCCTTATTATGTATCAATTTATAAAGTTCGAATCAATTGGCAACTGTTTTAACAATCATTCCAATAAACAAGCTAATAATTAAATTGTGTAAATAAGTAATCTAATAAAATAACAGTGTTTAATATTTTTGTTGTCAATTCTCAAGAACAAAGAAAATGTATGAATTCACTTTCATATGTTTAGGTTTTATTACAATTCTAATCATCGCTTTTTTAAAAACAATAAACCTTGCCGAGAAGTGACGGTAATTAAAAAAGTGGTGTCATGGCTAAAACCGTCCTTTTCATACATTTTTTTCCTTTTCCTGCCCTCTAAACCGTAATATTTCCAAAAGAGATTCATCAGTCCAATCATCTTTTCACTTTACACGACGTCAAAGTAAATCAACGCAATACTAATCAGATGTTGCATTTCGACAGATAAAAAAAATATTTCCAATTTCCTTATATAATTTTCTTCTCTATCTCGTCTCGATGTGCTTCTGAGCCAGCTCAACCGAAGTGTAATAAACGTAGCGCCATCTACCGTAGATCAATGGTCCCCCAAATCATTACTAATTAATTCAATCATTTTTATCATATGTTTAGGTTTTATTACAATTCTTATCATCGCTTTTAAAACAATATACATTCTCGAGTAGTAGTTCAAATAAAATGGATTTCATGGGAAAAAACGTCTTTTTGTCATTCCGTTTTTTTTTTTTTTTTTTTTTTTTTAGGGCACGATGGTCCTTGTTTACCATTTTTTCTTATTCTTGCCATGACAATGATTTCAATTTCATCTTTGATTCCTCTTCGATCCATGTTTAACATTTGCTCAGTTTCCAAAAGCCACTTTCTCATCACTCTTTTTTCTTTCTGTGTTTATTCACAATTATACTTTTAATGTGAAAACAATGTCAAGCTATAAATCAACCAATAGAGACAAGTTTCATTAACTAAGTTGGCTATTATAAGTTGGCGTTTGAAGTCAGATTTCGTAATTGACATCTGGCAGTCAGTTTGTTAAAGACTAAATATCTACAATACTATGATATATATTTATTTTCAATATGATGAACAACCCTCCAATTGCATAATGAAAACGCTAATGTTAGTAATGTCTGATAAGAAAACGAGATAAAATTTTCCATACGTAAAAAAATCATTATTATTCACTTCTGAACTGCCTATTAACGTCGTCCGAATCGAGGGCGAGGGCGTAAGGAATTCTACTCTTTCCCTCGTGGGATATGAGTTTATATAACTTATCCGGTTTTCTTTTATGTGTGTACTTGTTTGTGTGTGTGTGCATGTGTGTGTCGTATGTTCAACTGGGTTCACTTCCTTATTTCTGTTGGTGCTCCCAGATTCTGTTTTGGTGTCTTTGAGGCCACCTTCTAGATCAACCTTCGTAGTTGCCTAGGTCTTTTGTTTTTCTGAGGTAGCAGTGGGTGAAAAGCTTTAGGATCTCTTAGAATAAACCTAACACATGTTGGGGGTCACCACAGATCAACTTTTCTTAGATCAAATATATCTTAGATACCAATTAAATTCGATTCTGGCCGTTGGTATTTCCTGGCGCGAATCACATACTACAAGACTTACAAATAAAATCTGACACCGTGAACAAGCATTCAAGTAATAAATAATACGACAGAATGGTTACTTTTTGTCATGGTGTATACAAGCGCGCGCACACTCACACGTGCACATTTTATAATAAAAATCAAATATTTTCCTTCCCAGGTGAGAATATTGATTGGATTATATGGCAACTACCTCTTGGAATGGTTTGACGTATTTTCTACTGATCAGTTCCTGATAATTAAGACTGAGGAATACAAAAATGATATTGCGGGACACCTGGAAAAGGTATTTAAATTCCTTGAGCTTGGTAAGTTTCGACGTCTTCATTTTTATGTTTATAATATAAAAGGGAGAGATTAACAATGATAACATAAGAATTATATTTCTATAATAGAATAATTAGAGTACATGATGTGCCAGATGTTTGAGAATACATGTTTACCGCGCCATAACGACCTAACGTAATGCTACGCGGCATGCGCCAAATTTTAGCATTTCCAATTTTCTTTCGGATGTATCGAGAACATTGACATCGCAATTTCGAATCTAATACAGGAAATTAAGCAACCAGTACTGCTTTTGAGTGAATTTATAAAATCTTTTTCTTAAAACAGTTTTGATGAAAATAGGTTTCACAGGTTTAGTATCTGGTATCACTCTTTCCAGATAGATATTAACATAATAAGTATTACAGAACGAAGTTAAAGTAACGAGATATAGGTAGCAGAACTTTTTGTTAGCGTTGTTTTGTTGTTCTTGTTTTGTTTAGTTTTTTCATTATAAAGATTTTTTTTAAATCGACACACTGATTTAACTAAATTATTTTTTTACAGCTTAACCGTCTTGTGTGTTATTTGGAGCAGAAATATATGTTTGTTTGTTAATTGGGCGATAATGATTTTTCCAGATACAAGTTCTGCTATTTAACCCATAGCTGAAGGGAGAATAGATGGATTCATACTTTTCCAAAGGGTATTTGCGCATAAAGAAATATAACGAACTGGACTGGAATTCGAATTCGGCTCTCCGAATTCCCATGCCGAGCCACTATCTATTAAACCACCCGCATATCCAAAACTCACTGCAAAGGAGTATTCTCTCTAGTAGGAAGGCAACTGGAAAATTAGACTTGCAATAAATGAATTTAAATTACATATAGGTATTGGAAAATCTGATCGACCATTTCACTTTTATCAGTAACAAATCGATGAAGCATTCAAATAAGATTGACAAATTTTGAGTTCTTCCCAACCCTGGACGTTAATCTGCTGATGTCAGCATGAAAATATTCAAGCTTTTAAAAATGTTCAAACTATAACTGAACAGGTTGTTTTCGTTTCCTTATTGTTGTGGTAGGATCCACCTAATTTGCATAGTGGAGTACCGACTATATAAATATGTCTGGTACCGGGAAGACGGGGGGGGCGAATCAAGAGATTCAACTAGAGACTCTGCCCGACTGCGACTTAGTCAACGCATTCTCCAGGAACGGTCTTCCCAGGAATATACAAAAGACTATATGTAAATATTGTGTACACTTTCTTGTTTCAATACATTTTGTTCTAAGTACATTTTGTGTTGCATTATTATTCCATGCATTAGTCAAGTTTCAACACTTATCAAGCTAGAAACAAAGGAAAGAGTGCTGAAATGTTATGTAATATCAAGCCTCCAATATGGCAGTGAATGCTGGAAATTCTCTTCAGAGATGAAGAAGAGATTTGAAGCAACAGAAATGTGGTTTTACAGGAAGATGCTGAGAATACCATGATCGGAATTGTGAGCATTTATAATTAGAATAAAAAAAGTGACCGTTGAAATTTCTGGGTCACATAATGAGGAATCAGGGCTTGAAGAATGTGACATTCACAGGACGCGTTGAAGGCAAAGTGGGCAGAGGAAAGCAACGAGTAACTAATGAGTTTGTGTAAATAGATAGAATAACAGGGAATAGTAAGGGGACAAACAGAGCTTAGATCTTACAAAGGATGAGAAGCTATGGAGAGCCATGATCATCCACATTATTAAGAGACAAGGTACATAAAAGCTGAAGAAAAAAACACTTCCAAATAAATTATAATTAGATATTTAACTCTCTGTGGAAAATTGTAACAGCCGAAGAAAAATGTTTCATAGAAATCCAAAGGAATAGCGAAAAATGGCTTCCAAAAGCTAAGCAAAGTATTGAGAAATATGAAATTTTCGTTATAAACAAAGAAAATAATACTGAACTACTGCGTACTATCAATTATCCTCCTATATGGCAGTGAATAATAGATAATCTCTTCTCAGCTGAAGGATGGAACTGAGTCAACAGAGATATGATTCTACAGAAGGGTGCTGAGAATACCATTAACGGAGTGTGTGAGAAACGAAGAAGCTTTAAGGAAAATGGGAGCTAAAAGGATATTTATATCAGAAAGCGACAGTCAAAAGTTTCTAAGATACATAAAAAAGGGTTTGGAGAATTTAACACTTACGAGACATACTAAAGGCAAGATGGGCAAAGACATACTAAAGGCAAGATGGGCAAAGAGAAACAGCACGTAACCTAACAAGTTTATGTAAATGGATAACAGAATAAAATGAGAGGGATAGTAAGGAGATAAATATTACTTAGAGCTACGAAGGATAGGAAATTGTGGGGAGCCATAATCGCCTACGTCTCGAGAGAACACTGCACATGAAAGAAAAAGATCGGATTGACAGTACGATTTTCGTTTTTATTTGTTAGCAAAACAACAAAGAAAATGCTTCACTCATAAATAGTTTATTTGAAAATCGATGAGTCGAATGAACTTGAAAATATTAATGTTTTATTTTGCAGATTTTCAGATTGAACATTCACATGCTAAAGAAAAGCAAAACAGAAGAGGCAGGGTTAATAAAATGCTGTTTGTGTGTCTGACAGAGCGCGTCAAATTAACGCTGTTAATTATGTGTATGCAGATTTTCAAAATAAATAAAGTAAATTTACTGCACTTGTATTTTTCAGATCAGCTGAGTAACGAACATTTAAAGAAGATATCTTCTGGGAGACACGCTTTCGAAAGATCAGATGACATGAAGAAAATTGGTGCAATGTTGCCAACAACAAGAATTTTACTAAAACAGTTTTATTCAAGAAGCAGATTTAAAGTCAATGTCATTCTTGGGGATAAAAGGTTTATATGGGAATAACAATAAATCTTTAGATATTTCATTTTTCAAATGTGTGTGTGTGTGTGTGTGTGTGTATACTTTTGCTTTATTTTGTTTACTTATTTTATACCTAATGATAGAAAGCAAATTAAATGAAAATTACATTGTGGCTGCACGCGCGCGCGTCTGTATTTTGTGCGTGCGTATGATTGATAAATATGTTTATTTATTTGAATGTTACTTATCAGTTTTCTGTTTTTTGTTGTTTTGTTTTTTTTTGTTTTTTTAGATACACTATCTACTTTCTCTTTATATACAGGGTATCTCCCCCAAATGTACTCGTTCTTTAAATGACAATAAATGCAGGGTTTATGAATTTGCAAACACGATTAAAGGTTAAAATTATGAAATATTAACGTTTATTGATTTACAAAAAGGATTAAAGGTTTAAATTAAATATCAAATGCATATTTATAAATATTCAAGCTGATAAAAAATGTCTAAAAGTCAGTACATGTTTGGGAACACCCTATATATATATATATATATATATATATATATATATACACACACACACACACACACACACAGGGTATGTCATAATTTTAGAAACAAAAAGACACAAATCAAGGACTACAAATGAGAGAGTAATGGAAATTATATTTATTGAAAGGTAAAAGGATAACGTTTTACGATCTGCAACCATTGAGTCTCAAACATGAACCAAAAATGCCAAGACGAGTCCTAGAGTACATGCTACAGATATCTGACGCTCAACTGGAGGCACTGTTGAACGCGGCGGGCAAAGTTGTTGTTAACGCGTGCACATTTCTCCTGGTAAGGAACCCATTGGCCTACGATCTTCACAAGTGACATGAGCCTCAAAGATCCTGACCAACTTGAAAATCTGACTCCTGTTTGGAAATGTGTTGAAATCGAACTTCCTTCTGTATCTTGCTTGAGCAATTTTGAAAGACTTTCGTAATATATCTTCACACAAAAGATCTTTTGCTCCATCGTTCAAGGCATGATTTCGCTCTATTTAGTTGAATATATCATATTGTTAACTATTCCCCAGCAATATTCTGAAAAGGGAAAGAGAATAAAGTCAACAGGGAAGATATACGAGGCCTATATTTATATATGTGTGTGTGTCTGAGAGAGAGACGGCGAATGGTGTAAAATGAGCCAGTTGAGGTAGGGGGTTACACAGATTATGGAGATATGTGGTGAAGATATCGGTTAACCCTAGACTTGAACAGGATGTAGTGATCGGGGAAGCATCCTCTTGGGAGTCGGTTCAACAGTTCGTGGAAAGAAGCTTCTCAAGTGGAACTTACATCTCACCAATGGAATACGAAGAGAATGAGTGAGGTTCGTTACAATGTGCGTAACATGGCGGATCTTAACCTTGTAGGTTAAAACTGGTTGAACTAAGGTAGTTCGTCTGATTACTTCCCATGGAAATAGCGATAGAACAGTGAGAGGTTTGCGACATTTCGTCTGTGAGAAAGGGTCTGTAGTGTGGAAAATAATTTGTCACTCATTTGGGCTCTATCGAGAGTGGTAAGTGAAAACTGGGTATCTCCTGCCCATATATACCAACAGTACGCCATTTTGGTCATCTGGTTCTTATAAAGGTAGAGGATAACAAGATCCGGATATTTACTGAAGCGGTACAGGGAACCAACTATTTTTCCATCATCTTTAACGATGGATAGTATGTACGAGTTCTAGTTAAGGTCTAGGTTAAGTTTAAGTCCCAATAGGAGCTCAAGGTACGGGGACTTCCTAAAGGAATATCCATTCATCGTCATTAATGATAGTTCAGGGTCCGATTCGCGGTGATGGAATGTAAGTAGTTTGGTTTTCGGGACATTGAATGTCACCAGCCAGTTTTTTTCTCCACTGAGACTCTTAATAAACAAGTTACTCTTATACTTAGGACATTAAAACAAATTCAAAATGGAGAAAATACACGCTGTCGTTTTGAATCTGAGAAACCGGGTTAAAGAAAAATAAAGGATAAAATGATTGCCTGAGGTGAACTGCTTATCAAAGAGGTAATTAAATCCTAATATCTCATCTGCAATGGTCCATTGTATCGGCATTAGTCTGTCGATGGGAGATGATCGTGTAAGCGCCTTTTGCCTATCCATATATCAAGATTCCGTTCTAGGCACTGTTACTAGATTCCAAAGGAAAGGATAATTTGGTACCGGAACAATTACAGGAGTTGTCGGATGGAGACACAATACGCCGTCCACCCGTTTTCGGGACTCTAATTTATGGATTTTAGTAGAGTTTTCTTTTTAGTCTTCTCTTTTCCAGAAGATACCCACGAGTCATGATGATGGGTAATTCAGAGTTTTCATTCTCCTAGGTTGATTGACACTCAAGGCAAAAAAGCCCTGTCTCTCCTACTATTTAACCAACCACTGGAGGAAGACAAATTCATGCATTTTCCAATACCGTTAGTGAATACAACCGTTAAAAATTGATTGAGCCTTCAGGTTTAAAGGGAAAACGTTTTAATACTTTCGATTTCAATTCATTATTTCTACGATCAATGCCAACTAATCTGTCCAAATGTCTTGCTAATTTTATGTAACCAACTGGAAATTATACAAAATTTTGTGTATATTGGTTTCTTCTTCGTTATTTTTCATTTCATCTGTTTTGTATTCTCAATGTTATCTTTGTTTAACTATACAATCCGTCAAATATATTTGTATACTTTTTATTTGTAATGTGTATAACGTTTAATGCCAACAGTGAAAGGGAGATAACTCTAGTTATCTAACGCCAGATGGTTGTGATTCCGTTATGACAATAAAAGACGTTCACAAAGATTGATTATGAAAAGGCGAACGCGCAGAGTATAACAATAATAATCGGGATAGATATATTGAAGGACTCGTATATGAAAACCTTTTAATAATAGTAGAGACTTAACAATATTCTGTCACGTTTGACAGCATGAATAAATTAGTCTACAAACAAAATAGCGTGTTACGTACTACGAGTCACTTGAAGTTTTTATGAGCAAACAATGACGGATTCAGTGTTATCACGAATAATGCAACAGATGTCAGACTTTATCTTGAACTAACATAAAATTTACACACACCAAGTTATTTAACCATTGCAAAACAGCTAAAACAAAAATAAAAGGATTATCACTTACGTATATGTAAAAGACTAAACTAATATAAAATAAAAAGGAGAACGAAAACGCCGCGCATGTGTGCAGCAGAGCGGGTGCAAGGGTTTCGTGCCCCCACCCCGAATCTATTATACCCCTCGCCGAATTTATGATACGCCCCACTTCCACTCTACTACATCTCAATTTTCATAAGGTTGTATTCATATAAAATACAAATTTTGTTCTAACTAGGTTATGTACAATAATGACTCATTTGTAATATAGGTAAACAATTAGAAAAACTGAAAATAAATACAATGTATCTAAATACAACTTAGAGACATGTCATAATAGGATATTTCATTTTAAATAAATCATCAATATTTTGCGACAATTTTTAACATCAACTTGAGATTTTTCGTATTAAAAAGTTGAATAATTTCCCAGCATAAGTTCTGGATTATTTTAACATCTTATTCTGTTCTATAAAAGAAAGGATTCAATGTTTGTGCGATTGGTCCACGGTAAAACAATTTCCAATATACGTGGTTTGAATGAGGCTCGTTACAGATCTGAGTCGAGCCCCAGTAGACGTTCAAGTCTATTGGGACTCGAGTCAACCCCATTCCTTCGGGCGAATTGTGAATAGGCAATTATAATGTGTGCCCACACAGACATACACACGAAGTAAAACGTGCTTTTAAATTCTGAATTGGTAATGTGGTTCACTCAGTAAAAAGCTGACATCCGTTCACAACGCGGCACATATGATACCAGTCTGTGCACTTAAGCAGTAAATCATATAAATGTCAGAATTTGAACGATGAAAAAGTAAATACAGCACGATCTCACCATCCGTAGATTCACTAACCTATTCCACCTATCCGTGGTTAACCGAATCACCAGAGCTTTCGTGTTCTTTATTAAATAAAAAATACTTTGCAAAATATATTTCAAATCAGCAAATTTTACACAAAATAAACAGATAGCTTTAATAATCACAGTATTAGGAAAATATTTTCTTAAAAAACAATGGATCAATTTAAATGTCTTCAAAACTATTGAGTTATCGGACCCCAAATAGAAAAACGCAATTTTTTTTTTTTTCAAAAAAGTTTCGTTCGTTGACTAATGAAATTCTTTTTCCTAAATTAATTTCACTTTAACAGTTTGTTTGATACGTAATTTAAATATCTTTCGTAATGGATGACGCTGTATCCCTTCTGTCATAGTAAAATACTGTCGATTATGATATGTTTTTAAAAAGCAAACATTCACTCATTCAACTTAGTCAATTGCTATGTTAAACAAGGAGATCCTAAAAAAATTCTCAATCCCATCCACTTCCCAAAATTTGACCAAACAGATTTCTTTTTAATTTTGAAAGGGTTGACCCGAAAACTTTTCAGCAACCCTTCGTCGTTATTGATGTTTTTATCTTTTGATACATTTTGGGAGTTTTCTTTATAGTAAAACAGAAATTTTTTAAATTACATTTTTTTAAATAAGGTGTCAATTTTCATGTGAAAATGTTTGGACAAACTTACATGGTCCGCTATTATCCGCGGATTTGAATGTCTTGAACATTTTACCGCGGATAACAAGGTTCTTCTGTATAACTATTTTATTTAAATCAATTCTTTTGTATAAACTCTATTTATCGATTAAGACATTAAATATTTTCTATTCAATATTCCTAAAAACATTGTTGACTTTCTTTATGCAAGTTTTGCTAAATTTGTGCAAGGCCTGGATGTGACTGTTGGTGATCATGGGGGACATAAATGATTATTCTTCGTATAGAAGTCGTTTCATCTACAAGTTCAGTACTACCTCGATTATCCGTACCTCGATTATCCGAACCCCGATTAACCAGATTCGAAGTAAAGAGCAATACTGAAATCCATCGAACTAAATCTATTCTCATATTAAATCTCACCCAAGCGTTTTGAGAATTTAGAAAACCATTTTGTGAAATACACGGATTTGATGCTTTGGCACATATCATAAGTGATGTTTTCAGCCGAGGATCATTAGGGGTTTCAGATCTTTCAGCACCATATCCATCTCTCCACGGTGACCCAGTCGATACTGATCGGCTACTGAGTTGTGTGCCATCCGTCAGCTACAACTTTTCCCATAACACACCAACACACTGCGACTCGTATTCAATAAAATTTCCACTTTCTGTCAGTTCCTTACTTAAATCACTTTAACTGTTGATCCACAACAATATATATCTTCTCATTAAGAAAGTAAGCTTATCTCTCCATACCCACATACACATACACACACACACACATACATACATACGCACGTGCTACGCTAAGATTATCGCGGTATACCAAACCAGTCTATTTCTCTCGAAATTCATTACTTGATCTTTGTGGCTCATTTCAATTATGTATTTGCAAAAATAAAAGCATCAACAATTTTTCTACTTGTTCGTTTTCTACCAAGGAAGAGTAAGGAAATCAACGGCACAAAACATCTGCATTTTTGTTATTTTCACTAAACGCCAGTATCAAATAAGTGGCTATTTTAAAATGCATCATCATCAAGTTAAGTTATTTCGAATATCGACCAAGCCACATTAGCGTGTGTTGATATTTAACAAGGCTACTTAACTGATCATAACTATTGAGATTTGTTTATTTAAAGGCATATCAACTCTTTATGGGTCATTTAATACCGAAATTTAATTTTATTGGGAGTTTGGTTGGGTTACTATCAAAATCTATTGCTAGAAGTTTTTTTTTACTATTATGATCTATTGCTGGAAAAAAATTTCAGTTAAAATCTATTACTGGAATTTTTTTCTTTTAAAATCTATTGCTGGAATTGTTTTTACTATTAAACTGTATTGCTGGTATTTTTACTATAAAAATGTATTTTATACTTTCATAGTGTTTTGACTTCAGTTTGAGTGTTCACTATTTTCTCATAGCTGGGAATCTAGGGTGCATCTGAGAACAACAACAATTAAAAGGTGGTTCCACGCCCCCAAAAAACCTCCCGATCAGACATCTTGCTACCGGTTGGAGTTTATCGTCATACTCAGGAAGTATTACTATTGAGCAGCACCCATACAAAAATCAGACATTAAATAACGCAACGAGGTTTAACATGTCGTAAAATCAACCTGCCAACAAATTTCGTCCATCTTTGTGTTTCTATTCGAATTTAAGTTCAGTACGTTCCCTCTGCGTTGCGTATGTGCGTGCATATGTGTACACACACACACATACACACGTGTATGTGTGTGATAAATGGATGTGTGAAGGCAACGTGTAGTTATATCAATAATTCAAATGGTTTTCCTTTTAAAAAGAAAATGCGTGAAGGTATTCACTCATCTACAATCTCGACACAGTATGTGATAGAAGGTTATATACAATGTTGTGCCACTGCAGATATCAGGAAATACCTTGCCAAGTGCATTAAGCGCAAGCGTGAGCTGATCTCCGAAGTAGAGATACCAGATGCCCAACCGATATAAATTATATTCTTACTGATTTGCCAGAAGACGGCGAAACTACTGTAGGTGTTATAGTGGTCATGTGAGTTGCTATTTGCTACCAGTTTTCATCAAAAGTTAGTGAAATTCATTACTGTATATTAAAAGAAAGAAGATGAACTAATTTCAACTTTAATAGAGTTGTTGCTGATTTATCAATCCATGTGGGCCACTCAGCCCGAAGCTAATCACGAAAATTAGGGAAATGGAATTATGTCCTTTTGCTTAATTTTAACTCTCACCATGTAGATCTTTCGAAAAGAAGCAAATGACCTGGAAAAAATTAATACCATAATAAAATAACTATCATTACTTTTTAAAATCGTTTTGAAATTTGGAAGCGACGCTAGAATAAGCGTGTGATATATATATATATATATATATATATATATATATATATATATATATATATGTATTATATATATATATATGTATAATACATATATATATATATATATGTATTATATATATATATGTATTATATATATATATATATATGTGTGTGTGTGTGTCTGTCTTTTTAGGCAGCAATCCTTTTTTCATGCACAATTCATTGAATACGACAGACAAGGTGCTTTTATTTATTTTTTTATACAATTTCTCATGCGATCTAATAATTAACAGTTAAAATATTTAATCCTTGAAAATGGTTAAATGTATAGCCGATAAAAAGAACTTTCGGACAGTTTTTATATAATTTATCATCCGAAAAGAAGAAAAAATATTAGATCGCAAGAGAAATTGTATAAAAAACTAAATAAAGGCACCTTGTCTGTTGTATTCAATGAAATGTGCATATATATATTCGTTTCTATCTCCTTCCTAAAATACACAAAAGCAACAACCCAGGAAGGCCCGTCATTTCATCATTCAACTGCCACACGACCAAAATTTCAAAATACGTAGACCATGACATACAACCTCTAGCTAAGGAAGTAAAATCCTACATCAGAGACACAACAGATCTACTAAACAAAATTAATCACATACAAACAGTTCCAGAGAATGCTATTCTAGTGACTATGGACGTAAGGTCACTCTATTCAAACATTAAGCACATCGAAGGGCTAACAGCCCTTCAGGAAGCACTTACTAAAAGAAGAAAACAAGAACCTCCCACAGAAGTTATCATAAAACTCATGGAGCATATTCTTACATTTAACACTTTCAACTTCAATGGAGCACACTACCTTCAAGTAAGAGGTTGTGCCATAGGCACCATTGCAGCTACTTCATATGCTACAATATTCATGGGAAAATTTGAGGAGACCCATATCTATCCCCTCATTGGTAACGACTGCGTATTCTATGCAAGATATATCGATGATATATTCTTTGTATACACGGGCAGTGACGACAAACTCACCCAATTCCTCATGACCCTAAACACAGTGCACGACTCAATTAAAAAAAAATCCAAAACATCAGTAACATTTTTAGACACACGCATTTACATAGATGAAAACAGGAAACGACACTACACACTAAAATCACCCACAACTATCTACACTTTAAGTCTTCCCACCCTAAACACCTCAAAGAGAACCTTCCCTATTCACAAGCACTTAGACTCAGAAGGATATGTTCCCACAATGAAGAATTAAACGAACACATTGAAAATCTGGAGCATCAATTCACAACACGTAGCTATAAACAACACCTAATCAGGGAACAAATAAATAAAGCAATTTCCACACCTAGAGAAGACACCCTAATGTACAAGATTAAAAATAAACCCAGCCGCATTCCTCTAGTAACCACTTTCAACCCCACTCTGCCTCCACTATCCCAAATAATCAAAAGTCGCTGGGAAATACTACAACTCAAACCAGACCTAAAAAAATTATTTAAGGAACCCGGCTTTCTAGCATATCGTAGACCTAAGAACCTAAAAGAAATCATAGATAGTAACCACATTTTAGTGGACAAGGTAATCCGTGATAAACTAACAACAAAAACAACAGAATTTTCCCAACCATGTAACAACAAAAGAAGTTTATGCTGCAACCACGTTAGACACGAATTCATTCACTAGCTCAATCACTAAATCTACTTTCAAAATCTACCATGACTCTAACTGTAGAAGTCATAACATAATTTACCTCCTAGAATGCACACTATGCCGGAAACAATATGTAGGAAAATCTGAATGGCCCTTTCACTACAGAATTAATAATTATCGCAATCGAATTAAGTCGACTCCCCATGAAAAATTATTACCTGTAGAACAACATTTCCGACTTCAAAACGCATGCCAAATTCACTATAATTGAGAGAATAGAAAAGTCCAAAGCAGATAACATTAGAAAGATTTTAGAGTTACATGAAAATCAGTGGATACGACGTTTACAAACGCAGTATCCAGCCGGGCTAAACCATAAATTTAACAATATAGATAGTAGTAATACATAACCCTACAAATCAAAACCTACCCACATTTCACACCCACACAAAACAGACATGCTTACGGAGGTGTTGAGACCTCACACTTATACACACACCCACACGAATATACACACATCATACTCACTAACTTCCTAATGAGCCAAATGATAACACACACCCATAGCAATATACAAGCTAACACATATCATACTCACTCACTCCCTAAAAACTTAATAACACACACACACACACACACACACACACTTACCAGAGACTAAATAACTAAATAACACACACACTAAACTAAATAACACAGACACACACACACTTACCATCCCCTCTCCAGGTACCAATAAAACTGCCAAACTGACCGAGGGAATTCAAACTAGCATGAATCCATCCAGCTCTTATCTCAAATAACAACTTAAAAGAGACTGTTTGACCAACACAAGGAATGTTAATAAACTCATGTTAAAAAGATAAAAAAAATAAATAAAAAAACAAATGAAAACTACAGACAAAAGTTCATTTTCTCCATCAAGACATTCATTTCTGTAGTTTACTACTACCAGCAAGCAGAAACATTTTTTTCACCTGATGATGGCCATGTTGGCCGAAACTAGTCGAGGAATCTAAATGAAATAATAATAATAAAAACGTAAGAATATTAATCTACAACCCAGTATGTCTGAACATTTTAATTTTTTTAAATAATTTTTATCGGTCTATATATATATATATATATATATATATATATATATATATATATATATATATATATATATATATATGTTTTCTTAATTTATCATGATATATATATATATATATATATATATATATATATATATATATATATATATATATATATATATATATCATGATAAATTAAGAAAACACCTTTAAAGTCTATATCGGTTATAATTTGTTTCATGAATATTGTTATATTAATCGCTTCAGAACGACTTTTTTTAAGAAATGGTATCAATCCATCCAGACAGATATACCGGGATAAAAAAAGGAGAAAGGGAAAAAGAGAGAGAAAAGAGGAAAAAGTAATATTATAAGAAAAAAGAAAAAGAAAAAATAATGATTGCATATATGTAGCGGTTTATAACATGTTTTTGTTGTAATTGTTAATAAATATTATTATTATTAACCTCTACACTGTATTGAGCACTTTTTAAAAATGTTTGGACACTGGAATTAACCTACCTTACACTCATATATATATATATATATATATATATATATATATATATATATATATATATATATACTAAATGTTGGGGTAATTTTAGGACAGACCTCATATTTCAGAAAGGGAATACTTTCTTATATATACAATATACATGATCACATGAACTGCAATTAAGTTTCTTGTTTTCTTTTTTCATATTCTTAAGGGATTTTATAAAAATAATTTCGTTATTTCTAGCTATTTCATGAACGAATTATTAAGTTAACGCAAATCCGTTATGACCTCTGAAATTCCATGCCAAAATAGACCGAAGAAAAACAAGTGCAACTCTTGTTGATAACTGGACCATAAAATTTATAACTTTAATTGTCGCAATTGTACGTGATACTTTTCAAAGACATGACTGCGCATGTTTTCATGACAGAATATGTGCAAGGTTTCTTAGCAGTCCAAATGTCTGACATTTCTCAAAATATTTTCTCGGTTTACTACATACCTGAGTGATCTGATTTCTAAAAAAACATTAAGAGAAAGGAATTCACTGATGTTTTATACTCATTAATAATCTATGAATGTTAAAAAAGCCTATACTTTTTATGGGTGTTCTTGGCGTCAGAATAAACGAAAAAAAGACATTTTAGAAAAATCGTACAGAACAAAGAATGCAGTTTGTTAATATTGATTTTGGTTTGACCAAGCCTTTAGACGATCTGGTTTGTTCAATAAATTACATCTGCGTCAAAAGTAAATCAATATTAATTATATAGCATCACACGCTCAATTGATCATGTTGAAATCTTAAGTAATGAATGTAACAACACCTGAATGAAAAGCTACGTCACCAGAAAACTTCAATTTTTTCCTTTCCTCGCCCATCTTTGATAGAATAAAAACTCGTTTTCCCACATGCACACATTATATATATATATATATATATATATATATATATATATATATATATATATATATATATACATATATACTATCAGTAAAGCCCGACGTTGCCCGGGAGTAAACTTCCTCTGAATGGAAGGTCATAACCGCCATACTCATTTTGTACACGCATGTAAGGCTGAAGTCTAGTAGAACTGATGGCCGCCCACGTAAAAAACGTAATGTACACAAGTTGTCGGTATTCATCAGCACAACGGAAGAAAAATTGTAAGGCTTAAAAGGAAGCAATGGACAGCCATGGCAGCATCAGCCGTTTGCCATTACTAAGACACCTCCAATTAAAAGTTGTCAAGTTTAATACGAACACGGGCCTTAGGAAGTTTTTGGTGAGTTATGGCAGATGGCTTTGTATTCCGATGGGATGGTTTTATTATCCCTGAGTGCAAGACATTACATGAAGCCCTGTGTCAGTTGCAACGGAATAAAACACAATAGCGTGAAAGGTAGACGCGTCTTTTTCCCAAAAGACGACGCTGCCACTACCGCAAACAGAACCACATAACAGAAGTATGGAAAGGTTCCAGGGCGAGTACTTGTAAGTGGCACAAATTTTTTGGTAGTTTTTAATAGCCACTTGAGGGGAGCATGAAGCGCACGTAGCGTTACCTAAATCAGCCCTTATGGTAAGAGGAGAAACACACAAACGGTGTACGGCAGAGAATGCATATTATAACTCTGCATGCTGCTATTCTTTTATTATCCCACTTCTTTTTGCTGAGGCTTGAATTTCGTGGACGCACTCAACTTCTCTGACAAACGAATCCACCTTCCCACGTATTGGTTTTGTGTTGCAACTGAATATGGTTACGTGGTCGACATGTAAGTGCGAATGTAGCTATGGTGGAGTTTAAGTGATAAGGCGGCATCTGCTGAACAAGACAACTTTTAATAAAATGTTTTAGTAATGGCAAGTGGATACTACGACGACCTTTAAATAAACCGGGTTAAAAAATGAAGGAACCTACGATGCAGCTGATATAAAGATGTGTACATTGCATTTAAACGTGACCGACTATGGGCTATAGGACTACTGCGTAGGTAATATTTTTAGCTTTGTTTGTTGGAGAATAAACGGAAACGTTATCCTTACTCCCGACTCGGGAGCAGCCTACGTAAAGCTGTCCATGGGCGAAACACTGTTCACCTAAATGCAGACCCGCGACACTGAGCGTCTGTCCTTGCGATTTGGCCATTGTTGTTGAGCCGTGCTCGCCGTACTCCAGGGCTTTCTGAAGCTCTGGCAGACGCAGTGGATCTGGAATTCCTCAAACGACGATTAGCGGTCTACACAGGACTTTCTAAAGCTCTAGCAGACGCAGTAGCGCTGGCATTTCTTAAACGATGAATAGCGGTTTGTTGGGATTGTTCCGAAACCCAGGGAGATGCTGTAGCCCTGGCATTCCTGAGACGCCGAAGGATTGTCAGTGTTGGGGACTCGGAAGCCCTGGCCCTAGATACGCGCGTATTGCGTCCTCTATATTCTGTACTAAACGCTCTTCAGTTGAAAGTCTAGCGCGTGTCGTGATGACATAACTGATGCTACTAATGCCAGCCTTTCAGTCCGTTCAGCGGTGCTTTCCGTGTGGATGCGGGCAGCAGAGCGTGAGGCCATCTGAGAAAGGCGCAACGAAGTTTGCTCTATGGTTTCACTTGCCCTTGCTGCTCTTGTAGCGGAGGCAGCAGCCGTGCGGCGTCCAAAAAGTTTTCTTCTCTTAGGCGGCATTTCAACTAGTTTTAAAAGGTCAAACGTAATAAAAGATATGTAGGTTTTTTTTTTAGTGCAAAAAATACGTGTAGTCTAAACGTAGGCAGGTTAGAGGGGTCCTAAAAATGTATGTGACTTAATCAAAAGGGGATCGAAGACAAAAAAGTGAAGTTTAAAAATTCAACTAAAGCTAAACGGTAGTAGGTAATTTGGGAAGTAAATTCGATAAACGCGGAAACGGATGTAGTTATAACTAAGAAGTAAAAAAACAGTTTGGATACGTAATCAACAACTTGCGGTTTCCGTAAGAAGCAAATGAAGTGCAGGACAGTAATCGCAGAAGTGTGAACACGCGTGCGAGTTATGGTATAAAGAGGAGGTTGGCCGATTGACCTTGAGCGCACATACTAAGGTGACGCACGTACGCACGTGCACAGGCGCGCGTAAGAGAACTGCTCGCGCGTATGATTGGATGGACCCAAGGTTAAACGCTTGCAACCGTGCCAATGAGCTCGCAGCAACCTTGAACAGTTGACGCGATTGGTTAACCTCCAGCTGGGTTAGACAAAGCAGTGCACAGTGACGGATGTCGTTTGAATATAGTATCTGGCGACTTTATTGTATCGGGTTTTTATTGATAAACATGAAAGCAATATAGTTCCTTATCCCAAAATAGGCATTGCCTTTTTTATTTATGTCGTCACCGATGTAGCGCAGTCTCTCAAAGTCAGCCAATCAGAAAATGGGATTTTCAAGCTTCATTTTTCTTTGAAAATTTTGAGCAGCCAGGAGATATGAGGTAGTTTTATTGATCAGAAGTTGAAAATACAAGCGTTTTTACACTTCTTACGAACAAAATTTGAAGCAATATTAATTTCGTTTACTGATGGATGATGAAGGTATTTAAGTAGCACGAATTTAGATGAAAACGTGCGAGAACTTTTTTGGGCAGCGATGCGCAGTAGTAAAATTATAGCGAGTAGGTGCCTTTTGCTACACGTAAACGGCATGAAAAGACATAACAGTCCTCCAGTATCCCCTCGACTGAAAAAATGCAATCAAATGTGAAACATTGGATAAATTGGACAATTGGGGGAGCCGATTCTGTCCACTTGGCTTAAAAGTGGTGGCGTGAAGTGGCATGAAATGTGTTAGTGATTGGTCACTGAATTCAATCCCATGCTTTAGTAGGCTAAATGAGCTACAAACACCTAAAAAGCAGCAGTTTCACCTTGTTTTTACTGATTTTTCTGGTAAAATTTGACATATAGCTCTGTAAATCCCTTTTAAAATAGCCTTGGGATTTACTTTACTGTGCAAATACAGAAAACATGGAAAGTAATGCATGCTTGCATTGAAACATCAAAATATCCTTTTTAAAAACCATGATAAGAGTGTTAAATCCTGAAATAAAAGTAGGCTACCTGAAAACTCTACCCTATTTGGGATGCTTGATCCGCGCACGCGTGACACCCCCCCCCCCGTTCACACATGATCGCGCATGAACCCAGAGCATGAATGGGCCAATCAGCAGCAAGTATTACGCATCGCGCGAGCCACGTGTGACTAATAACACTAATCCGATTGGCTTTTGGAGCGCAAAGTTCGGCTGCGACAGAAATCCTTCATTGTGATAACTTTTGCATCCGAAACCAAAATATGGCCATTCTTGTTCATTCTTATTCCCATATAAGCACTTAAATCCGACTTTTTTCTAATTATGCTACCGCTATTAATTCTGACATGAAAAGTGCCCATATCTGCTTGTATGCAGTGAACGCACATAATTACACACGCGTGCGTCCGATCAAAAATGATAAATTTATAATTTTGATTTTATTATTGACTTAAATCAATTTTGGGCGCCGTCCAATCCTCCGCAGGACCATTAGCAGTAACTATGTCAAATTTGGTTGAAATCGGTTGAAAAATGCAGGAGATCCGATCAAACATATAAACAAACACACGCACATTCTGCCTTTTATCATATATATATATATATATATATATATATATATATATATATATATATATATATATATATATATATCCAGGTAAAATGAGAAAAAATGGATTATAATGGGTAGCCATGTTACTTTCTGAAATTTTCCATTTGCGGATTTTAGAGGTTTGGGAATTTTGGAATTTCGGATAAAGGATACTTAACCTGTAGTGTGTATTAGAAGTATTTTTAATCTCCGATTTATGAAGCATGGTATCTTTCGATTATATTACTTCTTCTCTAGAGTTTCCGACTGTTGGCCGTCGGATTCTTGTAGGCGTTGCGTTTCAACGTGATATTGCCGTAAGCCTCATGTATTTAAAAGGAAAGCATAGTATATATATATATATATATATATATATATATATATATATATATATATATATATATATATATATATATATATAGCGACCTGTACACTGTTTTGGGCATCCACTGAGGCCCTGAAAAACATCCCTGGTAGATAATGGAGAAACTACAGTAATCATTAACATCCGTGCCCGGAAAAAGAAACCGTGTATCAAAAGAACTTTTTTCCTTTGACGTCGCTATTACTTTAACTATCTTCAGTTCTCGGGAATGTTTGTTGTTTTAAAAGGCAATGATTAAAATTTTAATAAAACGTAAACATATGAAAGTAAATTATACATTTTTCTTCTTGAGAATTAACAACAAAATTAAGAAACATTATTTATTAGTTTGTTTATTTACACTATTATATTATTTATTGTAATGGATGACAAAACATCGGTTAATTGCCAATTGATCCAAACTTTATAAAATGGTAAATAATATGGATTTCCTCATAGTTAGTTCACATATTTTAATAATTTAGCAAATGTTTATAAATTTATGAATAAAAAATTGTTTTTATATTTATTTCTTTATAAATTGGTAAATGATAAATATTGTTTTGCATTAGTTTTAATATAATTGTATAAGATTTTACAATGTTGTAAATATAAAATTATTCTTGTAAATAAACTATCAAATTAATGGTATTTAATATATTTGTTGCAAATTCTCAAGAATAAAAAATGTATAAATTGGCTATCGTCATATGTTTAGGTTTCATTACAATTCTAATGGTTACTTTTTAAAACAATAAGCATTACCGCTGAGCGAAGATAGTTAAAATAATAGCGGTGTCAAAGGAAAAACCGTCCTTTTTTTGTGGGAACGGAAGTTAAAGATTGCCGAAACTAATGTATATTAAAACTATGAAGCCGTCTGTTATTTTTTTCTGGCGAAAATGTAACCTTAGTCTATGTAATAAAACTCACGTTTAGAAAATGAACAATTTGTAATGAATTGGTGGAGACATAAGTCGCGACCCTTACCCAGCTTTCCAACTACCAGCCAGTGAATAACCTACGTTGCGTCTTGATTCTTATTCACGTCGGTGTGCACCCAAAACTGGGAACGGTCTGCTGCACGTCCACAAGGGAACAAAAGACGAAAGTAAATGTCGAGGCGAGCAAGGAGAAACTTGATGTTTTAATGAGCGCTTCATTTGCTCGGTCGTGATGGGTAGGTAGGTGACACTTTGGTCAACTTCTATGTTGTTCTCATACATCAGCTCTTTCGCCCACCCGACGTGTGGCTATCAATACGAACGGGCGGTATCGGAAATGTACGAAGCTGGACCAGAACTAGCTTCCTAGGCCCCAGCTGTGTTAATATAAACCAGCAAGCGGATACTCTCTATGTCTGATTCTGTTGTCACTTGGAACTCAAATGCTTTCTGTTATAAAGTTCATATAATGCTCGTGATTGCTGGTTAGTAAAACTGTAAGAAAAACACTGAAAATAGAGTTGACTGAAGAAGGGTTTAATCCCATAAGAACATGGATTGAGAATACAGTAGTTCAGTATGACTGAAAGCGCTAGCCTTAGCGACCCTCTTTTTGCCTATTGTTCTATGAGCAGACGTTTTGCTCATAGCGGATGAACGGGTCTATGTTTCAATAATAAGTGAAGAAAAGGTTAGACAGTCTTTCTATACAACACTTTCCTTCACCTATTTGATCCTCTTCGCTGAAGTGGGTGCCACCCAGATGATTGCTCATATCCTTAAGGGGTAAGGAATGACACATAGAAGACCAGGGCTAAAAACTGAGTTGTAAAAATCAGATATGGAAAAGAAATTACAAAATCTCCCACAGAGGGTAGGGACGGATAGTGAGAAGAAAGGACTAAGCATAAACTACAAGAAGACAGAATGCATGGTCATCAGTAAGAGGATGAGCCTGAAATGCGATTTGAAGGTCGGGAACACTAGAATCAAGCAGACGTGGAAGTTTAAATATCTGGGAAGCGTCTTGACAGAAGACGGTAAGTGCGACACTGAGATCCATAGACGTATTGGGATGGCCAAGGATACATTCCAAAAGCTAGAAGTATTGCGAGACAGGAGGATTATCTTTGGTAACAAAGAAAAGAATACTGATCTGTCTTTCTTTACGGTAGCGAATGTTAGACGATTTCCTCAAGGATGAAGAAGAGACTCGAGGCAACAGAAATATGGTTCTACAGAAGGGTGCTAAGGATATCATGGACCGAGCGTGTGGGCAACGATGAGGTCTTAGAGAGTTTGCAAAGAAGGCTTAAACTCAATATGAGGAAGAGGCAGCTGAAGTTTCTGGGACAAATAATGAGGAAGGAGGGCCTGGAGAATCTGATACTCACGGGTTAAATAGAGGGAAAGAGAGAAAAGGGAAAGCAGCGCGTGACATACCTGACGAACTTGAGCAGGTGACTGACAGAACGTGGTCTAGGGGAGGAAGCAGAGAGAAGGAACTTGCTGAGAGCTGCAAGGGATAGAGGGAGGTGGAGAGCCATGACCGCCTACGTCCTGAAAGGACATGGCACATAAAAAGAAAAAGAAGTCAATCAGATCGTCAGATTATAGTAGATAACATTTCGTACACTTAAATCAGGACTAACGCTACACTTAGGTTAATTTGAGTCATGGTTTTACGCTATTTTTTAATCATTTCACCCCAAGCAAGTCACTAAGACTTCTATTTTGCTTACTTTATTTTGTGACGTACGGTGGCTGTTAATAATCAAGTATAATTCAAGACCTCAATGTTAAAATAAAACAGTATTTAATTACAACAGCAAATAAATACTTAACAAGAACAAAGAAGTAAAAGTCAACCAAAGATAATTAACAATTTCAGTGAATACCTTGTTAGTAGCGCGGTTTGGCTTAACGTCCGATAAATCCTAAAGCAAAACCCACGTCATCGACGCACAATAATTCACACTAATTCGCCTGGACAGTTCCACTCAATAGTCATTCAATAATCACTGCAGTCAGTAGCCTGACAACTTTATTTATATACCTGACGGAAAACGTATATTCAGAATGTCACGCTCGAACCTCGTTGTTGGTAGTTACTCATTGTCTTCCTATATGACAGTTTATCTATTGGTTTAGTTGTTTTGGCGATCAGTCAATTATTGAATAGATAAGGAAATCTAAAATCCCTGAATCAAGAATATTAATCCATGTTTCATCTGCCAAGCTGTTATAATATTCTTATTTTAAACACAAAAATCCAATCATATTGATACCAAATCAACACACACAAAGTCATCGTTTACTAATTTTACTAATTAACTTTTTACTAATTTAACTTGTGGCTGGATTGCTAGTATGTTTGAGTAAATATTTAGTCACCATTATGTTGCGGGAATCAACATTTTGGACAGTAAATATTTCCGGGATCCTGAAAAATTTATCCCACAAACAATATCGGCGGACTTACTGTGAGTCGAGGTAAAAAGGATAAGAATATAAAACAAACGAGAAGTAATTGCATATATTATCAAAAAGGAATTACAATTAGAATAAAAGGAGAAAACATTTAAAGACGAGTCACATAGAAAATATTGAAACTATGTGTGTTATTTGTGTGTGAAATTTGATATGAAACGTGATAGACAAGTGTGTGAAAGAGTTCAAAAGTCAAGAGAGAGAAAGAAAAACGCACGCGAGCCTAGTGGCCGCATACCAACAATTCGTAGTATACACATTAATGCCAGAGTTGAAAAACTGTAAAATAGGCAACGGAGATAATGCCTTTATATAGGCTTAAGGAGTGTTCCCTAGGTTGTTTTTTTTAATCAAAGTCAAGTGAAATAACCCACAAGCTCCTGGAAACGCACGATGAGGTGAGCACGTCAGAGAGAAATCTGCTTTCACCATCAAAGATTTAAGTTCGAGAAAAGAGTTCGTCATCGAAAATGTCTCAAGAAAATAAAATGGCTGAAAAAGTAAACATTGTTTTCTAAGTTTTCTTTTGTAATTATTTAGTACATTACTTATGTCCGTTCCTTAAGAGTCATTGTTAGCTTTGTGAAGTTTTATTTGTTATGGTCCAAGTTACTTGTACCACGGTGATTCGTCCAAGGTAGAACCAATGAAGAATAACTCGAACACAGGTACGGAATAACACAGATATATTACAAACAGAAATATGTTCAAAGAAGTAGAAGTGTTAGTAATGAATATCAGATTTGGTTAGAGAGAACTACGTTGTTTCGACAAGTATCACTATTCCAATGTCTTACAGTAATCGTCTGACTGTGACTCTGAAGATGTTCAGCAAAACGCCCACTGACTGTGACTCTGATCACTGCTCATTCTTGAGGCGCAGTATTTATGATGCCCGGAATAGTCCATTATTATTATGGGTAAGTTCCCATAACAATTTATATATCCTACTAATATATATATATATATATATATATATATATATATATATATATATATATATATATATATATATATATATATAAATTAAACCTAAAAAGCCAGACAAACCTACCACGGTTTCACCTAAGCGGATCGTCAGGGACAGCTGTCTCTCTCTCTCTCTCTCTCTCTCTCTCTATATATATATATATATATATATATATATATATATATATATATATATATATATATATTACAGTGCAAAAGTTTGATACCAACTCCAGAATTAGCATGGAAAGAACTTGACAGAAGAGTGAAAAAATGAAAAAAAGCTCTTAGAATCATTGAAAAAAAGAATGGAATCAATTATCAAACTTATATTTTTAGAAACTTTTGCAACGAATGCCAAAGATTTCTTCTGCAGTAATCAAGACTAAAGAAGGATATTTTGACGAGAGGGAAATTTAATCATTTTCTTTTTGTCATAATAAAATTTCTAATAAAAATCATATCTCCCTTCTTAGCCATGTATAATAATTTTTTCTATTTAAAGTACAAAACAAGTACTTTTTGATTCAATTTAAAAAATTACCAGATGGCCTCAAACTTTTGAACTGAAGTAGATAGATAGATAGATAGATAAATAAATAAATAGATAGATAGATTAGTAGATCGCAAATCGGTAACTGAGTCCTGTTAAGCCCGGAGAGTTTTGAGCGCCTCCTGTCGTGAGTAAACCGTGAGGGAAAAACCAAAATTGAACTCAGTAAATGATAAGAGAGAAACCAGCGACATTAAAAGTAAATTCACCGCAAAGAGCAAACAATGGAGTTGTTGTTATATATATATATATATATATATATATATATATATATATATATATATATATATATATATATACTGGGTTTCACCCCATAGAAGGATTAAAAGCCATTCGTAGTAGCGTGTTACTGAATGAGGTGTGTAGCATGAATGTAAGAAGAGGTAAGATGGCAGTGAAGATTATGAGGATAGGGATGATAGATAGCAGTTGACCCTTATCTTGACGAGGTTCGGTGAAGCATCCGTGCGAGAGTTTATTCCACATAATTGCAGTTTGGGAGAGAAAGTTGTGTCAGTGGAAATTCCTCCTTACCAATGAAATGCAGAGGAAATGTGGACGATTCGATTCTGTGGACATTTCATAGCGGGTATTAGCTGTAGTTCTTTATTGACTGAGATTAAAAGTTCTGGGAGAATGCAATTATGAATTTGGCTAAAAGATGGCAGAAGATAGTGGAATAAAACGGTATGTTGTTCCATTTAAAGTTACCCGTTGACTGCTCGAGGTCAATTACGAAATCTAACTTCAAACACCAACTTTATAATAGCCAATTTTATAAAAGCCAATTTTATAATAGTCAACTCAGGTAGTAAAAAATTTATGAGTTGATTTATAGTTTCAGCTGAAGTCATAAAAGTGAAACACTCTTCTTCTGTGCCGCTTGTAAAAACAAACCACCTGTCTGCGTTGTTGATTCGGGAAGCTCGTTTTGATATTGGACTCCTTCAATTTTTCCCATAAAACATTTGTTTTTAATTGCCAGTATGACTTTTATTCCTGCCTTAAAACGCCATGTACCAGTCATTTGCTTTAAAAACAACGAGTCCTGGATATGACGATAAACTACATCCGGCAGTAAAACCTCTGATCAGGAGATTGGATGTTCTGAGATGCGTGGAACCACCTCATAACTGCTGTTATTCCCAGGTCCACCCTGACTCGGGGTGGTAGCACCAGTTAGGGTCCCAGATATGAGCATATAGTGTACACCCAAATAAAAACAAAACATTATGAAAGTATAAACATACATTTTTATAGTAAAATTACCAGCAATACATTTTGTATGAAAAAATTACCATTAATAATTATTTATAGTAAAATTACCAACAACACAATTTTATAGCAAAATTGCCAACAATACATTATATCTGTAGTTCAAGACACAAATATATTTAGTTGAAGCCTCAAAATTATGTTCAAATATTTAGGTTTTGGCATTAAATAACCGATAGAGGTTGAGATGTCGCTAAACAAAATCAACCAAACAACCAACATAAAAAAACTCTTTCGTGACATTAATCCATATAATATCCTCCATTTTCTGAAAGATATCAAACTGTATTCAGAAATATAACTTCAACAAAACTACAACATAAAGCACACATATCGCCGCCTGTAGTAATTATCTCACCCAAACATTTATATGCACAAAAGGTGCGTATCATCTACCATCTCTTCACTTGTGAAAGCAGAATAACTTATATTTTTATTATTTCAAAGATCCTAAGGAAATTAAATTTCGGCATTAAGTGACCCATAATGGTGTTGATATGCCGTTAAACAAACAAATCAAATCAAATCACGAGTTATCTCGTGGTTGGCAGTTAATGTGTTAATGTTGAAAATTTAAGAAGGAAAAGGTTCTTTTATATTTAATTTAATAAATCAAACGAATTTCTTGTGTTACCTACATCTGTGTGGGTGTGATTTAATATATGTGTGATCCATTATGTACATACGTAATAAGTATGATTCAGTATGTTTGTACGACCTACTATATATATATGCGTGTGTGCGTGTGCATGTCTGTGTGTGTATAGGTAGGTATTTACCTGTCCGCGGGAAATAATCAAGTTTCCGTCGCGTGAGTGATTGACCAGTTGTAATGTTAGCACTACCTGACTACTGTCACCTCCCTTTCACTGCTTTCAAACAGAGTGCCAGGCAACCGTTGCTAACCGCCATCTTTTCACAAAAACAATACAAGCTATTTTTTCTTGGTGTGTATGTGGGCCATGGCTGGTTCTCTAGGCGACGTTTTGTTGTTAATAAATAACGTCGTTACCCGCACCCAACTTTCTGTGTGCTTGAGTGTGAGTGGTACGGATAGGCCAAGTTGACAAATCAGGGAAAAGAAAACAAAAACAGAAATAGTTCTTCAAAATCCAGGTATTTTCTCTTCGAAGTGAAATTCTTCATCCGAATTGATTATGGCGTCTAAATGCATCTGCCAAATATGTACTTGCGGGTGAGTTTCATAGTACTGTTATTTCATTCACGTCTTCATATATCAACCTTTTTATATGCACACTAGTCTTTTAATTTAGTCGCTGCTTTAAATATGCACTGTTCAATAATAATAATAATAATATTTGTGTTAGATTATTTAGGAATTATAAAATTCTCCAGTTCATTCTACTCGTATTTTTTTGTTTTTTTTAATGTCATTAATTTATTTTATTCGTATTGGGTTGTTTACATTTCAATTTCTTTTGTTTTTGTCTGTATTCACCGACTTTTAAATAACTTTGCATTTTCAATCGATTTCTTTTCAGATGAAAAAAATTAATTTTCTTTTCTGTTTTTCCTCCCGCTCTTATTTATCGCCTTTATAAATCATTGACTTCATAAATTGAAATAATAATTATATTTACCGGAAATGAATTTACTTATTTACATCTATATTCAGTCCAATCATAATATAATTATTCGTAGCATTTATCAATTTCAAATCTGACATTTTAAATCCGATTTTAAAAATGAATTTCTCTGGAAAGAGTATAAAAATTATAAGTTTTTTTGTTTTTTTTTAACTTTCAAGTTTTCGATAGACTCGTCTAAATGGGTGTAGCAGATACATACAAAATTACGGCAAAGCATTTTTTATCAAGTTTTATTCTTAAGTTAGTAAGACAACGGGATTGAACCTCAGGCCAGATATCCTTCCGTTGACGGATCACAGAACTGTATACGCGAACACGATACGAACAAATTTGTATATACGATTTCACCATACTCGTAAGAGATATATTTTTTTTACAATTATTGTTAGGCTAAAGTAAGAAAATTTAAATATCTGGGAAGTGTTTTAACGGAGGATGAAAAATGTCACACAGAAAGCAAAACGCATTTTTTAATATTGACCTCTTAATTCTTTCTTCAAAATAAAAACTCTTGATTATTCATCCTATAAAAACAAGGAAGAACACTCAAGACAAGAAAATTAAGAACTAAATTATATATATATGTGTGTGTGTGTGCGCAAATTATTTTCAAATAGTGTATCTATAAAAGGACAAAATTAATAAAAAGAGACAAGAAGAAAAACTAGCCGATTATTAGGCTCCTCAGAAGACGAAACGCGTCAGCTAAGAATAGTTTTTCCTCTTGTCTCTTTTTTTTTTCATATATATATATATATATATATATATATATATATATATATATATATATATATATATAGAGAGAGAGAGAGAGAGAGAGAGAGAGAGAGAGAGAGAGAGAGAGATAGATAGATAGATATGAATTTACACGTTTGTTTTTTAATTCCCGGAATAATATTTATAATACTTGATAAGCTGGGACGGAAGCGGTTGTTTTTACTTTTATTAAATTTACATCAATATGCCTTGTAATTTAAATTTAAATAAGAAATTACACTAGTTCCTTGCTAATATATATATATATATATATATATATATATATATATATATATATAAATTGGAGTTTTTAAAAAGCCCACAGAATTAAGGCTTTGACAACTGGCAATGCCTCACAGTACTAACGGGGGATTAAGCACAGTACAAATTTTCTTTTATTTGCATCATATCTCATTTTATATATTTAAATTATTTTAGCTTTTAATATATCCTTCAACTTAGCGAGCAAGTTTGAAATAGAGTAGGCTACAAGTTTCAAGACTGTCAGGCATTATAAGTTATATAGTTAGAGTTTGATTATAAGTTATATAGTTAGAGTTTGATTTTCACTAGGTGCCCTATGCAGAATTTAACATTAAATAACCCAATAAGAGTTGGCATGAAAAATCAGTGTATAAGCCGCAGTTTAATAAAAGCTGTCATTTGCAAACTCTTTCTTAGCAGTGCAATAAAAATAAGCTTGATTTGAGAAATAAATTTGAGTTCAATAATCACAAAATGTTGTAAAAACGCAGTCTTTAATAAGAATGATAACAGGCTGTGAAAAGTGATAACGAACAACATCACTCAATTACTGTGGATTTGATCGAGAAAAAATAACAAAGCCTTCATTATTCCTGATACTCTGATCCTGTCAATGTTGAAGATTTGTGATTTATTTCATTATATTTTCTTTTATTTGCTTATTCGGCCGAAAACTTTTAATAAATCAGCTGAATATGCATCTCACGAACAGTGAAAAGTTAAGGGGTCATAGAAAATTTTTTCCCTCTCTAAAATGTTTTGTACAAACATTTTCTTAAGTTCTTTTTCTCGTGATACTAAGTCCTTTTGAATTTCCTACTCTGGACAAAGCTACATAGAGCTGACCATGAGAGAAACATTTGAATAATTTTCTAATGTTTATAATAATAATAATAATTCATCAAACTTACTATTTTTAGTTGTTTAAATAATTCGAAATAGTTATGAAAAAAATTAAATAAACAGTTTCATTTGACTTATTCAGATAACTCCATAAAACAAATTCGGCTCTATTCTCCAAATGTGCAGTAATGCGAAATAGCAGACGACAACAATGCTTATTATTACGAACGCTGTAGATTTTCTAACTTACGACTGAATTTTGACAAGTCAGATAAAAATTCTTTTTATAATATCACAATGAATTTGAAAATAAAATTACCACCAGAAACAATACTTATTGTATGGCATATTTTAAAATTTGAATTAAAAATAAATAACACAAGAAAGATTTATTAAATTATGCTTTTAAGAAATGTTATGCAAATTAGATATTACCGCTATTGTTATAAAGGCCATTTGTTAATATATACCTGATAAGCATTCATTACGCGTCAACATGGGCAGGAGATATTTATCCGCTTATTCTACTGATGTAAAGGGGTGGGGATCTTGCAGGAATTTATAAAAGAAAGCATCACAATTACTAATATTAAATTACTCTGAATTTAAGGCTTATAATTAAAGTGTTGGTGTATTTCTGCCTTTTTTCATGTGCCACGTTTCTTTTAAGGCGAAGTTTATAATGGCTCCATAACTTCGTCTTATATTTCTCTACATAACTTTTGTCTCTTTATCTTTTTTCTGTCAGCCATTCATTTAAACTCGTGAAATAGGTTACACACTGTTTATATTGCTTCTCTTGCCTTCAGTATGTTGTGGGAGTGATAAATTCTCGAAGCCCTCTTTTATGTGTCCCAGAAATTTCAGCAATCTCTGTTTGTAAGTATAAGTTTCCTTGTATTTCTTATTTCCATTAAATCTTTTTCCTGGGCTTATCGAATGTGGGTATCGTAAATTTTACTAAGACAAAACCAATCATCTCCAGAGAAGTTTTAATTTCACAATCCACGGTTACGTAAATTGAAAGGAACAATGTGTCTCTCAGGGTTACAATATTTTTTATTCACCAGAATGGATAAACTGCCGGTAATATATTCTATAGAATGTCGCTAGATTCTATTTGATTTTTCTCAAAGAAAAAACCCTAAAAACATCTTCTCGGATATTTTTCTTATTTTCATCCTCTAATTATGCAATTAGGGCCATAATTACAATATTTCATGGCATATATGTCCCGTGTTTACATTTAATATTGCAGTATTACGGAATTAATTTCCTTACAAGTAGTGGCAGTTGACGGTGTTTGGATAAATATTAATCTGCCAGACACATCAACTTCACGCGGAAGACCCGGAAGACATTTTTGTGTCATTTGGAAGGAAAGGTGTGAATTTTATATACTATCAAATGCAGTTATGAGATTACAGTTTAAATATCTTCCAGCCAAATATTCACGCACGCAGATTAATTTCAATTCCAATATCAATCCAAAAACTAAAAACAAGTTTCTTTGATGTGAGTAAATACATACGACCACGTTCATCAATAGATATGGAGTATCTGTGTAAAAAGACACTCCGATCGATCGGATGGATATGAAAACAAAAGTTAAAACTAAGTAAATGAAAATTATCTTAATTATAAATTAACAAAGGAAATCAACTAACTATAAATTCTTAAATTTCGCCGTCATTCTACTGTTTCGAAAAGGCTCAAACAGAAATAAGAGTTTGAGCTTCCCTTGAGACTTGCAACTAAAAAATGAGAAAAGTATTGGGTTTGACCTAAAAGAAACAAGATCTAGTCGATACTCTGACAATTACAATAACAGACAAATAAAGATCTTGTATAAAACACTCTTGAACAAACACAATTATCTCTTCTCAGATTAGAATCAGCTGCACCGTGTTCCTTCAGAACGTTGGTGATCATCGCTCTCCACAGTTTCCTGTCCTTCGGCTGCCTTCTGCTCATTCTGTTATTGTAATCTTGGTTTTGTTAATCGTAGTTGAATATGTCTATCTTCGTTTATTCTGTTTGTTCCTTATAACTGATCACGGCTTAAGTTAATCTCGAGTTGAATTATTGGTCGAAACTTACGTTGATCCTGCATCTTTACTCTATTTCAGGATTACAACATTTGATCCAAGCCTACACTGATTTAGTTGATCACTTTTCATAACAATAGAAGCAGCAAAAATTAATTGATTGGATATTTCCTTTTGCTGGCTTTTTTTAAGATGATATCCGTTTCAACAGAATGAATCATGTCGAAATCTTTGTTTCTATAATATCGGTAGAGAGGAGGGTGTTTTCAGTAACATAAAATGTTTTATGCAATTGCACTCTTTATTAACTGAAAGAATAAAATTTGAACTTATTATATGCACCGTGCACTTCAGGACGTTCATGATCATAGCTCTCCATAATTTCCTGTCCCTTGTAGCTCTTAATAAATTTTGTCTTTTTATTTTCTCTCCTGAACCTTGTTCCGCCATACAATTACTCAAGCTCGTTAGGTAGGTTATGCGTTGTTTTCCCCTGTCTCCCTTGCCTTCAATCTGTCCTGTGAGTTCAGTTTTTCCAACTCTCTTTCCTCATTATGTGTCTTACTAATATCAACTGTCTCTTTCTAACGTTAAGTATAAGTGTCCTTTTTGTTTCTAGTATCTCTAAAACTTCGTCTTTTATCACGTGTTCTGTCCATGGTCTTCTCAGTATTCTTCTGTAGAAACACGTTTCTGTTGCCTGAAGTCTCTTTTTCATCTGTGAGGAGATTACTTTCACTGCCATATAGGAGGACTGATATTATGTAACAGTTCAGTATTCTTTTCTTTGTTTCTAACGAAATTTGAATAAATAATGACTTGACTATAAACGATATTATCATTCCAACATTTGTTGGTCAATTTAATATCTACTTCGTGTTTTTGTTCATACTAATATTCGTTCGATTCATTCTAAGGCTTTCTTTCAGATGCACCGTCCGTAAGGAAAGGGAGGATCCCTACTTCCGGTAGAGTAAAGCAAAAAAAAATTAAAATTAACAATGGTAGAAACAATGTTTGTTGAGATTACATCAGTGTTGCGTTCAGTAGTAGAATTACACATCAGAAACTTCTTAAGATATAATATCCGACGAAAGATTGCGTATATAGTATCTTATGTTGCATATGTGAGAAAGGGTATAAGAGGGAACGGGTCGTATATCTAAAACTTACAATCAGAAAAAGTACAAAAATTTAAATATCGGATAAGTGTTGTAACAAAGGATGGAAAACGTGACAAATCGGAAGGCGTATTTGAATAATGAAAGATATCCTTCTGAAAACTAAAAGAGATTTTCTTCTTTTTTTTTAATCAGTATCACCCAAGGCAAGGTAATACAGCCACTAACACGCAAGGAGTTAAAGGGTGTGGAGGAATTAGGAACAGAAACATTAGTAATGAGTAGAAAGAGAAAAAAGGATTCAGGAGGATAGTAAATATCGATTGACATTGCATTTAAATTCTTGCAGAATAAAGTTGATTGGAAAGCATGGAGCCGAAAGGGAGTTCCACAAGCGAGAGGTGCGAGAAAAGAAAATGTTAGCGTAGAACTTACGGCTAAATTAATCTAGCTCAACTGTAAATTGATGCGATCTCGCCGCCAGTCTAATATTGCGCTCAAATTCATAGCAAAGTGCTCATTCGAACAGTTACCATGAAAGTACTTTAAAAGGCACAAGGAGGTAACCTTACAGCGGTAGGCAAGTGATTGAAGCCGAGCCGCGACACCAGGACCAATAATATTGCAGATTCTTCTTTGGATCTTATCAAGGAGTTCAAGGCAAATAGCAGGGGCACCGGACCATATGTGGCAGCAATATTCTAAGCATGGACGAATGGTGGACTTATAGATATGCAAGATAGATTCAGGAGAAGAGAATTGTCTTACCCGACACAATGAACCGGCTTTCTTAGCAGCTAACCTAGCAATGGATTTGATATAATCTTTCTATTTCATGTCAGTTGAGAACGTCAGCTCGAGAAAGCGCAATGAATCACTCTCCTGGAGAATATCACCAGCCATGCTGATGGAAGGCAGAGAGATGTCTGTCAGATGATTAATGGAGAGAAGTTTAGTTTTTGAGGCGTTAAAACTGACAAGCCATTATTTGCCCCAGTTAACGACTGTATTGAGGTCGTTTTGTACATCAGCTGCCATTTTGACCTTGTCTGACTGATAAGCCTTATTAAAGAAGCAGCAGTAAATGGTAGCGTCGTCATCGTAAATGCCAAATTGATAGCTAATATTATCGGAAATGTCGTTAATGAAGATTAAAAACAGCGTAGGACCAAGGATGGAGCCCTGGGGAACAGTTGCGTTAGTACAAAAGGATGTAGATGAGTGGCCTTTCAGGATAACTTTCATTTCACGATTTGATAGGAACGACTGGATCAGCTCAAAAATGTTCAGCTTGTGGAGAAGACCTAAATGCCAGACCCTGTCAAAGGCTTTCGAGATCTCCAAAGCTACAGTCCTAGCTTCACCGTTTTTATCAGAAGTACGATAGATTCTTTCCGCAATTATCGTTAGCACATCAGCAATTGACCTGAACAAACAAAAACCGCATTGCGTGTCCGAGAAAAGGCCCTGTGATGAGAGATGACGAACCAATTCAGCATTGATTAGGGCCCCTAGGAGTTTCCCAAAAAGGGGTAGAAGGCAAATATGCCTATAGATGGGTCGGACAGTTCACCAGAATCCTTAAAAACTGGTACAACAAGGGATCACTTCCAGCAAGCATGAAAGCAGGAGATAGCGAGGCATTTATTATACAGTTTGGAGAGAACAACAGCCAGTTCGGGGGCACACTCCTTGCTGACTATTACAGGGATAGCATCGGGTCCACATGCTTTGTGGGGATCAAGGTTAGAGATTATAACAGAGACCATGGAAGGAGTTATATGCGTATCACTCAGCAGAGAATCAGTTCTAAGTAAGAAGTTAATTACATCAGATGAGCCAAGATTAGGGTTTGGGTAGAATTTAGGGGCAAAGCATTCAGCGTTATTAGCAGATGATGATAACACCTAATATCTATTGAAGAGGGGGAATAGGGACCTTACACTTATTTAATACCCTATTACAGAGACACCAGTAATTAAGAGCGCCAAAGTTTTAGAGGCTATGTGTTGCCTCATTCTCTCGGCAAACAGGGATTTAGCTTTTCCGGGGACTTGCTTACATTTGTTACGAGCAGTAGCAAATAGGCACCTGTTATGATGAGAGCTGTCACGCTGGTATAGCCGGAAATAGTGGTTCCTGTGTGTTATGGCGGCCGAGCATGCTAGTGTGAACCATGCAGAGGACTGCGGTTTCACCTGGTATTTCTGAGACGGGATGAAAGCGTCCATACCGGCTTTGACCCAGGAAGAAACCTCAGTGGCGCAATTTTCAATTGGGAGGTTGAAGATATCAGTCCAAGGGGCGTTACAAAGAAAATCCCAGAATGAGTCCTAATCAGCATGCTGGTAACGGAAAAGGGTTTTATGGATAGGGGGGATCCTGTTTAATGAATGCTTGGAAGGAGATATCAATTGAGTACGTAAAGACTATTGCAATAATTAAGATGAGACACCATGTCCGAGTTGACAATTGATTTATCTCTTTGCGGTTTATTTCTTAACAGTAACAATGTTATAACATAGGGATTCTAGACAGGTATCAGCAGCACGTGAAAACGGAAGGTGCTCACATGTGATGCAAGAACGGGAATTATACAAGTCAATATTTTTTTCACAATAAAATTAATATTAACCAAACGATGTTTGCTGAATGTTCAGGACGGATTTATATTTAGCGTGCTAATCTGTGATTACCCCACACCAAGTGACAGGTTATAGAATAGGAATGTTTTATTGGTTCTACATAAGTATGGAGATTTAGATTCGTATTTAGTTGGCTTAACCTTAATCTTGTTATGGTACGAATTGGACAGGATAAAATATTTACACGCCTGTTATTTATTATATATCAAAGCAGTTTTAAAGTTAAGGTAGTAAAAGAGGCTTAGAAAACGTTTTTACCTGTTCGAACTGCACTTAGTGCATTTATGAAAGCGATGATAATTATGAGGCAATTAATAGATTTTTTTATTATTTCTTACTGCTATACGCCTGCTATAGACTCTAAAAGATCCTATCGAGAAATTTGCATCGTTTGAACAGGGTAATTAAACCGCATTTTACTGTAATGACTCCCAATAGCTTAATAGTAAAACCGCTTGGCCGGAAGGTGGTTTCACATAAAGAGAATGCACCTTCGATTCCTGTTGAGGGGTACATTTTATATCTCTCGATCTCTAGGGCGTTAGATGTATATTTGACTATTAAAAAGGGGGTTGTCTTCACAAACACGTACCTACTAAATATAACGTTTATAGCAATAAGTTATAAATTATTGTTACCACGCGTGTAAATATATATTAATTACACACTTTGATGTGAGGGTATTTTTTCTATTATTTGGAGGTGTAAAAAATGCGACACAGTCTTATTAACGAGGACATTTAATAAAACGTAATATGGTAAACTCTTGAACTGTATGCTTTGCCATTGTATTGTTCAACGGAAAAGTGCGTCCAGCTAACTTTCATTGGTTTGGTTCGGTTCCGTTCCGTTTGGTTTGGTTTGGTTTGGTCTACGGCATATCAACCTCAATAGCTTATTTAATGCCAACAAGATTTTTATTGCTGGTAATATTTTTTTCAAAAACGTATTGCTGGTAATATTTTTTTCAAAAATGTATTGCTGGTATTACACTTACATAGTGTTTTGACTCCAGTTTGAGGGTTAACTATTTGACCATAGCTGGTACCCTAACAGGTACTACCACCCCGGTTCATCATGGCAATTAAGAGGTGTTTCCACGCTCCTCAAAACCTCCTGATCAGAGGCCTTACTGCCGGATGTAGTTTACCGTCATACCCAGGACGTACACTCATTGGTGCCTACCTTACTAAGTCAGTCTACCAGTAGGCTTCTTACTATCTACCCGTTTTCAATTATTATGCGAGATTTTGTAACGCTGTGTTGGAACGGCTCTGCGAGTTTTACGAGGTCTGAAAAATCAAATCTATGCAACTTTGCTAGTATCACATTTTGCTTGAAACAAAGAAAATCTGTTGTCCATACCTCGAAATGTTTCATCAAGCTTTTGGTTAAGAATATCGGTTAAAGAAGATGATGTGTCCAGAGTGACCGGACAGTCACCAGCAAAGGGCCAAAATACTGGCATGAGCTCTACCACAAGGATCGTGAGTTCTTTCACATGACTGAAATCAGTTATAGAGTTTATCTGGATGACACATTCCAAAAGCTGAGCAGAGTATTGCGAGACAGCAGGATTTCTTTGGCAACAAAGAAAAGAATACTGAACATATGTTCTTCTTTACGGCAGCAAATGTTGAACGATTTCCTCAAGGATGAGGAAGAGACCCAAGGCGACGGAGATGTGGTTCTACAAAAAGATGCTAAGGATATCATGGACCGAGCATGTGAGCAACGATGAGGTCTTAGATAGGTTACAAACAAGATCTGGCGGCTCGACTTCAGTCACTTTCCCACCGCTGTGTTTGCCTTTCTGTGCCATTTTTATAAATACTTTCATGGTAACTCTTAGAATGAGCTCTTCGCTATAGTACCCAGACTTTATGAATTTAAGCGCGATACTAGACTGGCGGCGAGATCTCTTCAATTTACAGTTGAACTAGCTAGATGTAGCCATAAATTTTATGCTAACATAAGCATAAAATTGCATATAAAATATTTAGATTTTGGTATTAAATAACACATACAGGTTGATATGCAGCTAAACAAAATCAGCCAAACTCCTAACAAGGAAATAATGCCACTAAGATGCAAGGGGCTACTGGGTGTGAAAGAGAACGAGAAGAATTTAAGAGAAAGTACCGGAAATCTAATCTTAAACAGTAAACAAGGTATAAACTTCTACTGTTCAAAATAATGGAAAGGAGTTTGACTCGGGCAATAGGCGAATCTATCTACTCCTATTAACTTTTATCCGATGGCAGTTACATAAGCTGCATAAGGCAAAATACATTTTTCTGGTTTTTTATGTATGTATTACATTGACTCGTGTATGCATTTATTGCCTTGGTATTGTGCGTGTATTCATTACATTGTTTTATGTATGTGATTATTGCATTGACTACTATACGTGGTATATTGTCTTGTGTACTTAACTATTTTCTTATGAACGCATTATATTGAAATATATAAAAAATACTAGAAGCCTGAACTATTATAAAGAATTTAAAAAATAAAACATAAATTTAGAAACAAATACTAAATATATTTAACAATTCAGAAGAAATTACACAATTTATCTTCAAATTTTCCCCAGAACTCACCCCCCCCCAAAAAAAAGTCTGTCTAAATATTTAAAAAATCTTAAATAATTTTTGTAGGCCTTCAATCAAAAATTGCATAAATAATTTTTTTTAAATGTTGGTCAAATGCACCCAGTTGTATTGAATTGGATATTTAACTTGTTTCGTACAATATTCATAATAATGTCTCGGATATACCATTATTATGTTGTCTTAGGAGTCCTTCATTTTTTTTTAAATTTTTATTTGTTGCTAATATAACTTTTGAATATATAACGGTCGTCGGTGTGATTAATGGGGTAAAATTTTTATTCCGGCTGTCAAGATTTATACATAATAATTGCATATAAAACAATAAATCACATCTGCTGATCTTAAATAATTAAATGGGATATGCTCAACGAAGCAAAAATGAAAAGACCAGAAGCAACCGTAGCCAACATAAAGGCGTGTGACTGAGAAAAAAAATTGGTTAGTGCTTTCATTTTTGAAAGTGTAACTTCTCGGCCCTTTTCGCCGGGATCCAAGTATAGTATCTGTCCTCGAATGGAAAGACTACATATTATTTCTCAATTGTGTTTCCGTTTTCGGATCGTGCGCATCTCAGTTGTTCGCGCAACTGAAAATATTATTGAGACGTGCCCAGTTCCGGGGAACTTCTAACCCTGCAGCAGTACCTCCCTCATTGCACCAAAGTGGGCAGATCAGTAGTAATACCGATGCCAGTGTAACCGACGGTTGTGGGGACTGGGATCTATTTGGACCTGGCCAGGGTGTTCATGTCGGGCTCCCCACATTAAACTAACCTTGCGTAGGGCGGCAATAGTAAGCGTCGTATCTGTTCTCTCCTCATCTGAGATGAGTGAAAGAATCCGGTCCCGGGGATTCTAACCCTGCAGCAGCACCTTCCTCACTGTACTAGGAGAGGAGGGGGCCGATGTAATATCGATGCTAACGTGACAGTAGTCGCAGTGACTGGACAATTTTTATCCTTGGCCCATATGTGTATGGGCACTCCACCTAAACAACGAATTTGTGTGACATCCTGCCTTAGTGTGAAGTGGGTATAACGTAAATAAAATCAGATGCATATTTCACATGCATGACTAACGCCAAAACAAAATTGATAAGGTAGCATAATTGATAATGATGATCATCTCAATCAGACAGGTAACAAATAACATTACCAACTGTAGCAATGATCACGGGCTATATATATATATATATATATATATATATATATATATATATATATATATATATACATATATATATATATATATATATATATATATATATATATATATATATATATATATATATATAGTTGCCTATCTCGTTGTAATCGACGTATGAGGGTCAAGCAGCTCAGTTCCTAGGAGCCGGCATATATGAAGTGAAGAAGGCTTTGTGCAGAACCAACCACACTTTTTGAAGGGCCTGGTGCACTACATGCCACAAGGTCCCCAAACGTCCCTCCGCAGAGATATGAATTCAGAGTAATTTTTCTCCCAGCCTGCCCTGCTATTTACCTATAGCTGGAGGGAGAAAAAGAAGATAAATACCTTTCCCAAGGGTATTAGCACATAATTTAATGTAATGGATTCTACTGGAATTCGAACTTGGCTCTCCGATTCCTCAATCAGAGCCACTATCCACCGTGCCTTTTTATATATATATATATATATATATATATATATATATATATATATATATATATATATATATATATATATATATATATATATATATATATATATATATATATATATATATATATATATATATATATATATATATATATATATATATACACACAAAACTGTCCAAATCATGTAAAAGCAAAACTGTCCAATTGTTAGATTAAGCTCTGAACTAGTGTAATCTTAGAAGTGATTAAAGATATCTTACTGGAATTCTCCGACGTTTTTATAACACTATTGGACGCTACATTGAGCAATAAGAATGTATAATTTCTCTTCTAGCTTAACAGAAGAATAGTGAAGAAAAATGATAATGACATGTTCATCATTAATTAACCATTGCTAAGAATCGGAAGCTCATGAAGTATTGAAATAAGATTAAAATATATAGATAGATAGATATATTATTCCAGGATCATTTTCCAGCTTATTCAAGATGATCTTCGCCCTCGCTAACCTAATTTTTTGTTCTGGAGAAACAAGGTGTCTCACAGGTTTCACGTACGATTTCATTTTCAAGTCTTTTTTCACTGCTCTTTGGGCTGTCGTAGCTGAAACTCCTCTTTCACGTGCCACAAGTTTTATGGATTGTGTAGGATCTTTTCTAATTGATCCCTTTAGCTCTAAATTGGAATGATGATCCTTCTTCCTGTTGTGACTTCCTGATCCAGTTCTCCTCTCTACTGTTCCCTCTTTTTTTTAAAACTTATTCACCGTTCTCTTGATGGTTCTTGAATGGACTTTGAAGACGGAACCCAGAGTAGGAATGTTGGTACCAATGTTGAAGGCTTGAATGATCTTTTTTCCCTCACCATTGCTCATTTGGGAAGACGGTAGAACTGACTTAAAACGATTTTAACGTGTTTTCTTTCTAGCTGAATAACTCAATGTTTTTTTCAGTGATTCTTACGACAAATTGTGTCAAGATGGCTAAACGTCTTATCTGAAAATCTGGAAAAAGAAACTCAATTAGTTTAGTGTTTATTATATATTAAACATTTTGTGGGGTAGACAATTTTGCTGTAACACTATTTGGATAATCTTGCTGTTACACCAGGTATATATGTATAATTTTCTAAAGTAATGGATATTTTTATTTTTGAATATGACAGATTTTTATAACTTTATAAAAACGTTATTTTTAGTGGATACTCATATTTGAGTAGATGCTTTTTTTATTCATTAAGTATATTTATTTATTTTCGTCTACCGGCTTGAATATTCGATAAATCTTATTAAAGAAAAATATGTGCTCTTCCTTTAATAAGATTTCTCGAATATTCAGGACAGTAGACAAAAATAAATAAATCTACTGTTTATTAAATAAATGAAGCATCTACTCAAATATGGGTATCCACTAAAAATAACGTTTAAAGTTATAAAAATCTGTCGGATAAATAAATTTAAAAATCCATTACTTCTTAAGAAAATTACTTTGTTTACGTTTGGATACGAAACTGAGCAGATATGATAATTTCGAGGATTTTGCGACGAGAAGGATTTCGTTTAAATGCACTGTTCAGAACTTGCTTGACCAGCAAAGCTTCTTCGTGACCGACTCGGTTAAAGCTGATCGGTGGGGGTCAGGTTCGTATCCTGTCGGAGAACGCATTTTTTTAATAATATTTCTGGAATATTAAGGCCGGTAGAAAAATAAATAAATATACTGTTTAATAAATAAACGGGGCGTCTACTTCAATATGAGTATCCAAATAAAATAAAGAATCTAAAATAATGTTTAAAGTGAGAAAAATCTGTCAGTTTAATAAATTAAAAATCCGTTACTTCCTTAGAAAATTGTGTGTGTGTGTGTGTGTGTGTGTGTGTGTGTGTGTGTGTGTGTGTGTGTGTGTGTGTGTGTGTGTGTGTGTGTGTTAATGACATTTTAAAACGAATATATTGTTAGGAGATCTTTCAAAAATATCTAGTGAAAATATAAATGTTGATAGCGGAGGCTTGTTACCTGTTAACTCGGTTCAAAGTTCGAAAAGTACCGAGTCAGATTTACTTACCTATATGTGACGACGTGCGATTCTTAGGGTAGCTGTAGTATGACAGACCAAACATGACGAAACCTGATAATACAGACAATGGCAAAATTAGGTTCCCAACATTAAGACTTACGGTTTATAAGTGGAAACTGGAAATGGTGATTCTTAAGACTTACTTCCTATTGTTGACTATTTGTCATTTTACAGTGGATTTGTATATAGGTCAATTATACCGTAAATTTAATGGTCTGGCTTAACTGTTGGGAATATCGGTTATTGAATGTTGACAAGCATAATAAATGTTCATTATGTTCAATCTATTCAAAAGTCGCATTCATTTAACATTTTCATTTTAAATTGCACAAAATTATAACGGACAAAACAATTGGAAATGACTGAAAGCGACTGATTACACCTTTACTTTAATGGAAACACCGCGGCGTTCCTAATTCAGAAAATTTCACAATAAAACAATTTTTAAAAACTATACGACCTACATTCGCTGGTTCCCAAATTGAATGAATTTAAACGTGCTACTAGGTTGGCATCTCAGTCCCACCCATTCACTGTTGAAACGGTTAAATGTAGCCGTCTCTTCTACTCCAATAGCTTCATGTCTCGCACTTCCCGTCTGTGGAACTCCATTCCTCTTACTTGCTTCCCTGATAGCTATAATATCCAACTAGTCAAATGAAATGTCAATCGACATCTCCAGATCCTTGATTTATTCCGCGTCCTTCTCTTCATCCATTCCTCTATCACGCCTGTCGGATTAATAACAAATACGTTTACGAAATTGTGCAGATAGGAAAAAATTCGATTAAAGGCTACTGTTCTTCGTAGGTTACTTGGTTAGAGTGTTCTGTGTCTAATAGTTGCCCCCCTCTGCCCTGGAAAACGCTGGTTCAAATCATGCAGGATAGCACAATATCTTCTTTAGCCAGTAGACGCAAATAAATATACTGTTTAATAAACAAACGGGGCGTCTACTCAAATGCGAAAATCCACTAAAAATAATCGTTTAAAGTTTATATATAGAGAGAGGGGGGCGAAAGACATAGAAATCAGTACCGCATAATGATTGTCATTTTCAGGCTTCAGTGCCATCTTCGCACAATTGGTCTGAAGATGGCATTGAAGCGTGAAATTAACAGTCACTATGCTGACTCCTGTGTACCTATTGTCTATATCTATAATCGCTTTTTCTCCGACATTGATTATTTAAGATATCATCACTAATAGTATTATATTCTGATCGTCCTCAAATGAACACTTCCAATCATTTCTATCATCCATAGCTTTATCTAATTATTCCTTTCTGATTTCGATGTCATCAACAAGCACCGTTATTAAAAGATTTTATGTAAAACTAATTATCAGATTTGTTGGTCTTTGAAGATAACAACTATTTTAATTATAAATTAGTGGTTCTGTTATTCGGTTAGGAGTCGTCGCTTGAAGTTGAGAAAGCGTCGGTGTTGACGAACAAAAACTGTTGAATCGATTGAGAAAATAGATAACCAAAAGAGTGAAGCAAAATAACATAGACATTTTTATTATATCGTGAACATTTTCGTGTAGAGAAAGTTTCGATGATAATTCCTGAAAGAAAATACGAACTCGAGGAAAGTTTTTAAGATTTTCTATAAAGAATGACGGAAAAGTTCAATTTACTCTTTTGGTGAATTAAAAAGTGAGTGAGGTGTGTTATCTACGCCATGTACGGCTATTGCACCGAACGCTAATTTTAGCGTCCTATCGCGATCTCAACCTGAAGTGAAAGAGAAACACAACTATCCTCTGTTTGGATGAACACCACGCATGCCTCCAATTTTTTTACGCGTGCCCAAAAGTCGATAAAGGGTGCTGTTGACAGGGTTATCAACGCATGCATGTCTAGCGAAAAGGTTTAACGTCTGCTACAGTTCGGGTCTTTATTTTCCTCAACAACGGATACAGTTCATCGTAACAATAAAAGATACAACGAAACAGTCCATATTGTGTCGATTGGTGTAATAATGCACCTTAATAGTACTACTGATTGTTTAGAATCAATGAACATGTTTATGGTAATGAGCTGTTGTCAAAGAGTTTCTTTAAAACAAGATTATACAATGAAATGAATGGAGCAAAAGATGATGAACTAAAAGACCATAAAGAAATTTTTACCACAGGACTGAGATGAAAATCATAAGTAGGTCTATCAATGAGTCTGTAACCTAATAATTGAAATTTTTTTACACAACAAGTGTTCATTTTTCAACATAATCCGAAACATCCTTTCTCAATTAATCAAATAGAGCGAACAGTATTCAGTGAATATATCAGCTCAAATCAAGCTAATAAATGTATCACCCCACGGGCTTTAGGATTACGGTATTCATCTGCCTCTCTATGATCGTAAGTTTGACACAAAGCCGGTTTAAACCACAACCTACACGCGTATGGGTGGTATCAAAAATTGCCTTGTTCCCTAGCCGCCTGCTTTTTCGCATGTGACAGGCATTAAAGATTAATCGGACCTTACTCGATGGTGAGGTGCAGTCTGCAGGAACGAATCCCTTGGAAGTAGACATTGTTTTTTGTTGTATGTACGCACGTGTCTGCTTCGGGCCAGTGTGATGATGACAGATTGTAATATTTTAAAATTATCTGAAGCATTCAGCTGATTTTAAAATTGTTATAGACCTTTCTATTTTAACTGTGGATATTTCTTCACTGAGGTTGATGTTTGTTATATACGGTACCTGTAAACACTAATGGGTATGTCCCAATTCTCATAAATACGTTGGACACTATTGTAAATAAGGGTAAATAAGGCTGTCGTGCAAATCGATGTTTCCACAATAAAACTAGTATTAAGCAAACTATATAGGTAAAATTACATTTTCAGAATATACTTTTCTTTGTAAGCAATATATCACGTGGTGTAGGTTTTGTTACAGAAAGCTATCCCAAGGTTTTATTGACCAATTTCATAAAGAGGCTCATTGTGGCCTTGCAACAGATATCTAAATTCGTTCATCGACTTGAAAAATAACAAAAGATTACTAATAGAAAATGTGAATAGCCGTTGATAGAATTTGTGATAGGATCGGTCAGATTTATATGTTAATGTTTCATTTGAATGATTAAGCAATAATACAACAAACCCAAGCACTAGAGTTTGTGGGTGAGATGGAATGTGAGTTCATCACTGTTTTATTTTAGTTCCACCTGTATCTGAATTTGGTAGCCGACGAAGAACCCTTTCAGCGGAAGAAACCCCTTTTTAGTTTGGCGTCATGCGTTAAAGAAAAAGTAACACAGAGCATTTGTGTTATACGTCGGAAAAGTCTAGTTCTCTTTCACCGCGGGCTGATATCGAGAAGAGACGCTAAAGTTTAGCGCATGGCGTCGAGAGTACACCTCGCTCACTCGCTAATTCACCTGCAGAGCAAGTTCAATTTTTCCTTTCTTATTTACAGAGACTCTTAAGAACATTCCTTGAAATTTTCTCTACACGAAAGATTTCCCCAGTGAAAATTAATATTTCTCTCTCTTTTTGTGTCACTCCTTTATTTTGTCTATTTTCTCAACCAACTCAACACTTTTAGTTTTTGCTCAATACGTGACCCCTAACCGAGGAAAAACAGTTTGGTTTTACGAGATTGGAAAACAACATTTAAGCAAAAGTTATCTCTAGGACTCAATAAAAACTGTAACAAGTAAAAGTAGAAAAATAGGCACCCCAATAGAAGATAACATGAGGAAGGTTATAGAATCTCAAAGATTTCATATGAGTATAAATTAATATAAAATGCTAAAATAAACTTTTTATGTGTATGGAATATTGTACTAATCAATTCTGTATGTGGCTTATCTTTCGTGTTATTTATAAGATAGATAGAAATGTTGCAATTGTCGTTTACATAATAAATAAAACCCGTCATCTTCAAAACATCTCAATATTATTAGTATTTTAATCAATGTTTTTTTGTTTTTGCTTCTAATGAACAATTTTTCATCAGATCTGCTTCAACACAAATCATTTCTCATCTTCAGCATGGCTGCTCGTTCCCAAGCATGCTCATCAGTGTTTCTTCAACACCAAAAGAGCCAAGCTATTTTTTATACTGCAACTCTGCTGAACGGAACTTAAATACAGTTCAAGTATGTGCCCCACCAAGGCCACATACGGTTTTAAATTCAAAGTTATAAAACACTTACCAAACTTTAATAAGATTGACTAGTAAGGTAGTAGTAGTAGTAGTAGTAGTAGTAGTAGTAGTAGTAGTAGTAGTAATAAAATCAGAAGGTATTGATGAAACAGAAACTGAAAACTTGATGTTGTAAAGTTTACACGAAGAAAACCAAAACTTTTCTATTGAATTAATATCTGGAGATACTTGGGACCATTTCAATAATTTAATCTCTATCTATAAAAGGCAGGATGTATGTGTGTGTAACGAATGCACGGCCGCAATTTTCGACGGATTTGCACCAAAACTTACATGCACATGCTCCAAGTTAGCGGGAAGGCCAAGACCGACTTTGCATTTCCCAACTCCCATCGATAGTGGAAATGATCGATTTTTTTCATGCTTCTACGGCAGTTTTCATGTAGTTTGCGGCCATTTTTTACTGGCCAGAGTGAGAGCCTATAGCTGGCTGCCACGAATAGGCAGGAAGATTCTATTGGCCAGCGTGAGAGCCAACAGCTGACTGACACTGAATGCTAACTAGCATGCTAGCATGCAAAAAAAATCGATAGCTGCATTCGTCACAAGTGGGAAAAATTTAAATCTGCATGGCACTTTACTCCAATTGGCTCATTCGCTTGCTTAAACTCAACGTTGATTCTGATTCCGCAGAACTGGGTTGGGTGTGAAAAAGTATTTGTTGTTAACATTCTTTTTTCATTCGGTTTTTCCAGTTACGAGTCCTTTTTTAAAGCTGATCGTTTTGTGTTCATTTTGTTTAGTTCTTTTTTCGTAACAGATTTAATGTTTAGCATAGAGCTTAGAAAAAATTCGCAGTGTGAGATAGGAAAGAAGTAAGGGATGTAGCAACATCAGCACGGCAAAAGGCACTCCTTTAAAGGCAAGAAAGAGCAAAAATATTTTAAGTCAAGTGATAGCGATTGCTGTATGAGTCGTACGATTTTTGAATCAAGCACGGGCAACACCGGGCCATGCTGCTAGTATCTTTTAAAACTTTGTTGGCAAGGTGGAAAAACAAAAACATTGTCAAATAACAATTCTCTGCTTTTATCTTGACACCATCTTTGAAGAGATTTACTACTAATAATACTAAACCCAAAACATTACACCAGCTCCCACGTGTTTTCTAAGGAATGTTGATTGACTATCTGTATAAAAAGCCCAATCTTTCGCCTAGTTATCAGGCCCGTCCAATGTAGCTCTACTTTTATCGCTAAAATTATTGTTGAAAAATCAGTTTTCTCATACTTCTTCCCGCCAACTTATTGGTTTCTTTTTAAATATTTACTTAGAAGGTAGTAGTTTGATTGCTTTCATGCCTTTAGCTACTGTTCTTAATATTGTCTATTTATACTGGTAACAATAGCTTCAAATATCCTTCTTGTTGCTCAAGCCACGTTTCTTTTAATTTTTCTCAAATCATTATTGTGATATTCTTGAAGCACTTATCTTGTCAATGTTTTCACTTTCATTTTTCGATTCTTCTCAGATCTGTTCATATTTTCGAAATCTCCGAACTCGTATTTCTAACTTTTCATATATTTTCTTATCTAAGTTTTGGTCATAGATCATACTGTAATTTTCCAGTAATCGCTCATACATAGACTTGCTTGTGTGTTCTTTATACAAAATAAAAAGGTTTTGTGTTCGTTGTACGGATTTAGAAACGGGAACACATTTTAAGATCGGAATATCAAGACCGGTGAAGTGAGGGGTGCCTGATTTATCTGACCTAGACATCTGCTTATTTCTTTCTCTCTTTTTTTTCTTTTTGTTTATAAACACTGCCTTGGTATGGCCTAATTTAGCATAGAGAAGATTATTATTATTATTATTATTATTATTATTATATATATATATATATATATATATATATATATATATATATGTATGTATATATGTGTGTATATATATATATATATATATATATATATATATATATATATATATATATATATATATATATATATATATATAATATAGATAGATAGATATTATTTATTTTAGAATATTAAATCAGAAACATGTCAAAAATCGCTACACAATTGCATTCGTGTTTCGAAGCATATCAACGCGTCTCCTCAGGCAATTATAAATTACTGGCGAGTGAACGATTAATTTAATTTCAAAAGCAAAATACCTCCTCTTTTTTCGAGAAAAAAATATATAGGTTTGAGGGCTTTACCTTGATCAACCAATCGAAAATGACCTCCGTTAAATTCAAACTAAGCGAAAAAGAAAATTTTTTTTAGAAATGGGTCATGACAGGAAGTTGATTTAAACTGATCGCAGACATTAGATTAAAAACCGATAGAAATGGTTACGTTAATTCGTAAAGTGTATACAAATCAGACAATCAACTTTCCCAAGAAATGAAAGCGGAAGGGTATAGGGAGGTAATTTAATGCCAACTAGTCTAGTTATATGCTTTTCAGTTTCCTACTTAAATTTTTTGTAGTTGATAACTAAAACTCTTTAAGAAACTAGTAAATAATTTAGTTTCTTTATTTATATATATATATATATATATATATATATATATATATATATATATATATATATATATATATATATATATATAGATAGATAGATAGATAGATAGATAGATATAGATATAGAGAACGGGTTGGAATATTATAGACATTTATACTCGGCTAACAAAATGACATTTCTACGCTGTTTTCTGCTACGTTACATCTTCATCTGATTCAGTCAGCGCAGTCATCTGATTCAGTCACCACTCTCCTCCATCTCCCAGTTCATGGTGACATTCAAGGCAGAATAGTACAATAGCTTGCTGGTTCCTTTTTTACCGAGGACGTTCAAGTTACACTGTCGCTCCTCTCAGAAATTAAAGAGGCAAGACCTACCAGGCACCAGGTGATTTGTATTCAGAGTTTTCCTTCTCTTAGACTAGTTGTCAACCAATTTACCCATAACTGGGGGGAAGAGATGGATTCATACCTTTCCCACGAATTTGACTGGAATTCGAACTCTGTTCTCCGATTACCCAATCCGAGCCGTTATTCATTACTCCACCGTGACTCCAATATTACATCTTCTTCTTCTTTTATGTGCCGTGTCCCTTCAGGACGTAAGCGGTCATGACCCTCCACTTCCTCCTGTCCCTTTTTACCAAAAGCCCAACATTACATAGATGTTTCAAATATTCTGTACGTAGCATCCCAACAATGTGCCTGCAACGTTAGATTTTAACATTGCAAAAGCACTGCCTTGTAAAGTTACATTAACAGAAAATGGATAAATTCCTGAAAGATATGAGAACGTGCATTCATAATCTAAATTAGTGATTCTCAATAAAACAAATACGAAAATAATTTTTATACCATCTATATATATATTGTTAAGTGAAGAATAAATAAACTGATGGTATAATTGAAGAACGCGGAACTTTTCAGCTACAGCACTTCGCGACGTTACTGTAACATTGTGACAACGTTGGGAATGGGAGGTCAGTTTCGGATCAAGAAAATAGTTGATTACAAGGTTGCAAAAGAACTCGCTACAATGTCACATATCCCCAACCCAAATACAATGTGTCTGCAACGTTGCGAGGGCGTTCCGTTTTAGCTGGGTAAGCCCACACCCCTAGTTTAGGAATGGATATTAAGTCCTGGCACACATTTTTGTTGTAACCAATAAAGTTAGTAATTTAAAAAGATTTATACATGCATGCATGCCACAACATTTAATTTCCCACTATCTCTTTTGAAGAAATGTCCTTGGGCATGTATACAGGGATTTCATGAAAGGTCCTGTTTACAAAGAGCATCAGAAAAAAATCCTACATTCTGTTTACGCATATACTCCGAAATTTTGAATAGCACCTTGTGTATGCGCGGGCATGCACCTATCAACACGCACGCATACACTTATGTATGCCTCCATGACAAACACTTCAGAATTATAACTTATTTTTTTAAATGATGTTCACCCCGTACAAGTCCCGGGAGCTACTCCAGGTAGAGGGTTACAAAAGATTTTGCATATATGTCAGGAAGATAACGATTAACCCTAAGTTCAAATTTCCAGTACAGCTTTATGGTGACGCAAGAAACTTTTTAACCAAAATTTTCAATGTTCTAAAAAGCATTTTAAAACTTTTTACATAAATCCTTTAATCTGCCACCTTAATAATGACACAAGGATTCTGATGATAAAATTTTATTTTATATTTTGGGCATATTTTCATTATGTATCCTTTTTTAGCGATTTTTGGTGAGTTCGCTAATTAAAGAGTATTTTTTTATGTTGAAAATATTGTCTGAAATCTGAAAATCTAAAGTTATTTTTCTGGGAATGTCTGTTTTAAACTTCGCGGTGATTGGTTGGATTGAGGTTTTAAATTGAAACGGATTTAATACGGATTTGAAATCGTTTTTCAAAAAGAAAAAAAACATTTTAAGGGTCCAAAGTATGTTGGCTATTTAGAAGAAAGATAAAATGAAACCCAAAATAGTTTATTTGCATAGGAAATTATAGGGATACCAACTTTCAGCATCAAATTTATAAGGTGTTAAAATCGACAAAACGATCATTTCACCATGACTAGTCGTTCTAGAAGAATATGTTTTAACCCTAGTCAAAAATTTGAACTCAAAACGAAATTTCTTTCATATGGTCTTTAGACATGTAAGAATGTTTGGTAAAAATATTTTTAAAATTCTTTAATTGCCTAACTGGTATCATGAATATATGAAATTTTAAGGATCTTAAGATATATCCCAGATATTTTTATGCGAGGGTCACCCGTGGCCGTTGACTGATTCGAGACAGAAGCGCCCACGTCTGTAATTTCATTAAACAACAAACTCTCCTTGTCTTTTTAACCAATCATTGACGACTTTTGTGTTATTTAGTCGAAGAATAATTACGCCTTCAGGTCGGAATGAGAGACAAGCTTGTGCGCAAGCGTCGAAATTTTGACGAGGAGGTTAATAAATATCTTTTATCAGATGCTACGACAAGAATTTCTTTTTGCATAAAAAGTGAGAAATCTAGTCTGAGTGGGTTAATTTAAAATCCGACAGGCGTTAACGTCTTCAATACGGAAAGAAAAACAAACTTTCTCTCCGTAGCAGTTGAAAAAGATATTTATTACTTCTTCCTCAAAATTCTAACTCTTATAGACAGTTTTGTCTCATTCCAATGAAAACGTCTGGAATAAAGACGTGAAACGCGTTGTCTGTGGGGCTTTTCTATTTTGCAGCATTATTTCCTCAGAGTAAGCAGCGTACTGGGTATGGTGATAAACTATATCTGGCAGCTAGGCATCTGATCGAGAGGTTTTGAGGGGCGTAGAACCACCTCTTAACTGCTGTTGTTCCCAGATCCACCCTGACCCGGGGTGGTAGCACCCGTTAAGGTCCCAGCTATGGGCAAATAGTTAACCCCCAAACTGGAGTCAAACACTATTAAAACATTAACATTTATTTTTATGGTAAAAATACCAGCAATACATTTACAAAAGAAAAAAATATTACGAGTAATACATTTTGGGAATAAATATCTGAAAAAAAATACATCAATGAAACCAGACGCTCGATAGAAACCCTCTTTACAAAAATATGTCAACGAAACCTGATCTACAAACTGATTGCTTACAAAGAATACATATTCTATTCATACGAATTTATTCTAAAATTCTTGTCGGCATTAAATTGAGGTTGATATGCCGTAAGACAAAATAAACCAAACCAATCAGAGTAAGCAATGAATTTAGTGAATGCTGAAGAACTATCACCTTAATTCTCGCTGCACTTCTGGAAAAAAAAAACAAAAAAAACTACTTTCATACCTTCTTCTGTGTGCTGTGTCCCCTCAGGGAATTGTCGATCATGGCTCTTTACAATTTCCTGACTGTAGCTCTTAATAAGTTCTGTCTTTTTAATCACTTACTCAGGCTCGCTATGTAGGTTATGTGTTGTTTTCCTCTTCCCTCTTGCCTTCAATCTGTACGGTGAGTATCAGATTTTTCAAGGCCTCTTTGCTAATTATGTACCCTAGAAACTTCAACTCTCACTGTTAAGAACAAGTTCCCATTTTGTTTCTACTTTCTCTAAAACGTTGTCTTTGTTCACATGTTCGACCCATGGTATTTTCAGCATCCTTCTATAGAACCACATTTCTGTTGCTTCAAGTCTCTTCTTCATCTGGAAGATGAAGCATTCACTGCCATGTAGGACAACTGATGTTACGTAACAGTTCAATGCTCTTTTCTTTGATTCTAACGAATTTTTTCTGTTTCTTAATATTTTGGTTAGATTTTTTAAAATATTTTTTAATATTAAGTTTTTCGTCTTTTTTAACAGGCGACATTATTGCAAACATCTCCCCACAAGTTTCATGAGCAAAGGCGAGAAGCAGCAACAGTGCCGACTCACTGAATACAACGCGAAATACAAAGAACACGAACTATACAAAGTGGAACCATTCAGGCCGAAAATAAAGCCTTTACCTGAAGGAAAAATTGAAGATAAAACAATACAAAGGTAAATCAATTATCTATTAAAATCTATATTTATCCATATTTCCTCTATTTTATCATTATGACTACATTTCTGAGAATTATAGCAACTCTCAAATTTTTAACATTTAATCTTTTTACTATTCTTTCATCAAATTAAAATAACATTTAAATAACCGAACTAATTAACTCATTTTGTCCAATGAACGCATTAAAAGTGTATATTAACAGCCATATTGTTTATACGTCATTCATTCTCAGAATATGAACCAGTGTTGCTAGAATGAGATGCAAGTAGTAAATTACGCTACATTTGAAAGCTGAACATTAAAAAATGTTAAACTGACTTTAGAAATCGTAGTTAGCCCAGTTTATTTTAAAAAGTAACCACAAAAGGCCATTCATTCATTAGTTGTATAATCCCTAAAATATCCTTGTTCACACAGCTTTGCTATTTCTTATTGCCCAGGGCAATTCTTTTGTGTGTCAAAAGTGGTATTCCGGTGTTCTCAATGATTTGACTTTTAACTCTCTTAAGTGATCTACCAAGTTGGAATCCATTACCAGGAAAGTTGTTTCTGTAGGAAATATACACAAAACTTCGTTCTCCTCTTCTGATTAAATGGCCAAACCAGTTTAACCTCGTCTTTCCAATCAGAATAATAACATCAGCCTTTACGTCTAGTTTTGTCCATGTTGTAGCCATTCTGATTCTCTCTGATATTATCCCGTCCATGACTCTGGGGGAATTGCTTTTTAAGACAGAGCCTTTGTATGTCCTATTTTCTCAGTGTCTACGTTTCAAAGAGGATGACCAGAGTATAGTAGAGCCTAGTCGTGATGTAGTAAGAAGGTCTTTTCTATCCCTGATCATTTCCTTCAGTTTTCCAAATGCAATTGAAGCTGGTTCTAATTCTTCGCTTTATATTGATCCGAAGTGGAAGTTGATTGGAGTAAAGAACCAAATTTGACACTATTTGGAGAAATGACCAAAGATTTATTTTCATTTACAAGATATGAAAATGTCTCTGGTAAGTTGTATAGTGTAGCTTTCGAATGTACGGTGTAGGAGGTGTGAAACGTGAGCGTGAAAAACTTAACTCGGCTGACAGCTTATTAGCTATCGGTTTGGGCTTGTCACATTGATAGTGGGGTCCGTTCTCTTTCTGTGTTCACAGGAGGTGGTTTTCACAGCCTAATGGTCGGACGGGCAGTCAGCTGTGCTCTCGGGTAACCGCTATGATTAGCGTATGTGTATGAAGTCTCTCTGCTCTTTCTCTCTCTCTCTCTCTTTCTCTCTCTCTCTCTCTCTCCCCTGTCCGGCTTCACTTATAGTCTATATAAGGGAAAAGCACGGACGTAGTTGTAGATATCTGTGGCAAGTGAGTGTCGCGTCGATAATGGCCAGCACTCTGGTATACTTGAGTTTACTTTAAAATTTGTTTTGCGTAGAGTGTGGCATGGACGTGACTGAGCTGGACGAAAATTGGTATGTAGTTAGAGATATATGCTTTCTAATAATTGTATAAATTTGGCTTTAAATTGTTTTTTCTATATGTAAATTGTGTTTTTCTACTACAATATCACCAGATCTAGAAGAGACAACTAATCCTAGAAAGACCAGGTTGTCAGGATTTTCCAAAGTCTCACCATCTGTCATGATTGTATCTTTTTTTGTCATTACTTCGTGTTTGTCCGAGTTTATCTTCTGCCCTCATTTCTTCAAAGTATTTTCAAGTTTTGTTGTAGACTGTTTCAGTTTTCCAAATTATTTGTGAAATCAGTATTGTATCATAAACATATATAATGTCAGTTAAAAGCTTCTCATCAAGGTACAGTGAAATGTAAAGTTTACTGACGCAGGGCTTTCGAATGTAACGATTGCGAGACTTGAATTTTCTATTCCAATGTTACTTCCTTGAATATTGTTGATTACAACTCGTAATATCGATAAGAGGTTTGAAACATACAGTCTGCAGTCGTAATTAGTCCGGCCCGCGGCTCAATCATATTAAAAAGAAATTTTATTCGATATTGATTTTAAAATGTTCTGTTAACACGTCGACTTTCTTGTTCCGGAAGGGGTCGTTGGGGCGTCGACGCGCTGAGTTGTCCACCATTCTCTTCCATCTGTCGCGGTCGTGTGCCAGAGCGTGAGTCTCCGTGTATGGTTTCTTAGTGTGCTCATCAAGTAGCCTGTCTTGGGTATTTTAACCTGCCAAACCCGTAACTTCTCAGAGTTAACCCACATCCGATGTCCTCCAACTAGGTGGCTCGCCTCGTTCAGAAGCACATCGCTGTTGCAGTCGAGGAAGTTCTTCGTCTAGTGGTGCCCGACATCAAAAGTACTACATCTATCCAGGGCACTCACACACACACACACACACACACACACATACATATATATATATATATATATATAGAGAGAGAGAGAGAGAGAGAGAGTGAGAGAGAGAAGGAAAAAGAGAAAAATGCATACATATATTCAAAACTATCATATGAATAACGTGTTAATTGTGCAATACATACCTACTTGCACAACAAACTGGAAAGTAACCTTAACCACCTTCTTCTTCTTCTTCTTCTTCTTCTTCTTCTTCTTCTTCTTCTTCTTCTTCTTTTCCTTCTTTTTCTTCTTCTTATTATTCCCAACCACCACAACCCCGGTAGGAGTCGTTGGGGCGCCTATGTGCTGACCTGTTCACTATTCTCCTCCATATGTTGCGGTCGTGTACCAGAGCCTGGTTTTTAGCGTGCTCATCATGTGGCGTGTCTTGGGTGTTTTAACCTGGTGAAGCCTATCCCTCTCCAAAGGTTAATTACGAAATCTGACTTCAAGCGCCAATTTTATAATAGTCCACTTAGGCAATAAAAAACAAAAACAAATCATGAAAATGTATAAAAAAATGCCAATGTGTTAAATATATATTTATAGGCGGTTATAAAACAGATGATCTTTAACCATCAGCCATTAAGGGTTAAAGAAACACTTTAAGTCTAAAAGAAACACGGCACGTCCCAGTAAATCCTGTTTATTCTTGTCGGTGATGTGCTGATTTAGTTAAAAGGTAATCCCAGTTTTACAAATCATTTCATCTAAAACGTTTATATATCTACTTCATCATTATACCGATGCAAAAACGTGCTAATGTAGAAAATATTGTAAAAAGAAAAAAAAATTATGGAATGGATGGTAAACCGACCTGCTTGATTTGGAGTAAACAAATTTCCGCTGATAAAGAGCAAAATGTGCCATGACAACAAAAAAAAACATTAAAATTTAAAAAGATTATAGTAAAAAAAAATTAGTTGCAGTATAAACTACACGTTGCCTCAGTGGGTGTTGAAGAACCACAAATGGGCTTGAGCAGATGTGTATGCCCGGGTAGCGAGCAACCACGGGAAAATGAGAAATCGCATTGGTTTGTTTTGTGCCTTCAAGTCGAAACATTCTGATGATGAGTAAAAAGATTTTAAAAAAACATGCAATCAGAATCAGCAATTTTCTTGTTTTTGTTTCTTTTTTATATTTAACATAAAGAGTTATGCTACAGCTAGTATGTAATTATAAATGAAATAGGCATTTCGTCGAAGCTTTTTTCAGGTAAATTTATTAGAATAATTTTTAAGGAAAACGAAAAGGCATGATTACGACCAACTGGTGGTGAAAAAAATACAGCAGTTACTCTCAAATCTATCAATTGTCAAGGAACATTATTGCATAGCATTTTATAGGAAACAGCAAAAATTTAAACACGCAACTTACGAACATTCTTTTCTTGCATTTTCCTTCGTCATTACTGATCTGGTGTAGCTTTGCATTTTTATTCCCGATGTTGGGGAAGATATGTACATCATAGAAGAATTTGTGGAACTTGTACCTTTGAAAGGCCAAATAACAGGGGAAGATACATTTCAATCTTTGGTTATCTCTTCATATAAATTTAACATAAACGAGAAACAGATGGCGAGTTTGATCACAGGCTGAAATCTGCAAATACTAGGCAGTGATTTAAGGGTAGTGATGAGATTAAAATCAAAATTACAAGTTATAAATAAAGATCATTATGTCTACGATATTCAGTGTGTCCCCCCCAAAAAATTGACATCATTTTAAATGTAAATATCTGAGTAACTACATGTCCCAGGCAAACGAAATTAAATAGGCCTCGTGTTGAATAATAAAAGATTTATTTCTCAAAATTTGAGTAAGATATTTAGGTTTGATAACCGATTTCACAAAGCTTCGCAAATGTTCAATATGCGCACCACTTGTGACACGACACACATCAAGTCGCTAGTCCAGTTCCTGTAAAACCCACTGTAGCATGTCTTGACTAACATTCTACACCACTTCAGTGATTCTCTGCTTAGGCTCCTCTAGGCTTGTATGAAGAGGGGGATATAGACCTGTCCTTTCACATAGCCCCATAGAAAAATTCACAAGGTAAACGTGGTGGCCATTTCAACAGCACATTGTCATTAATCCATCTTCCTGGTGGATTCTCAGTGAGATAGGTCCGCACTGAGGCCCTGGAGAATGATGTTGGCATAAAAATCATTTTATCAGGACTTGGAAGATAAATAACAAAAATGATATCTACGTCTGGAAGTTGATGTTTGATGAAAATTCTCTCAAATGCGCGTAAACAAATCAAAATAAATTTCAAGAAGAACTATTGGCCACTTGAAGGCAGTAATGAAAGTCAATCACTGGTTTCTTTTCACCAAACTCCGATATTTTAGTAGAAAAGAAGTGAGAATGAGACCAGGATGCTACAGCAAAAAATATGGTAAAATATATATTTTTTTATTTCATTTCTTTTTGTGTACCTAAAAGAAAATATCTAAAAGAACTTATTATTATGTATCAATACTATTGTACGTATATCGTATCTTCATAATATTGATAGAGCCCCTCCTGGTTATCTGCCTCTAACTCCAGGGCCAGACATTCTGTCAGGCTTAAGATATTGGTTGATCAAGTGACGCCAATCTGCTTACAAAAATAGGCACTACTGGAATTGTGACTCAGTCAGTTAAGTTAATTGGGCGATTATGTATCTTTCGATACATGACTGACGAGGCAGATATTTTCCCGCAATAGGTTGCCATTTCTTTCTGCCGTAGACTGGTTGCCAACCAAGGCTGAAGAACTCAGTTTGTCCTACTATTTAACCCATAGGTGGGTGGAGAAGAGATGGATTCATACCTTTCCCAAGGTGCAGAAATAAATCCAACGAACACGACTGGAATTCGAACTCGGCTCTCCGATTTCTCACTCTGAGTCGATATCCATTACACCACAACGCACATCGGAATTGTGACTGCCTGTTCAAAATGTCCAGCACTCAACACTCATTATAATCAGACTGTGAACAAATATTGCAAAATGGTTGACCGCTCCTTATTTCTGATGATCGATCAAAAAGTAAATTCTATAAACAATGATTAAAAGAATAAGCAAGGATAGGATAGGTTTGATTTGGTTTGGTTTGGTTTGGTTTGGTTTGGTTTGGTTTACGGCATATCAACCATAATGGGTTATTTAATGCCGACAATTTTTATTGCTGAAATTTTTTTTTCCATCAAAAATCTTTTTCTTGCAATCTTTTTTTCTTCAGAAATCTATATCTGGTTATATTTTTCCTCCAGTTTGGTGGGGTTGATTATTTATCCATAGCTGGGACCCTAACAGGTGCTATCACCCCAGGGCAGGATGGATCTGGGAATATCAGCAATTAAGAGGTGGTTCCACACTCCTCAAAACTTCCTGATCAGAGGCCTTGCTGTCGGACATAGTTTATCGTCTTACCCAGGACGAGCAAGGATAGGTAAACGATACGAACAACAGAAAATTGTGTAGAGTCATATCCCCAACGTCCTGAAGGAGCATGATACATGGAAGAAGAAGACAAGGAGAAGAAGATACATTGAAAACTATGTAGGATCGCCACGAGAACGAAAAAGAAATGGTACGAGTATTCACCGTTGTCATTAGCCAAGAATGAGCAAGTGAAGCTCGTGGGGGGTGGGAAGACGTTTGGAGAATAACTGCCCTGGGATCACACTTGTGAAAAAGAGCAGCCTAATGGATCCTGATAGACGTTGAGGTACCTGGGGATAGGAACATTGTAATGGCGGAGCAAGTGATAATACAAATGTACCAAGACCTGGCAGGACAAATCTGAGAAATATACCAAATAGCAGTTCAAGTTGTCCCTTTTGTGGTTGGCGCACTTGAGATTATTTTATTAGGTTGGTGCAAAAATAATGTCGTTTTTTGACGTTCAACTTCAAAAGATTATAACTCCTTTCATAATAAACTTTATTAATCGAAATAAGAACCATTAGAATCGACAGATTTTTGCCAACGAGAAACAAGTTTATTTATCCCATTAGCATAGAAATCCGGAGTTCTGGAAGCGATGAAGTCATTGAAGGCCGATTCGGCATCATCTCGGCTTTTGAAGCATTTTTCGCGCAGGAAGTTGTCCAGGTGATTGAAAAAGTGATAATCGGTGGGCGAGAGGTCCGGTGAATATGGCGGATGAGGCAGAGTCTCGTAGCCCAATTCGTTCAGCTTCTGCAGGGTCAGTTAGACAACATGTGGGCGAGCGTTGTCATGGAGGAGAATTGGTCCCTTCATATTGACCAATCTCGAGCGCATACGCTGGAGCATTTCGTCAATTTGTCGGCAGTACTTCTCCGCCGTAATCGTTTCGCCCGGATTCAAGAAGCTGTGATGGATGAAACCGGCCGCAGACCACCAAACAGTCACCATAACCTTTTTTGGTGCAATTTCGGCTTCGGGAAGTGTTGTAGAGCTTCTCCGGCATCCAACCACTGTGCCGAACGTCGCCGGTTGTCGTAGAAGATACACTTCTCATCACACGTCACAATCCGCTCGAGAAATGGGTCGTTTTTGTTGCGCAGAAGGAGCGTAGAAGACACCTCAAAACGACGATTTTTTTTATTATCGTTCAATTCATGCGGCACCCATTTATCCAACTTTTTTGACTTCCCTATTTGCTTTAAATGGCGAACGACTGTTGAGTGGTCGACCTCGAGTTCAACAGCGACTTCTCGTGTGGTTTTGCGAGGATCGGCTTCAATTAAGGCTTTCAAATGTTCGTTATCAACCGCAGTCGGCCGGCCGCGACCGTCTTCATCTTCGAGGCTCTCGTCACCATTGCGAAATTTCTTGAACCACCGTTGTGCCACACGTTCGTTAGTGGTTCCTGTGCCAAACGCATCATTGATATCACGAGCTGTCTCGGCAGCTTTTCGGCCTAGTTTGAACTAGAACAAGAAAATCGTGCGGATTTGAATTTTGTCCATGCTGTCGAAAAGACTGCAAAAAATGAATGAAGAGATTGAGAACGGTAACGAATAACACGATTCGATAGAGCGAAACACGCGCTTCAAAATGATATATAACATGGCTATATATATCAATGAATTAATTCAGAAATCATATATAAAAGTAACATATGTGAGAAAACGACATTATTTTTGCACCAACCTAATAAGTAATCTGTCTGTCTTGAAGACGTCATGATCGCCAGCATCCTGATAGGAATACGGCAGAGAAGAAAAATGTATGAATTGCTATCTCCATTCTTACTCTATATAAATATACAGGATGTATCAAATATATATCTGTATACATATACAGGATGTATATGTTTATATATATCTATATACAAGTACAGGATGTATCATATACAGGACGTATCAAAATACTTTTACAAACTTTGGTGGGTTCCTGACATCAAAAACGGTAAAATATCCATATAATCATATGTCCAAAAGGCAATCGTTGTACCTCAACTCATAACAAATGATCCCTCGGATAATTGACTGGCGGACCCTTTCAAATACTCCCAAACGATGTAGAATGGTTTCGTGGGACCCCATAACAGGTTGATAAAGCGTCTCTAGATTATTAATGTCTGCCTCATAAATCAATTGTTTTAGGTGACCTTCACAGATAAAAATCCAAAGGATTGAGTGCAAGCCATGCAACCGGTCCTCCTTATCTATCCATCTTTCATGATAAATGTCAGCCAGTGCATCGCAAAATATGTGACTAAAATGTGCTGGAGCCACATCATGCATTGTCGTATTAGCAGGGATACATCCTCTAGCAGGTCTAGAAGTGTGTTCGAAATAAAGTCCCTGCAGACAGCTCCTGTAAGACGTGCTGCGAGAACATATGAACCTTCCAGAGAGTGACCTACCATTCCAGCCTACATCTCTATTCGGTACTATGAGATATACGACATGCTAGAGCCACTTGACGTGTGCAGATACTTGGATCGTCTCTGATAGCCTGTTGAATGTGGTCAGGAGTACGAACGGATCTCGGTCTTTCTCAATCCATAGTTTGTTGTGCCACCGATACTGTATCAGCAACGCAACGATAAACAACAGCAAAGGTTGGATGACTCGGCTGCCTTCGGTCTGAAAATGCAATCTGATACAGCCGTCCAGCTTCATGTCAACTACCATTCGCGCGGCCTTATGTAAAAAGCATATTTGCCTGCACATGATATTAATATCCTGCCATTGTTAAACGAAAACATTCTCAATTAACTCGTTACTACATACATTAAACATTAAAGACAGACTAGCCACAAATGTACACGAATGACAAATGTAACCTAGTCTATATAGCAACACAGCGCCATCTACCGTAAAATTACTTTAAACTTAATAACACAAAAACGAAGGATTTGCGAACATATGTTTATATGGATTTTTATCCTTGTTTTAGTGTAGGAACCCGCCTCCAAAGTTTGTAAAAAATATTTTTGATACACTCTGTATATATATATATATATATATATATATATATATATATATATATATATATATATATATATATATATACTATGAAAAAATGACACCAATGAAAAGTACATATAAGAAAGAAAAATTAAGTATAGACAGTAATTTGCTAATATCCCCTGATGAGTGGACGAGGTGATTTGCGAGGGGTTCGTCTACGAAATTTCTCAGTGAATTAAAGTGATTTATGTATCGATAATCTCACGCTTTTTCTTCTTAGACAGTTATAAGTGGCGATCCAGAGACATATGAACAAGAAATGGTCAGTATTAACAGTACCCTACAAAGTATCACCTTCCCTGGGTGGATGACAGCAGCCCCTACAAACTGTGAAAGAAGGGTACAATATCATAACAACACTCAGAAAACAGTCTCGGTTTGCCTACCCTATGTGAAGGACTTATTGGAAAATATATAAAAGAACTGTAGTCTATATAACATCAGGACAATCTCCAGGATTGTTTCAATACTACGTAGACATTTCTACCAATAGAGAAGAATATGATTAAGAACTGTGCGTACACATCCTGTGCAGTTGTGACAAGAACTATAAATGAGAAACAGGCCGCCCCCTTAAGACTGCAGGAACACTGTATAGCCGTAACACGAGGGGAAATACAAAAATCAGGCATGGCTGACCGTATATGAAAGGAAAAATGAGATCACCGCCCTTTGATGAAATAATAGATATAGAATATCACTGGAAAATAGGAAAATTTAATGAATCAGCGCATATGCTAGGTTATAAAAATCTCTTAAACCAACCAAGAATAGAAATGAATACTACATGGAAACTAGTAATACAGAGAGCTAGAGAAAATCAATAACAAAATATTGTAATATGAGCTGTGAAAAAAATAGTTACAGAGACATTAGGTTTATAAGTCACCCCAAGAACATAGCCCAATGAATAAAAGCGTTGGTTGAGTAATCCAAAAAAGGACTTGTACCAAAGAGTTGTGAGTTCAATACCTGGCCACAGCAGAAGGAACAACAATTTGGAGAGTTGAGTTGCTAAAGGGAATTCACTGATATTCAAAGGCATGGCAGGTGGAATTAGAACAATCTACCCCCGTGGACTAAATAAAGGGTTAGGCACGAAATTCCAGCGTAAATCACCCGAAGAAGGCCGGAGCGTACAACGACCCAAATGTCGTGAATACGGCAATAAAGGTGAGAACAACAATGTAAATAGTGTTAACAGTTTCTTCTATCGCACTTCTCCCTTGTAGAATTCTTTCCCGGTTTCTTGCTTCCTAGTCATCTTTGATCTTAAAATATTTAAATGTAATGCCATTCGTAATTCTTGTTCTTTTACTGTTCACTCTCCTTAATAGTACTTTTTCTCATATTCTGTAACACTTCCCTTACTTCTTAGTCGCTTTATTGCCTTACTTGAGGGTGAAAATGATTTTTTAAAAAATTAAGTGAAAAATTGCCATCGTTTATGCAAAAAATAATCGCTTATATTAAATGTATTTAGTTCTTCGGCAACGAATGTTCCAGTTTTAGAGACGAAGTCAAATCCAATCAAATGTTACAAGTGTTAAATTTCTATGTCAAGAACATTATAAACAAAAGCTAATTTATTTCCTGTTGGACAAAAAATTACTTGTTACAGGGGTGGGAAATAAAATCAAATAATTCCTAAATTACTTCTTCCCTAATTTTAAAACTTCTTCTACGAGGAGTAATGTGGGTTGATTGAATAGAAATCTTATGATTCTAAGTCAATTGCGTTGCAAGGATGCGGAAAATATTCCAAATTCCAATTTGTACTTCGTTCTTTAATTTACTGTATGTAGACTTATTCTGAAGAATTACACTTTTTGTTGACCAAATAATGGTATTTTGTGTAAATTACACTACCATTCGTCTTCACAGTAAAAGCCTGTGATTGTATTACTTGGCTTATTACAAGAGCTCGTAATAGATGAAAACTATCATATTCTACTGGTTGCTCACCAAGACCTTACAAATGGAACTTCGATTTGAATCAAAGGTCTTTTAGACAAGGAATACAATAGTAACTAGTATTATAGTATAATTTGTTTATTTTTGCCGTTGTTAATAATAATGTTCTTTCATATTCGACATTGTTTTCCGGACAATCTAATACAAACTTGTCAACAAACAACTTATTTCATTTATACTGTCTTTGATTATTGATTGATTGGAACTTCAACGAGGTGCTGATCAATAAAGTGATTTATATTGATCGAAAATGTGACTATTGTAATTTTTTTCATATTTTTATAGTTATTTCACGTTTGCTTGTGGAATGATTTTTGAAAAGAAAAAAAGACTGTCGCACAAAACAGATTCAATTCCCAATTCATGAGGGCTTTGCATATTTTGACTTATTTATTAATTTTAGAAATAATTTCATTCGAACATATTCTTTGTAGACACTGTATATTTTATTAATTAGAGAGATGTTTTGTATAAAAATATTTTTGGAAAATATTATCGTTTCCATACTAAAAATATCAGCCAGTCGAGGAACCGAACAGCAGTGACATTTTTCTTTGGTTTACATCAGGAGTCACCAAAGTAGTTGAGGTCGACCCTTGGGGTCGACGCGACTATGCAGTGGTGAGGTTGATACATGCATGGAGCGAATCGATAAATAAGTTGTGGGAAGTTACCACTGAAGTTCAACAATTTATAACTAAACTAGCAGGATAACAAGTCTTCAACCGGGTGTTTCATTACTGCGAATTTTTGGCATTCAATTGAAGCAGTTTAAGTTTAAAGTCAGCCGACCTGAAAATCAGTATTAGTAACGACGATTGGGTGCAACTGAGGCACATCCCCAAATGGGGGATTAACAATTTGAATGGGGGTGACCCTGAAAAGAGCCGTTTTTGCGTTCTCAATCTTGCAAGGAAGGAACCCCTTCCATGGACCGTCATAATAACAATATACGATAATTTTTATTTATAATATAATTTTTTTTTATAATTCTAATAATCTTTAGCGTTAGATTTCAACCCTCTAAATTGGTTGTACGCTGTTTTTTACAGACATTAAATTTTGCCTTTGATTTTTGCGCAAAGTGTTAAAAATCAGTTTTTTCAATTTTTCACCTTCAAGGTTGTAATTTTGCCAACCAATTTGGACTCAAAACCGGCACTGAAGAATTATCTTTAAAACAAAACAAAATTTCATCGAAATCGGATGAAAACTGTGGAAACGCATAAACAAAATCCGATCACACACACATTTTGAGACTTAAAGACATAGATATCAATGTCCATTAAAGATTTCCTTCCCGTTAATGATGTCAATTCAAAAGATATATTATTTTATTTTAATGTGTTTATTATTATGCTTTTCTTATTATAATCATAGCAGACATGTCTTGTGTAGGAAGAGAAATAGAAATGGAAAAACGAAATAAAATGTAAAGCTAAAAAGAATCTTATCGAGAAATAAGAAGAAAAAAGAAACTTCTACTTTTAAATATCTTTTTATTTTTATTTTTTTTTTGCACATACATCGGGGATCAACAATTCCATGAAGTGGGGGTGATAGTCTAAAAGATTTGGGTACCCCTGGTTTAGTAAACAGTGAAAAGAAAGAAGGCGTAAGGAAACGCAAATAAACGAGAATGATACAAAAATAGTATTTAAACAGAGGTACCGAGATCAACTTAAGCAAACAGAAAAGCACAAGAGATTAATGCTGCACCCGAGGAAGGAATTATATGCATATCTGTGTCAGGGAGACAGTGAGTCAGTTTTAGTTCTTGTGATTTTATCAGAATAACAGAAACAACACGAGAACAAGGAAAAGAAAAGATATCACACTTAGAGAACAGCGTTAATTCTGCGTCGGCACCAGCACCTAGCCTGCAGCTTAAAACCCATCTTTGGCAGAAAACAGGGATAAAAAGTCAGTCGCTTATCGCATTTTCTCTCTGAAGATTTTCCTGTCACATGTGCGTCTTTCAGAAAAGGTTACCATATGTTATCCAAAAACAGAACATGGTCTCTTTTTTTCAATTGAAATATATTGTTCTCTTATCACCTTAAAATGTTCTACTTTGTTTTTGACACACAACTCAAATCTCGTTTTCTGTACATGAGTCAGCCTGAAATATAGCAACCAGGGGATTATTTTTGTAT
>OZ038477.1:53923919-53948919 GCA_964036315.1 Acanthosepion esculentum | reverse complement strand
TTAAAAGAAAAAGTAGATTCCCTAAAAGATGATTAAGAGCGTAAGAAATTTAGTAAGTTAGTTCTAGTTTCCAATCCAGACTGTCTACACACTGCCGGAGATTGACGACTTAAATAAAGTTGCAATAAAAGTCAACTAAAAACGCTTTAGATAAAATATTGGTCAAAATTATTAATAATAGTAATATTAGAAGAAATATTGTTCTGATACTAAACCAGTCATGCTTCTCACAGTTTCTGATCTTAAATGATTAACTACACCCGACAGCAAGGCCTCTGATCGAGAGATTGTAGGTTTTGAGGAGCGTGGAACCACCTCTTAATTGCTGCTGTTCCAATGTCCACCCTGACCAGGGTTGGTAGCACCTGTTAAGGTCCCAGCTATGGGCAAATAGTTAATCCCCAAACAAAACAAAACACTATGCAAGTATAAAAATACATTTTTTATAGAAAAAATGCCAGCAATACATTTTTATATAAAATAATTATCAAAAATACATATTTATACTAAAATTACCAACAATATATTTTTATAGCAAAAGGACCAACAATGCATTTTATAACAAAATGACCAACAATACATTTTACCTGTAGTTGAAGGCATAAAATTGCCTTCAAAATATTTTTACTTGAAGCCATAAAATTGTGTTCAAAATATTTATATTTCGCCATTAAATAACCCATAGAGATTGAAACAAAACCAACCAACCAAAATGAAAGAACTCTTTCATGACATTAATCCATATAATATTCTACAATCTCTTAAAGAAATCAAACTTTATTCAAAAATATAACTTCAACAAAACTACAACATAAAACACACATCTCACCACCTCTGGTAACTATGTCCAAACAAACATGTATATGTACAAAATCTGAGTATCATCTAACATGTATGCAATTGTGAAAGCAGAATAACATATCATATTTTTATTATATAATATATATCATATTTTTATTACCCTTCCAAGAAAATTTAATTTCAGCATTCAATAGCCCATAAGAAGCTGATGTGCCGTTAAACACTCAACTTAGATCTTGTTTTTTACTTGTTCCATCCATTGGATTTTCAGGATCTTTCTGTAGAACCACAGTTCTTCTGCTTCTGGTTTTCTCTCTGTAGGGAGATGATATTCACTAACCACTCCACGCGGTCGGGTGTGGCACAATGCCGAGTTTATTATGGGGAATCCAAGCCCGTAGGCTCGGCCAAAAATTCCCCGTAGACCTGTAGATGATGGATAACATATAGCAATCCAGCACCCTTTTGTTTGTTTCTAACGATTTTTCCTGGTTCTCAAAACCTTGCTTAGCTTTTCGAATGCTTCTTTTTCTAGTCTAATGCGTGTTCGGATCTTGATGTCACAATTTCAAATCCCCCATTACAATGCTTCCCAGCTATTTCCAATTTGTAACTAGAATCTTTTTTTCTCACTTTCTCCTACTCCCCTGTCTAGGAAGTCCTGTAGTTTCCTTTCCGAGTCGGCGATCGACACAGTATCATCTGTGTATCTTGTATTGTTAATATTATGTCCACCGATAATAAATCCTGTTAAAGGATGCCTCTTCTCACCGGACAGTCAACCTATACAGTGAGGCGATTCTGAGAGAATTAAAAATCCTACCAGGATTCATTATTGGCAGCCACAATCTTAACAACATTAGATATGCAGATGACACAGCGTTGATAGCAGACACAGAAAGGAAGGTACAAAAACTCCTACAGAAGTTAGTGAAGGAAAGCGAGAAGAAAGGATTAAACATCAATTGCAAGAAGATAGAATCGTTAGCAAAAGGAACAGTCGAAAATGCAAATTACAGATTGGAGAAACCAAAATCAAACAAGTACAAAAATTTAAATATCTGGAAAATGTTTTAACAGAAGATGGAAAGTGTGACACCGAAATCCGAAGTCCAATTGGGATAGCGAAATATGTTTTTCAAAAGCTAAGCAAAGTATTAATAAACAAAAGAATATCGTTAGAAACGGAGAGTATTGAACTGTTATGTAATATCGGTCCTCCTATATGGCAGTGAATGCTGGAAAATTTCCTTAAAGATGAAGAAGCGATTTAAAGTAACAGAAATGTGATTCTACAGAAGGATGCTGAGGATACTATGGACAGAATATATGATCAACGACGAATTTTTAGAGAAAATGGAAACAAAAAGGAAACTTATACTTAACATCAGGAAGAGACAGTTGAAATTTCAGGGACAAATAATGAGGAAAAAGGGATTAGAAAATATAATACACGCGGGACAGATTGAAAGCAAGAGGGACAGTGGAAAACAATACATAACCTACTTAATGTGCATGAGTAAATGGATGGCGGAACAAGGTTTAAGAGAAATAACAAAATGACAAAATTTATTAAGAGCTACAAAGGAGGGTAGCATAACGGTTATAGGTACGAAAAATTGAATCGGTGTACCGAGTTCAAATTTTGACTCTGTCTTATTTGTTCACTTCGCGCTAATTCTCTTGGCAAAAGCATGAACCATCTTTTTCTAGCTATGGATTAAATCGAAATGCGAACTAAGCTTGCTAGCCTTGCGTGGCAACCAGTTTAGAAGAAGGAAAGCTTTGGATTCAAACCACCATAAATAATAGGACAGACTGAGCTATTTATCTTTAGTGCCGCAACTAATCTAGGAGGAGGACAATTTTGGATTCAAAAGCAGTTTCACGAAAGATAGGCACTGTCAGGGTAATCACTGCTATTATGTTTGGAGGACATATGGTCTCCCTTCGACCTTAATGGATTATGGATTTTGTGATCGTGTTATAGATATTTTTACCCAAGAGAAGGAAAATTAAAATACACTAGAATAGAAGTATTAAGTAAAACCTGTCTACTTCAATATTTTTTGAAGAGAAATTTATTTTGGAGAAATACTGGACATGGTTACATATCATAGATAATAATAATAATAATAATAATAATAATAATAATAATAATAATAATAATAATAATGATGATGATGATGTGTGTATTGTAAATAATAATAATGGCCGGCTACTCGTATGGCTGACCGCTCGTTTCTGAGTATGCTAGGGTGGATAGCTAAGCGTCGTTGCAGACGCCTGTTAAGGCATATTTGCGTTTCTTTACAGAGCTATCCTATCGTTTATACTACAACTGTGTTGAGCATACCTTATTTACAGTTTCTGGGAAAAAATCTGGTGTGATCACGGTCAGTGCACTCAAAGCCTCGATCACGATGACTTATGACTTCGTGCTAGCAGAACTATCGATAGCTTCTGAATCTTTCCATCTATCCTATTTCACTCACATACAACGGCTTGGGTTCAACCCATGGTACGTTTTTCAGGTACTTTCCAACTGTGCCGCACGCTGAGATCGACTCCCTCGGCCGATAACTTCAATATACTTCATTCATCGACCCAACATCTTCTTACGCCTTCTACTCAACGTTGAGTATAGGCCACCAAAAAGAGACATAGCTGAGTTGCTTTGAGCACCACGGCGTGGTGTAATGGTTAGCAAGCTTGTCTCGTCGGAACAATTTACAAGGTAGTAGTTAATTCGATCCTCACTGAGTACCTCATACTTTAGGCCTTGTATCACATCTAAGCTACGCTTAGAAAATCACTATAGTTGAGTTACTTGTTAATTGCTTGTCGGCGTTTCTGCAACGAGGGTATTTTTAGAAGGTGGGAGCCTTCATACCTCACTCTCATCATTTCACATCTAAGATGTCTCCAGTGACAATGCCTTGTTGTTTTTATGGAGAGCGGTATCGTTTCACCCCAATTAATGTGATAAAGTCATTAAGACGTAATGTGACACTATGAGTCGGATATATGCGCACACGTGTGTGTGTGTGCGCCCGCACATCTGTGTGTGTGTATATACACCCCCACATCTGTGTGTGCGTGCGCGCGCACACATATGTGCGAGAAGATTAGTTAGATTTGACCTGGGCATCAAACTTCAAGACCAAATGATTAGATTAGGAATCTAGATAAAACATGTTTGGACGTATGGCGAAAAGGGTAGATAAGTGTTAAGTACTTGTCAAAATACTAAGATAGGAAAAAGACCGGCTCTGGTCAAAACTTAAAAGGGTTTGAATTTAATGTCCCTGAATCGGAGTCAGCTAGGCTAAGAAATATTTATATGTCCACTTTCTTCAAAGAGAGAAATGGTCATGAAAAAGTTATGGGTTTATTCGTGGGTGTCCCTTGTCCGGAAATGATGAAAGAGGATTCTCCATATATACGGCAGCGCTTTGGGCCACTGGTAGTTAGACTTAGTTTAGGTTCGAGGAAGGTTGATTTAGGCCGGAGCACGTAACATCGAAGAGCGACCCATTAGCAGCCGGACATTGTTAGTTAGGATATATTTTTCCGCCAGCCGAGAATCAACCAAGAGTTATCATCCACAAAAAGGTCACACACCTTCTCTCCTCTTTTCGTCTTACCCAAGTTTGTAGTTGTGTTTTTCTTTTACCTGTGAGCCTACCTCTCGCTCGATCCACCGCACAGAAATTCTACGACGTGGGGTCTATATCTTTGCGCAGCGAGTTGCAGAGGTGGGTAGTCTCACAGTAAGGGGGTTACTGAGAGTGAAGAAAACTGGCAAAACGTTACTGAAGAAAAAGGACTATAAAAGAACAGGGTTCAAGAAGACATAAGATGTCGATTGACGTTGTATTTAAATTTTTGAAGATTATAGGTGACAGGAAAGCGAGAAGCTGGAAGAGAGTTCCGCGGCTGAAAAGTGCGAGAGAAGAAACTATTAGAATAGAACCTACGGTTACATCTAGCCATTTCAACAGCGAGAACATGAGACCTAGCTGTAAATCTATTAATACGCTTAAATTGATGAAGTTGAGGTTTTAATGACCAATTAGTGTTGATCACCAAACAAGTATTCTTAATGGTTATTTATGATACTTTAAACTGATATACTAACAGATTATATTCCACTCAAAGAGATTTTTCAAATATTAGAACGCATTGTGTTATTTAGGTTTCTCCCCAGGCATTTCAGCCAAGCCATTCTCCGACCCTCGTCGGGTAAACTATCCAGTAGAGTAAAGAAGAAAATTCAAAATGTTCACTGTAATCCTCATAATATAAGTTATTCTAATTTCAGTAACGAGTTCAGTACAGCTTATTCCACAATATTCAAATTCTTTGTTAAAAGAAAGAATTCAAAATCGTTTCCATGTCGAACATACTTCGTCGAAATCCACACTGATCTGACTTATGGACACGAACAGGGCCTCTGAAAAACCAAAAGAATGGATTGTTCGATAGATTGTGGAAACAAAGATAAATGGCAAAAAGTTCAATTTTCAGAAAAACTCGAGGAATGTTAATGGTGAAATTAACCATTTCCATGTAGGAAATTTTCAACATTCATTGCACGATCAGTTTGTTGGGGAACGGGCCCTGGTGTATGATGGAGTGTGATGGTTTAGCCGTGTTTGTTGCGTATTGAAGGGCTGTTTGCCACATCTATTTTTATTTTGTTTAGGAAAGGTGTGGAAATGATTATGTCATTATGCTGGAGGTCGCTATCCAATGTGATGGAACAAAGCAAATTGTATTTGACGTGAAATAGCAATGGTGAAATACAAAACAGAATGTAGAGTTAAAAACATAACAATTGAATTTATTAAGTATTGAATATACAAGCATGCGAACTGATAAGTGAGACTGAGTTGCGTCCCTTTGATTAGGTAATAATTGTACCTAGACTCATAACGAATATGTTGATTATTAAAATGCAGTTTAGAAGATTGAGTGAATTGTGTATTATGCAAGTTGGATAAATGATGCTGGAATTATACTTGCATGAATTGTTGAAAAGTTCTTTTACGTCTGACTGCATTAGTCAAGACGGGAGTTCTTTAAGAGTCACATTTTGGCAGTGGTGTTGTGACGTAGAGAAGTTAGGTACGATAGTCCGCGTCGAAGCAGAGAGAGAGAGAATCCGTTTCTCTTCTTCTAGAGAGAATCACACGTGTTGGGTTTTTATACCATGTTCTCCCACGTGACAGTCTCCGAATTGAGTTGGCGCCTAAAATGATCTTGCGCGTGGGAGCGATCTGATTGGTCGATACTGACCAATCAGCAAGCTAGATTGACGGTGATTAACCAATGAATGCCTGTTGATTATTTGTAAGTATGATGTTGGTAAAATCGTATTTCCCAACCTGGAAGATATCGCCCACCGGTGGGCGATTTCAACTGTTGGGTGGTACCATGATCAACTAAACAGAAATTGGTGGGCGACTGGAAATTTTGGTGGGAGATAGACGATTTTGAGTATTAAAAAGGTGTTTCAATATATTATCATAGACCCTACCCAGGCGTTATCATCATATGGATAATTAACGCCAGGTCAGGATCAATATATCCTGTACGATGATATTTTCTTTTATTTCACAGGTAACGTTCCGTTAAAGGACTTTTGAATAAGGGTGAGGGTTGCTTCCCTTGTATTATTGTATCATCGGCAGAATAGATAAAGTAAAAAAATAAATAAATGTTAATTCAATTAGGATCTAATTGAATAAGTTTCCCAGGTCCCCTAAATGACACATTCGACCGACCGTAGGCCAGAGACGAACGAAACAACAGATGTTAACAATATAATATTTTTAATAAACAAGAACATGGGACAAATGACAATAACGGATAAAAGAATAGCATGAAATGTTGCGTCTAACCAGAGTTGGGAGAAGATGAGCGATAAGGAATGCAGAACTCAACATATGAAAGGGGATAACATTAGTGATCTGGTGTTACGTATGTAATGGTGTTTTGCATGAACATAATATTAATGTACTGTTGCAAGCTACAATAATATCTGGGATGGGATACAAGAACTTATCTGCTATTTTGTGGTTTAACGGGCAATTTCGATAACAGTCTTTTTCTCTCCCTCTTTCTTTCTGTGGACTGAGGGTTAGATTCTCGATCTGGATCGTGTCTTCCGCCTTGGGTTTGAATTCAGGATTCCTTCTTAAGATGACGATATCTGAGTTGCATAGGCCTACTGCATTAGACACTTCTCACATTCTCGACACTGGAACAACCTGGTCTGCTTCTCGGCCTCGGGGAACGTGCGGTCTCAGTTTATTGTTTGGAGTTTGCAGTTGGTGTGACCTTACTCGTCAACGGCTGGCCTGCTACTAATTTTCTTAGAGTCCCCACGTGCGTCTCTTCCTTTTTGACGCCTAATTTCCTGTTTGCTGATTGGCTGCTCTTGACCAATCGCATTGCCGCTTCTGCGTGCTGCTTCTGCTGAATCTATTTTTATCACTCGCCTACGCATGTGTGATTTAGATCATGGTGTGGGAAGGGGATGGATGTTATATGTCGGCTTGCATTCGTCACAATATGATACCCGAAAAAATATTTAAAGAAGATATGCAAAGAACCTGTATGAAAAAAATTAAATTGGAATAACTAGGTCACATTTCTAAATAAGATATAAATATCTCACAAACAATGAATACTGTATAGTTTTTAATAGTAAAGTTTGCATTCCTTTGTTCTTTAATACGTTAGTAGCAGTAGCAGCCGCCACATAAATCAACGTTATCTGTTACCTCACATTGGTATTTTTTTACTATATCATAAAGTCAGTTTACGAACCAGTAACAAACATTTACCAAACAATTTTGGTATGCTTTTGAATATTTACTATACAGGTGGACTGCGGATAAATAATTTATTATTTCAAACAGGTAAACATTACTTTAAAAATCTAATCATTCTAAATAAAATATCTTAATATTGCAGAGTTGATTTTCAACCATACCCAGTGGAAAAACCTTGGGTTCGACCACAAGAGGTCTGGCAGAAACCACCAGGAAACATGGAAGGACTTACGTCATACAAAAAGGAATTCACGGGTAAAGACTTAACCTCATTAAACTATACTCAATTTTAATATTGATGGTTTGTAATTATATCAATTGCTATGTACATTATACTATACATTTTTAACCACAGACTCATTTTACATATGTGGAATTTAGCGCAAATTAAAATCTGCATGTCAAGCTTATTTCCGTTGCAAAAAATAGACATTACATCGGATGCCGCGAAACCAATGAGAATAGCTCGCAGGACCGTATAAAAAAGACACAGTAAGCCCCTTTCTTCCTCTAATTTTTTTTTCTTTCTCCAGCCATTGGTAACAAGACTCGGCCTGTTTTTCATTGGTTTGCGACTGTCTCAAAAAATGTAGCCTTCACAAGCAGGACATATCGCTCTGATATCGACCTGAGAAAAGGATTCATACAATTGTACATTTCATGTACCGACACTTTATACACCAACTACACTTGTACATTTCTTCCTTATTATTTGCTTGTTATAAATTGTTTTCTATGTATGTCACACTAAATGGCTCAGCCATATTTACTGGTTGCATCGAGCCTCGCCTGATCTCTCTCTCTCTCTCTCTCTCTCTCTCTCTCTCTCTCTCTCTCTCTCTCTCTCTCTCTCTCTCTCTCTCTCTCTCTCTCTCTCTCTCTCTCTCTCTCTCTCTCTCTCTCTCTCTCTCTCTCTCTCTTCAAATCTGCTTTCTATGAAGACTAGGATTGATGGAAGCAGCAGACAATAACATCACTTTTTACTTTCAGGCAGCATGACCATGTGTCTTCGTTTGAACGTAGTTTATGGAGTTACCTTTAAAATCTTTAACTAAGAAAAGGATAATACGCGCAACACATATACTTGTTTATATAGATATGCGTATTTTGTCTAAAATAAATTTCGTTAAAGCAATGAAACCATTTTTAAAAAGTAAACTTTTTCCTTAAACCTATGTTTTATTATTTTTCAACACTTGCCATTCTATCAAGCGACCAACATTTTATCCATTATTCTCTTTCTTTTCGACTTTAAAAAAAAGATAAACCTCTCAGTTCATAAGGAGTATCAACATCATGAATCCTACACAAATTATTTACTGCCATTTAGCCGTCAAAAGATTATACTTGCATATGCAATGAGTGGAGTAGAAATAGCAACTTAAATGTGAATTGTGATAGCTCGGTTATTGTACGAATTTAAACTAAGCAATAGAAGCAGCCCATAGAATGAGTACATCATTTGGAGAAGGTGAAGTTAGGGAGCATACTACTTAAAAGTAGCTCGGGGAGTTTTCAATTAGTAATGAGTGACTGAAAGACGTACATCATAAAGAAAGGCTACGAAACATTGATAATGATGACTGAGGATTTGTGTTACATCGAATCTAGATAGATTAGAAACAATGAAAAGACATATGTATGGACAGACTGAGATGCACGAGTTGATAAGCACGGACAGCCTGGGTTGCACATGTTGATAGTTACGGACAAACTGAGATGCACAGGTTGATATTGCACGGACCGACTAAGATGCACAGATTGATATGCACGGACAGACTGTGATGCACAGGCTGATATGCACGGATAAACTGGGATAGATTGATATGTGAGCAAATTTGGATGAGAATGCAATGGAATTTATATATATAAAACAGAAAATATCTGTGTCTGTGTGTCTGTCTGTGTGATACCTTTTCACTCGAGACCCATCCAACCGATTTTGACCAAACTTGGCACATACATTGTACAATGTAAGAGATAGGTTCTTAGTGTACAAAATCGATAATTTTAAAAAAATCAATAATCGATAAAGCCTATCAAAAATCGATAAATTCAACTTTTTTCCTCTGATTTCGTTCAAACTTGGTATGTATATTACTTATATCATGGGGAGCTCAACGATACCTCATTTTTTATTTCTACACCACTGCATTTAGCGAAAAACCACGAAAAATCGATTTCAACAGAAATTTTAAACTAAAAATTCCCTCAATTTTCAAGCAATCTAATACAAACTTCACTCACTTGTACCAACAATAGGTTGATTGTCTAACAGTCATTTAACTTGATAACTGAGTCCACTCATATAGTGACAACCGCGTAAATAGCAAAAAATGGTGATTTTTACTGGTTTCTTTCTTATTTTTCGTTGATCTTTCAACCAATTTTCATCAGACTTAACAATTGGTTTATAAATGTATCCTCTTTTACATCTCTGATAGCACACTAACAAATTGAATTTTTAAAAAAAAACAAATAATTGTAGTCTGAAGTGGGTCTTCATGTTGCCTGTTTTACCGCTTCATGTCCTCGGCTAACTTTGATTGAATAAATACAAACTACTTCTGTTATATCAGTAACTGCATTAATTCAAAATGTTTTTTTAATGAAAGTACTTTAAAGTAATTGAAGAAGATAGACTCTGTTACATCTAAACCTGATGCTGTTTTTGCTCCATTCTAATTGAACGCTTTTTCTGATCGACCAGCTGGGTATGGCTGCTAGTATTAAATATATGAGACAATCTGTAAAATTCCTACATTTTGCAAAATATTTTTGCCAAATAAAATTAGTTTTCTGTTAACAACGGTTTATCGATAAAAATGGAAGTTTTCAAAACTATATTATACACTGACTCACGCACGCACGCACACACACACACACACACACATATACACATACATACATTACTGGGAGTGAAAGAGAAAAAGAGACTGAGGTGACTTTATTGAGGAGAAAGGAGAATAAAATAATAGGGTTCAGGAAGACAAAAGGTGGCGATTGACGTTGCATTTAAATTTTTGAAGATTGTAGGTGGCACGGAAGCAAGAAACCGGAACAGACTTCCACAGGCGAGAGGTTCGACAAAAGAAACTATTAGAATAGAACTTACGGTTGCATCTAGCTATTTTAATAGTAAAACGATGAGGTCTAGTAAACCAATTTAATCGTACGCTTAAATCCACACGGTTGAGGTGCCAAAGAGAAAAGCTCATTAGACTGTCATGAAAATATTTACAGAAGAGACAGAGGAGAGAAGCCTTGAAACGGTGGTTGAAATGTGACTGAAGTCAAGATACCATGTCAGGACCGATAACATTACTGACACTTTTTTTAATTTTGTCAAAAATCTCGAGATATTATATCCGGAGAACCAGACCAGATATGGCAGTAATATTCAATAAACCGAAGAAAAAAATTGCCTCCATTTCATAGACATATTAATCTTGTCCTCAAAGTGCACCCTTTTTTTTCATTACGAGAAACACCAATGTATCTGACAATATATATTAATCACCTAATATATTTATGCCTGTATTAAATCACCCACAGCAGAGTTTCCCAATTTGGGCGATATCGACCACAGATGGCGATTTCAACTGTTGGATGGTACGATGAACAACTGAACAAAAATGGTGGGCGATTGAAAATTTCGATGGGCAATAGAGGATTTTGAGTGCAGTGACTAAAGTCGCGATGCTATGTCAGAATCGATAAAGTTACAGGCCCTTTGTTTTTAATTTTGTCAAGAATCTCGAGATATAATATCAGGATAACCAGGCCAAGTATTTCAGCAATATTCAATACACAGACGAATGGCAGATTTATAAATGTGCAAGACAGATTTTTCTTACACTGAGGGTCACCCTTTACAAGGCCCGGAGGCCACTCAATGTAAAGGGTTAATTTGGAGGCCATTTGTGTGTATAAGTGAGGAAGATAACAATTAACCCTAGCCTTGAATAGGTTAAGATTGTAGTGATCGGGGAGACATCCTGTTGGGACTCGATTCCACAGGGCAGTGGTTCGCGGGAAGAAGCTGCTTGATTGAAACTTACTTATCACCAATGGAATATGGAAAGAATGTGGTTTGTTTGCTACTATGTAAGTGGCATAACGTGTTCTTGCCATGAAGGTTTGCCTTGGCGGGACCAGAGAATGTAGTTCGTCCGAGCACTTTCCATTGAAGTAGCGATAGAGCAGCAGGAGGATTGCCACATACCGCCTATGGGAGAAGGGTCGAAGGGTGGAGAAAATTCGTTACACACAAGGGCTCGGAGACGCTCATAAACTCTAAGGCTGGAGAATGAGATCTTAGCAGCTCCTGCCCAAATATGACAACAGTACTCCATTTTTGGCCTGATCTGGCTCTTGTAAAGGTAGTGGATAGCAGGAGGTGTCAGGAGCGGTACAGGACGCCGACTATTTTACCTGCATCCTTAGCAATGTATTGTATGCACGAGTTCCACTTGAGGTCTGGTTATGGCGAAAAAAACTTGTCTGGCATGACACAGTGAGCTAGACGTCTTAGCAGCAGATCCGGCAATTGATTCAATATAATCGCTCCATTCCATGTCAATAGAAAACGTGAGACTAAGAAGGCGCAACCAGTTGCTCTCTTTTAGATTAGAATCAGCCATTCTGATGGAAGGCAAAAATAGTTCTCTATCATGTTTAAAGGATAGCAGTTTCGTTTTTGGCGGCGTTTAAATTTACAAGCTCTTACTTTTTCTTTTTTCTTTTTTCTTTTAAGCTTATTACCCCAAGCAAGGCTGGAAGCCACTAGCACGCAAGGGGTTACAGAAGGTTTGGAGGAAGAGCAGATAGGAGTGATAAAGGAGGGGATGTGGAGAAAGATAGTGGATCGATCAAGGCAAGGGGGTTACAGAAGATTTGGAGCGAGAGCAGATAGGAATGAAAGGTGAAAGGATGAGGAGAAGGGAAGTGGATAGATCAAGGCAACTGGAGATGTCGATTGACGTTACACTTAAATAGTTGGAGATTGTATTTGTCAGGGAAACAGGAATAAGGAAGGGAGTTACACAGGCGAGATGTGCGAGACATGAAGCTATTGGAGTAGAAGAGACGTCTACATCTAACGGTTTCAACGGTGAAGGGGTGGGAACGGGATGCCAGCCTCGTAGGACGTTTAAATTCATGAGGCCTAGGAACCAGCGAAAGCAGCTCCTCGGAGCAATTACCGTGAAAGTATTTGTAAAAAAGACAGAGCGAGGCAACGTCGCATCTGTGAGAGAGCGACTGCAAACGAGATGATTTATCAGGGCCAATTACATTGCATATCCGTCTCTGGATCTTATCAAGAACCCTGAGGCAAACAGCAGGGGCTCCAGACCATATATGGCAGCAATACTCCATGCAAGGGCGAATGGTCGATTTATAGATTTGGAGGATCCATTCCGGGGAGAAAAATTTACTGGCTCGGCACAGGGAGCCAACTTTCCTTGCGGTGGATGATGCAATTGACTCGATGTATTTGTTCCATCTCAGATCAGCGGACAGCGTGAGACCGAGCAGCCGCAGAGAGGAGCTCTCGAGAAGTTGGTCTTCAGACATTCTAATGGGATGCAGGGATGGATCCTTGTGGTGTTTACCCCAGTTAGCAACTGATTGGAGATTGTTTTCGAGAGCAGCTGCCAGTTTTGCTTTAGTTGGACCTATCGGACTTACTATTGAGACAGGAGGAAATAGTTGTGTGATCAGCATGGATACCTATTTAAAAATTGATATTTATTATAGGTTGGTATCTATAGACAGACTATGATAGATAATTTGATTATTCAAAAGCGCGTGTTTTAGAAATGCTAAAAATAATATCTTTATACTGTATAATCAGTATCGCAAGTCAAATTTATTAACGAAATACATCATCAAATCCATTTACTCTAATAATCATCACGTGAAACAGCAAATTCCGACAGTGGGCAAAAAATGAAGCAAAATTACCAACTGAATTTTAGCCTGATATATATATATATATATATATATATATATATATATATATATATATATATAGGCAAGGTTTTGGCATTTCATTTTTGCTGCCCACTGACTTCAATCTTCTCCGCTTACTTTTAGTCCTTTTCTGCAAGAGCAACAAAATATTTCTGCTGGTAGGAAAATTATTATTTGATGATAAGCACCATATTTTATCATTTTTACCTAAAGTTTCTTTTAATAATTTTGTACACCCGATCTATGTCATGCATTGAAATAAAAAGGGTACAAAAGAATCCATTATTAGTCATGGATTACTGTAAGAAATACTGACAGAATAATGCTGTTATATTTATCTTTTATAAATTCACGTAAGGATAAATTGTATCTATGCGTCCCACCTTTTATTAGTAATACAAAGCAGTCCAGATAGATAATATGTAAAGAATGAAGGTTTCTTATTTTATTATCAGCCTTACGTAAAATAAATATAATCGTGATTTCTAGAAATAAGTTTCGTTTTCTATTCTTTTTCTTTTTAAAGCTGAAATAAATAATTTGAAAAAAACGTTAAAATTGTTTCAGAATTCTATCACTCTAGGCCAGGAAACATTAGTTACAATTTTTTTCTTATATTGTTCCTAGTAACAATTGTTGTCATCTGACATTTCACATTACTAAAAATTACTACAAACTTGTCGAGTGGAGCCTTAAAAATATGAAATAAGTCAAAATAAACTGTTTAATTAGATCTTCTTAAAACTGTACCAAATTATTTAATCAGGAGAAATATCAAGCTTGTCGAATTCATTTTTATTGTTATTGTTACTACAACATTAGAATATTATTCAAATGTTTCTCTCGTGGTCAACTCTATAAAGCTTATGCCGAGAGTAGGAAATTCAAATGGACTTAGCACAATGAAAACAGAATTCGAGAAAATAACTATCTTACAGAAAATATTCTTTATACAGACATTTTCGAGGGGTAAGAAAACTTCTATAACAACTTATTTTTCTCTGTTCGTGGGACGGGTATTTGACTAGCGATATAAAACAAATGCGTTTATAAGCAGGGCCGGATTATCCTTTAGGCTGCAGCCTCAAGCTCCTCAAGGGCTCCACAAGCTTTTATAAAGCAATGATTTTAATTTTCTAGGTGTTTTAACTTGTAAATAGTTTCATAAACTGAAATGATAACATATTTATTTGACTGTGCAGAAAGCAAAGTAAGGTTTTAGTTTATGGAATTGTGTTTCAAGTAGATAACATGTTTGATTTTAATTCAGAATGTTTAAATCTTAGAAATTTTTATAAAGAAACGATCTGTATTTTCTACTTCTAAATAGTTTCATAAACTGAAAAGATATCAATATGACAAACTCATGTTTATTTTGATTGTTTTAGTGTTATAACGCTAGTTATAAAAAATCTGTTTTTTTTTTTTTATTACTAAGGTTGTAGTGGAGTAATGAATAGCAGCTCGGATTGAGGAATCGGAGAGCCGAGTTCGATTTCCAGTTGAATCCATGACATTCACTTATGTGCTAATACCCTTGGGAAAAGTATGAATCCTTTTCTTCTCCCCCTCCCAAGCTATGGGTAAATAGCAGGACAGACTTGAATGGCAACTGATCGACCGCAGAAAGAAATAGCACCCTACCTTCGTCAGTCATGTATCAAAAAATACATGATCGCCTAAGCGTGTATCACGTATGGCAAATAATTGACAGTATTGAAATATATGCTAATTTGGTTTACAACAAAGAGTAAAATGGTGGCATTTCTTAAGAATATTTTTACTGACAAACAAAAGATAGCTATTCTAGCTTATTTAATGTATTTGCAATAAGTTTGCTTTAAGCTACGTAAATGTCACTAAAATATATCACGAGTAAAATATATTCAAGACAGATACGGACGAGCTAGAGGGTATCTCCGTCTGAAGAGGGGGGCATTATTTCTTTAGCCTAGGGACCTCAAAAGGTCATAATCCGGCCCTGACTATACGAAAAGATCAGCGCCGGATTAAGCTAACACGGAGCCTGAAATATATGAAAGGAGCCCCAAATTTTTTTTAAAATGCACATAAGTATTAAATCATAAATTATGCACTCGCATAGAGATAGAGCTTATAAAACATGTAACTATTTAACATCTTAACAGATAAATAAACAAACCCAGAAAAAATATGAGGCAATCGATTCTAACAAGATATTTGAGTAGATTTAACAGCCTCGATATAATGTTACCTGAAATGATGAATAATTAAAGATACAGCTACCCTGACATGTAAACATTAACGTTTAGAGATCGTAAAATAGCGATTTCACCTGACAGCTTGAAAGCATTTAATGCGGGATCCATTTTTATGTTAGTTTTTGCTACTTGATTATTCCAGCACTGGAAAGTGTTGCAATAAAATATAAATATCACTACTGAAATGTATTAAAAAGGGCTGCGATGGTACCTAAAATTTTATGAATTTACTAGATTCGCAAAAAGGTCTCCTCACTTTACAGTTGAATTGACTAGATGTAACCGTAAGTTCTATGCCAACAGTTTCTTTTCTCGCACTTCTCGCTTGTGGAACTCTCTTCCAGCTCCATGCTTTCCGACCAACTCTTCAAAAAATATAAAAGCAATGTTAATCGTTATCTGCTGTCGTCCTGATTACTCTTCTATTGTTCTCGCTCCTTCATAATGTTTTTTTAATTTTTTCTCACCCAGTAACCCCCCTTGTATCTTAGTGGCTTTACTGCCTTGCTTGGGTGAATTTGATTTCAGAAAATGTTGTTAATTAATACAAGCAATCATCGTCTTCTTCTTCTTCTTCTTCTTCTTCTTCTTCTTCTTCTTCTTCTTCTTCTTCTTCTTGTGTCGTGTCTCTTTGGAACGTGGGCAGACATGGCTCACCACAATTTCCTGTACTTTGTAGCTCTTATTAATTTTTTTCTGTTTCTATCACTCCTAATCCTTGTTCTGTCAACCATTTACACAAGTGTGTTAGGTAAATTATACACTTTTTCCTCCTATTCCTTTTGCCTTCAATATGCCCTGTGAGTGTCAAATTTTCTAAGTCCACATTCCTCATTATGTACCACAGAAATTGCAACTCCTTTTCTGATGCTAAGTATAAGTGTACTTATTGCTTCCATTTTCTCTACAAATTTGTCGTTGCTCACATGTTCTGTCCATAGTATTCTCAGCATCCTTCTGTAGAACCACATTTCTGTTGCCTCAAGTCTCTTCTTCATCTGCGAGACAATTGTCTAGCATAGGCGGACCACTATTACATAACAGTTTAGTACTTTTTTCTTTGTTTCTAATGAAATTTTCCTGTTTCTTAATACTTTGCTTAGCTTTTAGGAGATATAGTTTATTATTTCAATGTATCTTCGGAATTCAGTGTCACACTTTCCATCTTCTGTTAAAACACTTCTTTCTTCATTTCGTAGTTCTATAAATTGACAAAATGAAGCATAAAAATAGAAAATATCCTCAAAGTCATTATAGATTTTACCTCCCATCCACAGACAGACATTAAGCTTCTCCCCAGAGTGTCCCCACTTTATGATTGTTAGAAACACTACTGTATCTGACAATATATATTAATTACCTAATGTATTTATGCTACTACAGTGTTTACAAGCAGATGAGTCCCACTCTTTAATGCTGCTGCTACTGCTAAATCTAACACTAGTCTAGGGGTGCTAGCTACTCTACAACAGTTACTCTTTTCTCTTGCCGCTCATTATTAATGTTTCTTGTATCTTAGTGGCTTTTCTGCCTTGCATGGGGTGAAACCAATTTTTTTAAAATGCATATTGAAAGTAGATCTCTACTAAAGCCATTTTGATTAACTTCTAACGTATTCTTTCCTTTTATTCAAAGGGAGACACATAACTCCACCTCTCCCCATTCGCCACGACGCAATGCCGACAGTATCTGGAAAGTTCCAAGGAGAACCAACCTATAAGAGTAAGTGCATGTTTCCTATTTTCTTGCAACGTTTTTGAGTTTTCTATTTCCTTATCATACACGGATTTGTTCAGTGTCCTCATCTTTTAATCAGCACAATATTTCGGTTATCGTCAGCAATCTTCGGAGATTCACTTTGGCATGCCTATGTGCATGCAGAAATATATTTACATTTTATTCGAAATTCTCAGATGAAACACTGTCAAGAGTAATTTCTTTGGTGAAACACGGCTAAGAGTAATTTCTTTGTGGAAATACAGTCAAGAGTAACATCTTTGGTGAAACATTGTCAAGAGTAATTCTTTAATGAAACACTGTCAGAAGTAATATCTATGATGAAACACTGTCAAGAGTAATATTTTTGGTGAAACACTGTCAAGAGTAATTACTTTAATGAAACACTGTCAGAAGTAATATCTATGATGAAACACTGTCAAGAGTAATATTTTTGGTGAAACACTGTCAAGAGTAATTTCTTTAATGAAACACTGTCAGAAGTAATATCTATGATGAAACACTGTCAAGAGTAATATTTTTGGTGAAACACTGTCAAGAGTAATTTCTTTAATGAAACACTGTCAGAAGTAATATCTATGATGAAACACTGTCAAGAGTAATATTTTTGGTGAAACACTGTCAAGAGTAATTTCTTTAATGAAACACTGTCAGAAGTAATATCTATGATGAAACACTGTCAAGAGTAATATCTTTGGTGAAACAGTGCCAATAATAATATCTTTGATGAAAACATCTAAATAAATTTATTTCTCTTTTAATCAAAACTGCATTATATAAGTAGATATTATGATCGGAACAATTTTAATGCACGACTAATGCATTTTGTGTTCTTATATTCTTTTAACCGTTGTTTGTTTATTCACACCTTTTTCCTCTTCTATATAAGATTAAATTCATCAATCAAATCATTATTTTACCTGAAGAAGTCTCTAATTAATACGTAACCACGAATTTATCAATTGCTGTTCAAATTGTCTTTATTTAATGATACATAATCTCCCTCACACACACACACACTAAAGCAGATTTTTTCTAAACCTGCACACTATGATCTTAACATCTTCAAGTCAAGGATTAATCTTTATTTATCCTACTCAACGCTATAATCTTCACTTCCTACGACCTCCTCTTATATTAATGTTACACACCTCACTCCGTAACACTGCACGCTGAGTCTCTCTCAAGCCTTGTATTGGGTGAACTTTAGTATAAAAATCAACACAGCCTATTTATATTTAATTTTATTGACTTCAACTACGTGCAAGTACTGGCAGTCTATAGTAACTGAGTAAAAATTTCACTACCAAATATATATTTTCATATATAAAACTCAGGAGTCAATTTTTAATTACAAAACAAATCTGGCTTAACACGACCATCAAATACGTTATAGCGAAGAGATGCTAGAAAATTTTAATGGTCATCAGTTTGTAACAGATGTTGCGACTTGTTGCTAATACGAATGAAGTCTTTCAAAACTGAATAATTGTACATTTTCAAATGAAAAGAGTTCCACACAGGAACAAGTTTTATAAAAACACACACACACGGGCGCGCGCGCGCGCACACAACACTTCAAGGACAAACCTAAATACAATTTAATTGCTGCAAACATCCCCGTAGAGGAGTTCGAACTTGCTGTTGAAAACCGAGCAAACTGGAGACACGCCTGCTACCGGGGTATAACTATCTTTGAAAAGAATCGTCTCAACCATCTGAGAGAATTAAGAATTAACACTAAATCTCGGGCTAATACATACATCCGCCAATATGACGGTCATCCCTTCAGTATGCCCTTCGTGTGGATTTGTTTGCAAATCTCGTGCAGGATTGTTGTCTCATACGAAGCATAAACATAAAAACTGAACTGTAAGACACTCATACGTCGAAAACGACGGGAGAGCAGACATCCTGGCAGACAAGGTGTTGTAACTGACTTATCAGAAACAACAGTAGAAAACCGGAATTGGTTTAACCGCAAGTGTATTAACTATTGGTACAAGGAAACAGTGTATAATAGAAACTAGGAAAGAGAATTTTTCTCCGTGAATGACTGTTTTCAGCAAAAGCTACTGCTGCTACTGCTACTCCTCTTAGGTGTAGGAGTATTTTTGTCTTTCGTCCGACGGTCAAGTCCAAACTTGTAGGGAAATATTCTCCCTCAGAGCACAAGATGAGGTAACCACTGCTAAGTTTCACACATAGAACTTCTCGCTATTCTCTAATCTTTATAAATTGTCAAGATGAGATGAAAAAAATCATTTTTCTCTTTACTTTTATTTCAGGCGACTACAAAAAATGGGATGCTAGTCCTATGGTCAAATTTAGTCATCCATCAAGCTGGAGACCTCCAAGTCAGAAATTGGACAGTGAATCAACTTTCACACGAGATTTTCAGTACAGCTATGAGCCACCAAGAAAAAGTTTGAAGCCATCTAATACAGCCCATACATCTGACGCCCCACTTGATGACAAAACTGGTTATCGCACGGCATATATAGAATACCCGTTACCCCAAAAATTTCAAAAGGAGAAAGAGCAATACTGTCCTCCGCAAGTACCTCTGGATGGTCTGACAACATTTAAGAGAGACTTCCAGGGTCAAGGAGGTCGTCGAATGCTAAGTTGTAAGCCAGAGACCAAGGTATTGACATCAGAAGATCCATTCCAAGATATGACAACTTTCAAAAATGATTTTAAGGCATGGCCAACTGAAAAACCTTATTTTCACCAACCAGAGCAATACATAAAACCGCCAGGGAAGCTTGAGTATGACACCACTCATAAACTAACCTATCGAGAATTCCCAATCAATCGGGCTGTAGGATTTCGACCTCCCTCTGCTCAAAAGCAAGTTGGGAATTTCGATGGTAAAACCAACTACAGTCTCGACTTCAAACCATGGGAAGTTTCTCCATTGAAGGTTACCATAAAGCAGCAGTATGTACCGCCAGTCGCTCCTTTTAAGGGGATTTCAACTCAAAAGGCTCATTTCGTTGAACACCCGATTTATGTCACTAAGAGTTTTAGGCCGCAAGCTACGTACCAGAGCAGCAGTGCTCCCTTGGACGATGGAACCATGTACAGAACAGAATTCACCCCTAAAGAGGTCCCGTTATGTCCCGCAGCCTTATTGGAAACTGGTGCCGCACCATTCAAGTTTGAAAAAGAGGCTGACACTGGACATCGCTTCTACAATATGTCCAACAGACATTTATCCCCCCTTGTGACCAATAGACAAGAAGTGGCAGTGGCATAGGACAGTTAAAGGTCAAAAAGGAATAAATACATTTTCATATGTAACTATAATGCAGAAAAGATCCTCTGTTCTAATAAACCTTTTTTTAAATATATGTTTGCTTTCATTTGAAGCAACAAGCAATAATGACACTGTTGCTTGAATGAAACATGATATTAGAAAAAAGTAATTACTGTTATATTAATGTCTGGTGTTATATACACAAGGAGTGTTGAAAAGTTCTTGGCTCAGACAAGAAGCATTTTCAAAAAAAAATAAAAGAAGTTTAGTTAGATTTTAGGAAATGGGTCAGTCTAGGAACTTTTCATCACTTTCTCATATATATATTTTTATTCCATATATATATATATATATATATATATATATATATATATATAAATCAGGGCATGAAGTAAAAAGGAATTAACAAGAAAAAAAGGAAATAAAATGTTACTCAAATAATATTAACTTGAATTTTATTATTAAATAAAAAAACGTTAATTATTACTAATTTTGGGTCCCAGTATTTCTTTCATCTTAATTTCAGTTACTTTTTATCGCTACCTCTCTGACTGCCGTTCTACAGCCGTCACTACAGAAGGATGCTGAGAATGCTATGGACTGAACATGTAAACAACGAGAGAAAATTGAAACCAAGAGTTAGCACCAGAAAGAGACAGTTGAAATTTCTAGGGTAGATAATGAGGAAAGCGGGCTTGGAAATTTTAATACTAACAGGACAGATTAAAGGCAATAAGGACAGAAGAAAACAGTGCATAATCTACGTTAGGAGCTTGAGTAAATGGATGGTAAAACAGAGTTTAGTTTAATATTTAATATTAATTAGGAGTAGACTGTAGCAAGCATGTAGCAAGCATGTCTCGCTAGAACAATTACGATTGAATAGTGAGATCGATCATCACTGGGTGCCTCCATACATTCGACCTTGTGTTACATCTAAGTTGCGCTTAGAAAACCATTTAAGGCACTTCGACGTGGTGTAATGGTTACCGAACTTGTCTCGCTAGACCAATCACGACTAAATAGTCTCATCTCTTTCCCTTCTCTACCTGTTATCTCATAGTTCTTGCGAGAGCAATTGGTTAGGCACTTCTCCCAATCTCAACACACTCTTGCCGTACATTACAACAATATCAACCATGACAGTATTTATAACACGTATAAAAATGTTTCCAATAAAACAATGGAACAAAAGCAAATACATGACTGGCCAAGATATTGTGAAATATCTATTCCATAAAATAAAAATAAGAAATAAAAGCCAGGTTAACACCTTTTGCTGACAACAGAGTCCAAGCCTAAGTTCAGATGCTCACATTTCTAGAACAAAGTCCTACGTAATGTCCACTTGGAAAGGGATGCTTCCCTGTAAGAGTCAGTGACCCGACACAAATGTGAAAGGAAGGTAAAAATGAATTTCAATGATGATTTTTTAAAGATGCTGGTCGGCTTCTGCTGCTGCAGTACATCAATTAAAGCCAATCATCTGCATGTGCCCACTGTTATCGTAGCAAAAACTCACTAGTATTTAATAATTTATACTTTTCCTCCAAAGAAATAAAATCAACTTTTCCACAGATGATTACGCGTATGTTCTTCTGTAGTGAAAATGGAGGAGGCCCCATCAATGAAAATTTACTTTGAATTTTTTGTAGTGCGGTTCGCCTTATGATGAGTTATATTTCGTGCGGCCTTCTACTCGAAAAGGATTGCTCATTACTAGTTTATGCGATATAGTACTTTATGCTGTTGGTGAGGATTTATCGGATTTCTTGTGCTTTGTCATTGTGTTGGTTGGTAATATGTGATTGAACTATTATTGGATATAAAGCAAGACTGAAATTCAGAAAAAAAAATAAACAAAAAATACTTATTGGTTTTTAATAAAACTTGCACAAAAAATTGCTGTTTATTCTTTTTAAAAGTTAAAATTCCAGGGATCTTATTACAAAGGTTCGAATACATGTCGTAGCCGCAATTTTAAAAAGAATAATGGCTATATCACGTTGAAACCCCAGTTCTTGTATGATCAGCGAAGTTAAGCAATGTCAAGCCTGGTCAGTACCTAGATGGCTGACCGCTTGGATGTGCAATGGTATAATGATAACGGCTCAGAATTGGAGTTCCAATTCCAGTCAGGTTCATTATATTTACTTATGTGCAAATATCTTTAGCAAGGGTATAAATCCACCTCTTCTCAACTATGGATTAATTATTAGAACTTTTATCAGTAAATCATGATTGTCGCCAAAAAAAACTATTACACTATTTACATTATTCGGACTATTGTCCTCATCTTTGTTGCCATATTTATTACAATGTTTCGGCCGTTGTACGCTCCGGCCTTCTTCAGGTGGTAGGAATGTCGAACTGTACCCTTTATTTCATTCGCTGGGATAGACTGTTCTAGTTCCACGTGCCATGTCCAATGGATGTCAGTTATCAGTTATCTCCTGTTAATTCCCCTCTCCAAGTTCTCCACCGCCTTAAAATATTTTTCCGGTTTTATATAACCTGCAAAAGGTTGATAAACCATAAAAAGCAAATTAATCAATTCAAAAACTGTCCAAACATGATTTCCATTAGTGAAATTATTCATCTTATGCTGATGGAATATTTAATCAATTCACCTGAGCAAGGCGATAATGTTAGTAAGACGCAAGGGGCTACTGGGAGTGAAACAGAAAAAAAGACTTAAAAAGGAAGCGGAAACTCAGTTCTAAACAGAGAACAAGGGGTACACCTCTACTCCTGTTCAAAAGAACGGGGAGGTATCTGAAAAATATAGTTTTAAGGCATCCGATATTTATGGATAAGGTTTTCAGTAGGAAGAATAGAAGGTATGTAAATATAAATATTAAACTAGGCACAGAGTTCATCCCCGAGTGGCGACAGTCTGTTTCATGCTTTAACGCAATACATATATATATATATATATATACACACACACACACACACACACACACACACACACACACAGACTACATAAGAAGAGGCACATTTATTTATTTCAAAATATTACAAAATTTCAAATCTCCTTAAATATATTTATATTACTAATCCATACGCCGCTATATTCTTTTAGGCTTTCTACAAGGTCGTCGAAGCTTTAGCGGTTGAGAGTTTAATGGTTTCAACTTCGATATTTTTGGAAGTCTCATTCGTAGCGCTTCAAAATGAAGGTGTCCTGCGCACTCGTCACACTTCCTTTAATATACTCCACGCCCACTACAAACGTTAATACGTAAAAGCAGTCTTGACCATTTCATAGGCTTTTTTTCTATCTTGTTATTTCTTTTCATTGATAAAAGAAACTAACACCAATACAGTGCATTTCTCACACATCTTCGACAGAAGATAAAAATTTGAACTAACACACAGACTGCCAACCACGACATAACTCATGGTTGGCAGTTTTTATTATGCCACTGACTACGAGTTATCCCGTGCCGACTACGAAGTTATCAAATGTCTAACATTTTCATCTGCCTGTGCTGTGCCACCAACGAGTTTATTCGCAGTAATAAAAACAATCTTAAAGACTTCAGTTGAAGCTATCAATCTACGCATAATTTTCTTTCGTTACCAAAAAGTTGACGCTTGAAATCAGTCAGTCAATTATGTGATACACGCTTAAGCGATCATGTATCTTTCAATACATGACTGACAAGGCAATTTTTCCCGCAGTAGGTTGCCATTTCTTTCTGCGGTAGACCAGTTGCCATCCAAGGCTATAGAACCCGGTCTGTCCTGCTATTTACCCTTAGCTGGCGGGAGAAGAAGAGGATTCAGACCTTTCCCAAGGGTACTAGCACGTAATGGATTTTTGTAATTGACCTATGGCTGTCAACGTGCTAAACATTATGCATTCACTGTTATTGTTCAATCTGTCTATATCAGCATATAAAAGGCAGTTGTCTGTGTGTGTGTCCGACTAAAACTAAAAAAGACTACAATAATTACGACAAAATAAATACAGATTCAGTACCACCCAACCCATCATTTGTAAAAATATTATCATCGTATGATTTGTATTTACGAAGATATTTTAAAATTAAAAAGACGTAATAATTGCATTAGAATGCATTCAAAATTGTCAGAATTAAAAATTTAAAATGAACGGGAATAATTATCATTCCGTT
>OZ038477.1:53916419-53918919 GCA_964036315.1 Acanthosepion esculentum | reverse complement strand
ACATAATTTATATATATATATATATATATTATACATATATACATAATTTTTATATATATATATATATTATACATATATACATAATTTATATATATATATATATATATATTATACATATATACATAATTTATATATATATATATATATTATACATATATACATAATTTATATATATATATATATATTATACATATATATATAATTTATATATATATATATATATTATACATATATATATAATTTATATATATATATTATACCTATATATATAATTTATATATATATATATATATTATACATATATATATATATTATACATATCTATAATTTATATATATATATATTATACATATATATATATATATATATTATGCATATCTATATATATATTATACATATATATATAATTTATATATATATATATATTATACATATATATATAATTTATATATATATATATATATTATACATATATATTTAATATATATATATATATATATTATACATATATATATAATTTATATATATATATATATATTATACATATATATATAATTTATATATATATATATATATATTATACATATATATATATAATTTATATATACATATATATATATATATATATATTATACATATATCTATGATTTACATATATATATATTATACATATATATATAATTTATATATATATATATTATACATATATATATAATTTATTTATATATATTATACATATATATATAATTTATTTATATATATTATACATATATATATAATTTATTTATATATATTATACATATATATATAATTTATTTATATATATTATACATATATATATAATTTATATATATATATTATACATATATATATAATTTATATATATATATATATTATACATATATATATAATTTATATATATATATATATTATACATATATATATATTTTTTTATATATATATATATTATACATATATATATAATTTATATATATATATATATATATATTATACATATATATATAATTTATATATATATATATATATTATACATATATATATAATTTATATATATATATATATATATTATACATATATATATAAGTTATATATATATATATATTATACATATATATATAATTTATATATATATATATTATACATATATATATAATTTATATATATATATATATATTATACATATATATATAATTTATATATATATTATACATATATATATAAATTATATATATATATATTATACATATATATATAATTTATATATATATATATTATACATATATATATAATTTATATATATACATATATATATATATTATACATATATATATAATTTATATATATATATATATTATACATATATATATAATTTATATATACATATATATATATATATATATATTATACATATATCTATAATTTAAATATATATATATTATACATATATATATAATTTATTTATATATATTATACATATATATATAATTTATTTATATATATTATACATATATATATAATTTATTTATATATATTATACATATATATATAATTTATATATATATATATATTTTATTATACATATATATATAATTTATATATATATATATATATTATACATATATATATATTTTTTATGTATATATATATATTATACATATATATATAATTTATATATATATATATATGATACATATATATAAAATTTATATATATATATATATATTATACATATATATATAATTATATATATATATATGTTATACATATATATATAATTTATCTATATATATATGTTATACATATATATATAATTTATCTATATATATATATTATACATATATATCTAATTTATCTATATATATATATTATACATATATATATAATTTATCTATATATATATATATTATACATATATATAATTGATATATATATATTATACATATATATATAATTTATATATATTATACATATATACATAATTTATATATATATATATATTATACATATATACATAATTTATATATATATATATATATATTATACATATATACATAATTTATATATATATATATATATTATACATATATACATAATTTATATATATATATATATTATACATATATACATAATTTATATATATATATATGTATATTATACATATATACATAATTTATATATATATATATATTATACATATATACATAATTTATATATATATATATTATACATATATACATAATTTTTATATATATATATATTATACATATATACATAATTTATATATATATATATATATATTATACCTATATATATAATTTATATATATATATATATATATATTATACATATATATATATATTATACATATCTATAATTTATATATATATATATATATTATACATATATATATATATTATGCATATCTATATATATATTATACATATATATATAATTTATATATATATATATATTATACATA
>OZ038477.1:53906419-53908919 GCA_964036315.1 Acanthosepion esculentum | reverse complement strand
TCTAAACAGCTGGTTTATCAGTATCCGTTGTTAGTTTATTTATATATTTGGATGTATTTAGATCAATTTATTTTACTTGTTGTTATTTACTTGTTACACTGTATATTTTCTATTTTTGGTTTTCGATTTTTAAGTAACGTTGTTCATTATTTTTTATTCATTTTTTTTATCGTTATATAACAGTTATAGCTATTTTTCGTTCGATTTTTTGTTTTGATTATTATAGTCTAATATTTTGGTCATAATAGTTTGCTAATTTGTTTATTATTTACTTTATTTATTTTGTTTCTTATTTTTTATTCTATTTCGTCTATTCTAACAGGTGTGATTTGGTAATTTGTTTGGATTAATTTATTTCGCTTATTTTATTGTCATTTTGTTTGTTTATGTATTTATTTATTTTTTCCGTCTTCGATTTTTAAGTTACGTAGTAAAAATTTCTTTTCGTGTCTGCATTTTGAGATTAGCTCGGATCTTTTATTTAATAATTTATTTTGGTCTGGGAAGGAAATGATAGCTATTTTTTCCGCCAAGCAAAGTTTGCAAGTTTTTGATTGGTTGTTGTAGGCTGATGATTTTTTCCTTATTTTCCAAGATATTTTTGGTGTGGTGTGCGTTTTGTTTTTTATTTCCCAGATATACTGAGAAAGCATTGTGCTGTTCGCATATTTACTATTTGTGAAAGATTTTTTGTGTACATAATTTCTTTGTTTCCAGGGTCCTTCAGTTACTCCTATGTATACTTTTTCTTCATTATCTGGTGATTTTATCGTGGCTTGGTAGATTACGTTGTTTTGTAAACAATTACCGTTTAAGGGACATTCGTTTTTTATTCTGCAGTTGCACGTGGGTTTAATTTGTTCGTGTGGTTTGTTGATAATTTTCCTGTTGTGCTTTTATATTATTTGTGCCATGTTCTCTGTGCAATGGTAGCTGATTTTTACTGTGTTTTTGTTGAATATTTAGTATAGGGTGCTTGATTCCGGGAAGTGTTTGTGTAAAAGTTTGAAGAATATTTTTCCTACGTTTGTTTTTACGTTTTTGCTGTACGGTGGGTTGAACCATATGATATTTCTTTTCCTGTCGGCCTTTTTGTGTTCTGTGGTGAGTATGTGAGTGTTGCTGGGAATCCGTTATCTTTCAGGGCTGTTTCGTAGTCTTTCTTAGCTTTGTTAAATATAGATTCATTAAAGGAATTGTCGGAAATCCTGCGGTTAATCCATTTTGGTATCTGTTTGATTATAGAAAGCGGGTGGTTGGAAGATGTGTGTATATAGAGTGGTTTATCATTGGGTTTTCTGTATGGTTTGTGTGTGCCTTTTCTTAAGTTGAAGGTAACATCTAGAAAATCTACATCGTTTAGGTTAGTTTTTATATCTATCTCTAATCCGTTATTTTTTAAAATCTTTATTATTGCTTTTCTAGTTTTGTCTGTGTTTTGTTTGTTGCAGTTTCTTAAGATTATGAGACTGTCGCCCCTGTAGAGTCCTGTGTCGTTTCTATCTATTATTTTGCTTAGTTCGTGTAGTAAGTAAATACCTACGAAGAATTATCATTATTTACACTATTTATACTTGGATTATTCTCATCTTTTTTGTTTTTATCACACTTCAGTCATTGTACACTCCGGCTTTTATCAGCTGGCAAGTTATATTTAAGGCTCTAAATTCACCACTGAGAATTATCCCAGAGGACAATAGCCTAGTGCAAAGGTATCCAAACTGCGGCTCATGGGCCACATGCGGCTCTTTGACCTTTAATATGCGGCTCGTGGAGATATGTTGACTGGGCTTCTTTTTTCATCACAATTAATATAAAAGGTAAATAAGAAAAATTTCAAGCTCTATAAGTATTTACTGGCTAGGATTTTTAAACTACAATAGATTAAAAACCTAATGTTAATGTTAATGTCTATAATATAGATATGTATAATATATTTATATATTATAATATATATATATAATATATATCTTATAATGTAATATATATATAATATAATATATATCTTATAATGTATATAATATATATATATCTTATAATGTATATAATATACATTATATAATTATTATATAATATATATTATATACATATTATATAATATATAATATATATAATATATATCTTATAATGTATATAATATATATTATATATATTATATAATATATATAATATATATATATCATATAATGTATATAATATATATTATATAATATATATAAAATATATTACATAATATATATAATATATATTATATAAAATATATATATAATATATATATATCTTATAATGTATATAATATATATTAAATAATATATATAATATATATTACATAATATATATAATATTATATAGTATATATAACATGTTATATAATATATAATATATATTACATAATATATATGATGTATATTCCATAATATATATAATATATTATATAATATATATGATATATATTACATAATATATATATAATATATATTATATAATATATGGTACATAA
>OZ038477.1:53746419-53901419 GCA_964036315.1 Acanthosepion esculentum | reverse complement strand
ATATATATTATATATATACATGTTATATATATATATATTATATACATACATATTATATATATATATTATATACATATTATATACATATTATATATTATATACATATTATATATATACATATTATATACATATTATATACATATTATATATTATATACATATTATATATATATATATTATATACATATTATATATTATATACATATTATATATATATATATTATATACATATATATATTATATACAATATATATATATTATTTACATATATATATATATATTATATATGTATATATTATATAAATATATATTATATACACATATATATATATTATATACGTATATATTATATATATATATTATATACGTATATATTATATACACATATATTATATACACATATATATATATTATATACGTATATATTATATATATATATTATATACGTATATATTATATACACATATATATATTATATACGTATATATTATATATATATATTATATACGTATATATTATATACACATATATATTTATATAATATATATTTTATACATATATAATATGCATTATATAATATATATTATGATATATATTATATACAAATATATTATATAATATATATATCATGATATATATATTATATACATATATGTTATATAATATATATATTATATACATATAATATATATATATTATATAATATATGTATATGTTATATAATATATATAATGTATAATATATATATATTTTATAATATATTTATATTATATATATAATATTATATACATTATATATATATATAAATATCAATTTTGTCTGAATTTCTTACTTATTTACACTATTTATATTCAAACTATTGTCTTCATCTTTGTTGTTTTTATCAAATAATCTCATTTTTGTTTAATTTTCTGGCACAAACTATTTTATTATATAAAAAGTAGCACTATAAATGACAGAAATATTTAATTTTGCAATTATACCATACATATCAAATTATCAGAAACTTTATGTTGATCTGTATTTTCTTGTTCATGTTAAATACTTTCTGAATGTTAAATTCAATAAAAATTCCATTCCTCATTGAATTATGGAGTTCTCTTTATCAAGTTTAATTTCTCCTACAACACCAGAAGAGTCCTCTAGTGCAATTCACACTTATCTATATAATAGACACTTCTTTTGATGTAAATAAATTATATATAAAAAACAATGAAAATAAGTAAATGTCTACTGAAGTGTGAAACCATGCTAATTTGTGTGTCTACATAGTTTATATCTATAGACACTATAGCCAATGTTGCACATTTTACCCTATAAATATAACACATTTTAAACATGGGTATGTATAGGTATTGTAGGCTGATAAAAGAAATTTCAGACAGAATAATAATATTTATAGTATATTAATAGGCTAACAGACACAATATAAACATTTTGTCTATTGGTCTAATAATATACAATAAATATTATTATATCTTTTTTCTTTTTTTTTATTTTTCATCAGTCTTCCATACCTACAACCTGTAAAAAACATACATAAATTCTTTCTCTCAATATATACACTGAGGGGAAACAAATATTCGTACACATACAAATTTTTAATTTATTGTATTTCTAACTAATGAATGCACATACTTTTCCTATAATTAACTGGACACATATGCATAATAACTAAATATGCATAGAAAACTGAAAACATTTGATTTAATAAAAATAAATCCCATTTATCCATTTTAATGGCGTGGAAAAAATATTGGTGCAATGCAAATTTCAGATTTTAAAACTTTTGCTTTAATACTCTAGATTATTCAAGTGGAATATTCTAGAATGTTCCAGTAATGTTATCAGTAGGTATTTTTAGCCAAAAAAATACAAACAGAACATTCTGTAATTGATATTCATGCAAGAAGGTTATCATCATGGCAAGAGGTAAAAAAATAACAAATTTACAAAAAAAATTGATCGTTAAGCTTTGGACTGAAGATAAAAGTTGCAGGAAAATCTCAGACAACCTGAATATTCCATTTACTACCTTTACTTTATTCATTGCAAGGTATAAAAATCTCAAAACTGTTGAAAACCATAGAAGAAGAGGTGCTCCACAAGAGATTTAAGATCTTCAAGGAAATTAATGCATTAAATTAAACAAAATCCAATGGTTACTCAACAGTTGCAGGATGATTTGCTTTCATCAAGAATCTGTGTCACTAAACAGACAATAAGCAATGAAATACATAGGAACAATCTAAAGTTACACTCACCTTGGAAAACTCCACTGCTATTGAAAAGACAGAGAGATGCCAGGTTGAAATTCATTTGTTAACATAAGGATAAGAAAAAAATGTATTGGGAAAGAGTATTATGGACAGATGAAACCAAAATTGAGTTGTTTGGATGTAATTCTAGAAATCATGTATCGAGAAAAGATGGTGATGCCTTCAAACAAAAGAACACAGTTCCAACAGTGAAATTTGGTTGTGATAGCATCATGGTCTGGGGATGTTTTTCTGCAAAAGGTACTGGCAACATATCAGTAATAGATGGTAGAATGAATGCTGCAGCATATCAAGATATTTTGGAAGCAAATTTAATGATTTCAGTTAAAAAGCTTGAACTTCTTCTTGATTGGATCTTCCAAGATAATGATCCTAAGCACACTGCAAAATCTACAAATGGCTTGCTAAAAATAATGTAAATATCCAGAAGTGGCCAAGTCAGTCCCCAGATTTAAACCCAATCAAGAATCTGTGGTGTTATGTGAAAATTCAAATCCAATTGAGAACTCCAACAAACATTCTGGATCGGAAGACCATATGCGAAGAAGAATGGAAAAAAAAAAACAACTAAAATTTGCAAATCATTAATTGAGAACTACAATAAGAGGTTGGTTGGTGTAGAATTGAATAATGGCTATTCTACAAAGTATTAAATGAAGATTATGTATTCTTTTTTGTATAGTACGAATAGTTTTTCACCCATTAAAATGGATAAATAGGATTTATTTTTATTAAAACAAATTTTTTTCTGTTTTCTATGCATATTTCGTTATTATGCATCATGTGTACAGTTAATTATAGGAAAAGTATGTTTATTAATTAGTTGGAAATACAATGAATTAAACATTTGTATGTGTACGAATATTTGTTTCCTCCCCACCCACGACTGTATATATGGTGAGGGTTAATACATAGCTCTCCAATTCCTCAATCCAAGATGCCGAGTTCATTACATTCGCTTATGTGCAAATAACCTCAGAAAAGGTATGAATCCGTGTCTTCTCCTGCTAGCTATGGATAAATAACAGGACAGACCGGGTCCTATAGCCTTGGGTGACAACTGGTCTAGAAGGAAAACTCTAAATTCAAAGCCTGAGGGTCGTTTGGGGACCTTTTAGAACACTATGTGCACTTGTTCACTGTATTTGGTTTTTCCGAAAAATGTGGTTGCTTCTACCACTATAATTAAATCACATGTAGTAGTAGTCTGATTGTTTGGTTCTAAGAACTAAGCTGCTGTTGAAAATGACAGGAAAGCCATATATATATATATATATATATATGTGTGGATTTATTTTTAATCTAAAAGTTTTATTACTTCAAACACTATTTCCTTAAAAAGTTAGAGATTGCTGGACTGTGAAGCTCTCTGTAGCCAAGTGGTAAATTATGCCAAATCAAACAGTAGTTTCTCCTACAAATGTTGATGCAGGTTCAATCTTTACCAAAGAGGACATTTTCTTAAGATTTTTTGAATGCACAAAATGATATACTTAATACATAATCTAAAATAAAAATAGGGCTTCTAATTCAAAAACAAGTATTTATTATAATGCTGTTTGAAGTAATATATATATATATATATATATATATATACATACAATATGAGATAACAATATATATTTTTATATATCAGGTGACAGTATTGAGGAAATTGTAAGACAAAAGAGAAAAAGTTTATTTAATTTCTTGATGGCTGTACAAAATTGATTAAGAAAAATTCCAAAATTTTCTTTGAAATAATTTTTATTTTCCCCAAGTACTTTCAATCTCATCTGAGACCATCTTCAGGGGTTGCATATCTATTGATGTGTTAGCTAATTTTTTTTTCTTTTTTTACCTCAATGCAAGGGAGGTAACTTACGTAATTTAAAAAAACATTTTTTTAAAAGATTTTTTTAATTGTAGGATCTTAATTTAATATTTTTTATATAACACTTTGCTGCTACAAACATTTAAGAACTTTGTTGCTATACTCATAGTTGACTAAGCTGGAGGAAAAAAATCTAAAAAGACTCATAAACTCTAATATATCCCCCACTGATCCAAATAAAAAAATAAAATTATATACTATACTAAATTTAATACAACCAACTTAGTTATCCATAACAACTCTTTTCCATCAACTAGCATCTTAGGAAAGACCAACTTCATATATCAATTTAAATGTCCTTTGGGAGATTGCACCTATGATAAAAAATCTTTTTAAATTTTTTTAAAAAATCACATAAGTTACCTCCCTTGTATAGAAGTAAAATAAAAAAAAAATAAAAAATAAAAAAATTTAATTCACAGTGTTAACACATAACACATCCATAGATATGCAACCCCTGAAGATGGTCTAAGATGAGATTGAAAGTACTTGGGAAAATAAAAATTATTTGAAAGAAAATTCTAGAATTTTTCTTAGTTTTCTACAGCCACCAAGAAATTAATTTGTGGACTTAAAATGATAAAAACTAAAATAAAGGCATAATACATGTAAATTATTTAACCAAACATGCTGCCTATATATATATATATATATATATATATTTAGGCAGCATGTTTGGTTAAATAATTATTTTTAGTGTGCGTGTGTATATATATATATATATATATATATATACACTAAAAATAATGTTTGAAGTAATGAAAATATGTTGAATTAAAAAATAAAATCCATTAATTCTTTTGAAATTGCTTTGTTCACATTTTGGATATGAAACTGAGCAGATATGGGTTTTTAGAAAAATCTGAATTAGTGAATGTGCTATTGAGGCAAACAGAACCTTACTTGAATATTAGACTCCCCATAGCTGAGTGGCCAAACCATACTGGTTCAGATGGTGGTTTCTCCTGCAAAGGGAGACATAAGTTCAAATCATACCAAAGAGCATAACTTGTCTTCAATTTATAGGCCAGTAGACAAAATAAGCACTGCTTAAGGCAAATATTATTAAACATTTTGAGTGATTGATTTTAATGATCGAATTTCAAAATTACAAATAATCCTTTACGTAAGAAATTGTCCAAAATTCATTTTGGAAGAAATATGGTCCAAGCTTTTGACTTTCTTAAGTCATCATCAGCGTAGCTAGAGATAAGTTTAACAAAACATTCATCGTCTTGTCAGCCCAACTGCAATTGCATTATCTTGCAAAAAGAGAATGACTTTCCATAGCTTCCCTCATTTTCCATTCAACATTTCTTTTAATCACTTTAAGTTAGAATAGTATTCTGCATCAACTATTTGGCTTTTATAAAAATAGCTAAAATACTTTCCTTATCCCCCAAAATTTTGGCCATAACCTTTCCTGCTGCCCATTGGATCTATTGAGAAACAATGCAAGGATTGTTGTTTGGTTCTCAGATCATACAGATCTAACCAATAATGGCATCCCAAATTTCCAGAAACTGGTTCTATAAAGGCAGGTTAACTTTAGGATCATATTCTGCTTATTTTCTTTTCAATTGAAGAATGGAAACAAGTCACTTTATATAATATCAAAAAGAATTAAACCATTTATTAAGACATTTCCAGATTTAAATTCTGTTCTTATCATAGTTTGGTTCAGAAGTCTGATGCTTTTTGACTGTAGTGTCATCAGCTGTGTTAAGGTTTCTTAGCCACATTTGAATTGAATCGCTGCAGGCCCAAAGATCCAATAGAACATCTACCAAATTTATGACTAAAAGATTTGCCACATTTTTAACTTCAAGACAATTTCCTTTGTCAAAATAAATTATGTTCATCACAGAAACCCTCTTTCAGCCTTTGCAGAACTTACTGCAATGGTATTAGCTATTTAGGTATTATATATCAGCTATCAATATATAAGATTATTTTCAGATAATCCGACAACGGCTTTTATAATTTTAAGAATTGATTTGCAGGAACCAGTACCAACTGTTAGGATGCCACCAGTGGGTTTAATTAGATTTCAAGCGAGAAATCATTAAAAAAACACACATAATCAAACTGAAAATGCTGTAAAATAGACTTGGAGATATCCACTTGATATATGGCATTCACTTGGCTGGCTGATTCTGTGTACCCAACTACTTTCGAATTGTAAAATCAAACCTCTTCCCTGGATATTTCTTGTCTCAGCAATTCTTTTGGCAGAGATTTATTAAACTCAGGTGATGAATATGAACAATTCCAGGAATTAACACCATTGAATGCTTCTCAGATCATGCTGCATCTTAAGTCTCAAAATCTGTGCTGGAAGTTGACATGCTACTTCTTCACTGCCGAGTATGGCAGGTAAACTTTGCTTGCATCAGACATTCATGAATCTACTTTGTAGTTTGCTTTTACAGGAAGAGCAACTTTCATGAGAGTTCAGAGTTCAACATTTGAAAATTCCACTTTTCACTGACATGATTCACAGAATGAGCTGAAATTCAACACAAGAATCCTGAAAATTGGCATTTTACAATATAAAAGAAAAATCTTTCCAGCTGGAAAGATTCTTCTTTGTCTAACTCAAATTTTGGAAAGTGAGTGGAGCCAAAAACTTTTTAGCACTCAATAGTAATAATAAATCTATAAATATTTCTGTTCAAATTTTTAGTTAAAATTACATTTGATAAAAAATTAAAAAAAAAAAAAGTCCTTATAATTTTAACGCTTTCCTGATTTAAATAATGTTTTTAAAATCAATCTATAATAGTACAGGAATTTATACCTGTAAAATAAAACTTCAGGGTAACTCAAGTTCCAAGTTTACAGTTTGTTTTTAGAGTAATTACTACAAATTTTGTTGTAAACTGCAAAATCTAAATCAAAATTTAACATTATAATTGACAAAATGGGTCCCTGCTCAATTGGTTAAGTCATCCAAGTAGTCAAGAGGACTGTAAATGATTTTATCTGGGTCTGGAGCAATGGCAGTTTTATGATGACCAACAGTAAAATCAAGATGTAAGTTTCAAAGCACCACTCACTATCCAGAAGGATCAAGTGACACTTGGACAGAAGGTAAGGAATTCCAGATATATATTCAAGCCACATTCTAGATAAGGTCAGTCACAAGCTGTCCATGGAGATGTAGAGTCAGTCAGTCAGAATCATGGTTAAAATTACAGAGTAAAAAATATGTAGCAGTGAAGTGAAGCACAGTTTTTGCTGGCCAAAAGGAAAATCTAGTCCATTAGCCTGTCATAGGAGATGATGATAGCAGTGATGATATCTCAAGTACCACTTACAAACCCCAGACAGTGCTAGGTGAATCTATGAATCCAGCATACTGAAAAGAAGATACATGTTACTTTTGCTTACCATGGTGATATTTCAGCTTCCATTCCTTTGTCAAGCATAACCCAGGTCTTTCCCAGGTTTTGTTCACACCAATACAAATGAGATTTGAACCATGGGGTGTGGCAGAAGCCAACCAGTCAGTGAAAAACTACCCAAGAACCTGGTTGTATATTTGCACAATCATAGCACATACAGTCCTGGAGTTTTCCAATTACAACCTTGTGTTACTGAAAACACCACTCACTTCCTTTCCTTTGCAGCATTAGAATCAATGAACAAAAATAAACTAAAACATGCACACTTGTATGAAGTTGTTTCAATACAAGAGTGGTCCTTTTGAATGTAGTTCAAACTAAACATTCCTAACGACAAATACAGAATTAAATACTTAGCCAACTCAACATCTGTCTATATTTCTGAGATGAGGTATTGTAACTATTTACACCATTTACCATATTTCTTCCAAAATGAATTTGGACAATTTCTTACATAAAGGTTATTTGTAATTTTGAAATTTGATCATTAAAATCAATCACTCAAAATGTTTAATAATATTTGCCTTAAACAGTGCTTATTTTGTCTACTGGCCTGCACACTGAAGACAACTTATGCTCTCTGGTAGGATTTGAACCTGTGTCTCTCGTTGCAGGAGAAACCACCATCTGAACCAATATGGTTTGGTCACTCAGCTATGGGGAGTCTAATATTCAAGTAAGGTTCTATTTGCCTCACTAGCACATTGTTTGGACTGTTTATCTTTATTGCCATATTCGTGTTTCGGCCATTGTGTGCTCCGGCCTTCTTCAGGTGATATACATTGAAATTTTGAGTCAAACCTTTTAGTCCACAAGATTTTTCTAATATCACATGCCATGCCTCTTTAGGATATCTCTGTCTCGGTTAATTCCTTTTAATTCCCTCTCCGTTTTGTTCCTTCTGCTGTGGCCAGGTATTGGCACTGTGGCTTAGTAGCTGATTTCCAGTGATGTTATTTAGTCTCTGGATAATCCCCATTATTCTATTATTGGCCAACACATATCAGCAGATAAAAAGAAAGAAATCCTTGACATAGAAGAAAGTGTGATAACAATTGCTTGATGAAATAGTCACAAGAAGCTTTTTTCTTGAAAATGTTATACATTTACCAATAATTTTCAAATTAAGTTTTTCATGATTACAGATATTATTTTTAGTGGATGCATGTTTGAGTTGATATCAGTTTTTTTATTTTCTTAAAACAGTTAAATTAATATCAATTGGCCTAGATCAAAAAGTCCCGCTAAAGAAAAATGTGCTTACCTAATTCAACCCCTTTTTCCATTATGTTCGATTCCTGTCAGGAAGCATTTTTCCATTAGCAGCACATCTCAATCTAGTTCACTTGTGATACATTGTGAATTTCCCAAAGACTATTTTTTTCACATGCTCAAAAATTATGTTGCAATCAAAAGATGTTCAATGGACAAATGAATTCCACCAAAACAAACTTATTTAGGGTTAAAAAAAGAAAGTAGTGTTTATATACCAATCATGAGTAAACATAGTATTGAAGGAGGAAGTGGGTTGTTTATTTATGACTATGCCATCCTAAGAGGTTGACATTAATTTCACTGTTTAAAAAATCAATTTAAAAATTCCTGTGTTGACGTTTTGGTTATGAAAATGAGGCTAGTAGATATAGATTTGAAGATGACCAGTGTGACTTAAGGTCACATCATCTTTTAAACATTAGTTCCCATATAATCACCGAAGTTAAGCAATGTCAATACCCTGTGAATACCAGATGCTGTAAGCTTGGATGTGCAGGTGGTGCGATGGATAATGGCTTCAAATTGTTAATCAAGTTCCAATTCCCGTAGGATGTGTTATTTTCACTTACACAAAAATACCCTTTGGAAAGGCATGAATCCACCTCGTTTCTTCCCAGCTATGAGTTAATTAGTTAGACATGTATCAATAAATCATTATTATCTCCAATAAAAAAATTTCTTTCAATCTAAAAATTTTTTCTGGTCTTAAATAATATGCAAAGAGTTGATAAGCCTTTAAAAAGCAAATTAATCAATCAATGAAGAGTGATATGCATTCCTTAAGTAGGTAATAGAGTCTTGATTTATTGTGATGGTGCCCAGTGACCAAAGTAGTAACGGCACGTTTTGGCTATAGGAATGGTTGCTCTGACACAAAAAGTGGATACATGTTCGATACCTATCAGCATTCATGTCTTTCTTTAGTAGGACTTCTCAATCTAGACTGGTTTACATTAATTTCACTGTTTAAGAAAATAAAAATCTGAGATGTCAATTCAAACACATGCACCCAGTAAAAATCACGTTTGTAGTCATGAGAATTAATGTCAGATTAAAAAAAATGTTTGATTAAAAATTACTGTTTATGTTTTGGGTATGAAAATGAAGTTAGCAGATATAGATTTGAAGAAGTTCTAACGAGAGGTGCGCATTCCTTAAGTAGGTCTTTACCATGACAGTTGCTCAGGGTCAAATTGGTAACAGCATGCTTGGACTATAGGAGTATTTTTCCTGATGGAAAGTGGGGATACAGGTTTGGGGGACATGTAGGACTTTTTAATCTAGGCTGGTTGATATTAATTTCAGTTTATAAAATAAAAAATAAATATGTCAATTCACTTGGCACCACTAAAAAGAAACCTGATTAATGTTGAGAGCAAATCTTTTCTATCTAAACAATCAATCCACACAGAATGCAAAGATGTGAAGTCAAGAAGTGATCAAAACGTTCAGCAAATAATGAATAAATTAATTTTATTCAACAACAGATGCTTACATAATTTATCTCCTTTGTGATGTTAGAAATTATCCACTGAACATTTTGATCAATCTTTACAGAAGGGTTGATCAAAAAGTTTAAATAGGAATAAATAAATAAAATTTCATTATAATGTAGACACATTTGTTCTGATGGTTATAGAATTATTCCTGGAACTAAAAATTTTCACTGCTACTAATTAGTCATTAGTAATGAAACTTAAGCAAACTTTTTGATCATATATATAGATTGTACAAAAGTACACAAATAAACATGGTTAATGTTTAACTGTTACTATATTGTGAAAAGGCCTTTTTGAAATGTTTTAAAAGCAAGGACAAGAATGAAAGTAAACAGCAAAATTAATGAGTTTATGAGCACACGACAATCATAAATACAGTATCCTAAAATGAATGTTGAAAGTCGGTTCATACAATTAATTTTGAATTTGTGCTTTTTTTCTTAAAGAACATAAAAACAAGCAAAGGAAATGCAATTTTGTTAGGTCATTTAATTGCTATAACTTTATTCAATTTATAACTTTTTAGTTCTAGTTTATTGGGGGGGTGCTGTTACTTGTTTTATGTTCAAAATGCTATTAAATGATAAAGAAACTGCATTTATTTTATTATAAAAGGCTTTTCTCAATATGGCATAAAATAATTATCTTGTGAGCAAGTTTCAAAAACAAAATGAACTTTTTTTTAATGTGTTTAATTCATGAAATTTGTGTTAATCTCTTCCCAACGTATCTATGATTTTCATTTTAAAATATATATATATATATGATTAACCATTGATTTGGTTCCAATGAGAAAGCTCATAGGGAAACAGAAAGGTGAGAAAAATAGAAAATGTGTCTTTCGTAGTATCGAGTAAAGAGAAAGTAAAAATGAGAAAAAGAAGAAGTCAACACCACATCAGAAGAATACAGTCATAAGTTGTTCTTGATTTCTGTATACGTATTAAGTGTAATAAATGTAATTGAGCTACTCTTTTCCAAGTTTATGAGAATCGGATGAAAAAAAGGCAATTATTAAACCCCCACCCCACCTCCCACTTTTGTTGATACCCCCACCCCCATAATCCAACATGTTTTTTTAAGGGCCATCAATTTAAAAAAAGAAAAAAAAAAACAAGAAATGATTCAGTGTCCATCATCCCATTCCTCCTCTTCCATCCAGCATATGAATGAAGATATATTCCAAGATGTCGGCATGGAAACACTGCCCAAAACCCAGCAGTCAAAACTTGCAGCCAACAATGAAAATGATAATGATAATAGTGATGGTCTGTGCTGATACTTCCAAGGTGGTTGGTGATGGTGATTGCAGAAATATTATAATGCCAATACTGGTATAGTCTGCAAGATAGAAACAAGAGAGAAAATACAAATACATACAGCCATTTTCCTCTATATGAATGTTTTTACTTTACAAACAAATATTTAGTCAGATTTTCCATGAATGTTGCAAGTACTCATATAGCTACAGGGAGAAAGTGGAGTAGCCCTCAGACCTGCAAAAATGATGTTTTAAAGATGGAGGAACATTACTGATTCCTCTCTTTAAATTAAAGTGATTCTTTTCATTATTAAAACTGATTTTTTTAAATGCTCTTAAGATTTTAAGTTCACAAGAAACTTTTATGTTAATTTGGCCACAAAATGCTTGCTAGTGATATTCAAAAACCACTTCTTTTCTTTAAGTTACTATCTTTACTTTTGTACTCTTTAACACATTTTGATCATTAGGGTTTCAAATAATGCAGAGGAATCATATTAGGGTCCTTAAAGGATTTACTGATGAAAAGGACAACCAAATATGAAGTAATTCATTCATCCAATGTTAAAACTATCAGTGTTGACAATATTCTAAAGTGAAATAAACAATGCATTTACCTTGACTTGTACTGAAAAGATCTAATTCTGCAAGTTCAGGCACTGTCTCTTGGGACCAGAACATCTTGGTCAATGTCATGCAGTACGACCTCGCTGCCAACTAAAGATACAAACAAAAAAGTATAAGAATCGAATAAATCTATATATCCATATTTAATTCCAAAGATACTTTTGAGAGATAAATGCCAAAATATTGGCATGAAAGCAGATCCAAAATAAACCAAAGACAAAAGTAAAAGACAGATTTTGTTCATAGAAAATTGTAAATCTTTTCAAAACTGAAAAGATTCTTTTAGTTATGCAAAGAAAATTTATAAATTTAAAATTATTGCACTAAAAATTATTCCTCAAGAACAAAATCAAAATGTAAATAGTATAAATATAAATAATTATCTTTTATAGAACACAAAATTTATATCATTGTTTTGTTTTTCTTAACAGAGTGATACAAAAGAGAAATGTATAAATAAGACAGAGACAAACTTACTCGTTTCATCAACACTAGGAATCCAAATTTCTGGCATTACACTGACTGTGGGAGCAGAAAATTCCTAAAAAGTATCAGATAAATATTTTTAAAATATAAAAGACCAAAAAAGTTTCAATAAATCCTGTACAAAATAAAATAAATTTGAAGCAAAGATTTTCAGTTAGAGCTTGTCATGAGACAAAGTATTCATTGCATTATTTAATAAAACATTATTATTTATTTAACAATAGCACAAAAGTTATCCTTAAATGCTAGCTTTATTATAAAAATATAAATATCTGTTAACAACCAGCAAATGATTTACCATTGTATGAAAACAAAATGATAAATTTAACATATACCTGTTTATTTGAAATTATTTTTTCTACTCAGCTACCAAAACAAAAGAGTCTAAAGTGTATTAAAATTCATATTTGGGATTATAAATTGCAAAAATCAGAAAATATTTTAAATCTAGAAAAAAATCTTAAATAAATTGCTACAGTTGCTAAAGGTTTTGCCCTGTTTCTCGAATTGCGTCATAGTTCTTGATATGGTAGCTCTTGAAAAACCAAACAGTTCAGCAACCTTAGTGATCGAGGCTCCTGCTATACGAGCTCCAACAATTTTCCCTTTTTCTAACTCGGAGAGGTCACGCATTTAGCTTAAATTTTACTAAATTCTAAAAATAAATAAAACAGAGAGTAAATTAGATAAATAAATGTATTTACAATAGATATAACCTGCAATTACAAAGTTTTAGTTAAAGTTCTTAATATAATAGGTCTTTGAAATATAGGAGTGGAATTTGCACCTGTTCCAATTATTTTGTCCAACCCCTGTATATCATTATAGTAAAGCAAAACTGTAAATTAAATCCATACAAGTACAAATTCAAATTCCTAAATATTAGTCAAACTGACATAAATCTATATACTAGTTATCTCCCTTTGTAAATTGTTTTTTATTCTTTTGCAAATTTCTGAAAATCAGACACTTCAAACGATAGAATCATCGTATTGTGCTCAATTTCTGACGTACCCATTTCACTCGTTTATTCGGTCTATAAGAGTTTCTAAATAAATCTTTTAATTCAGTATACAACAGACTACTGAGTAAAAAGTTTCAGCAGTGCCTGATTTAAGAAAATATTATCACTTCAATGATTTCATAATATACTTTGAATGTATTATCTCATAAAGAAAAGATTGAATTTAATGCAAATCATCAAGAGATTACAGAAGTAAACATTATTAATATATATTGTCTATACTGCGAATAGGTTTTTCTGTTGTCAATAAATTTCACTGTGTTGCATTGTGTTTTTACTATTGTTCACCCAATACAAAGCCTAGGTGTTACTCTAGCTGGAGAGTTACTAAATGGGGAAGTTATACGGGTATATAGGGAGGGAGCAAGGATGGCATATTATGAGGATATGTAGGATAGATTTGACCCTCAACTTGAAGGGATTAAGACTGTAGTTATCAGGGAAGCATCCTCTGGAGAGAACTTTCCACATTGCAAACATTCTACAGGCAAATTAACTCCTCTAATTACCATTTTAATAAATTGAATTGGGTTTCAAAGAGTTAATATTCAGTAACTTTAAATGATCAAAGCATTAAGGAATAAATTCAGAATAATACAGTGAAAATATATTTTAAAAAATAATGACATTATTGAAAATGTTTACAAGAATCTAATGTACTTGATAGTTAGCTCATATACAAAAAGGTTGTGCTGAAAGTTGTTTAGCCCAACCCACTTGCCAAAATCTGACCAAATAAGTAAACATCACTTATTGTGGAAGGGAGGGGGGCTTGATCAGGTTAAGAGCTTTTCAGCAACCCCCTCATATTGCAGCAAATCTAGCAAAAAGTAATAAAAATGTGATTGTTAAAAAAAAAAACATGTTAAAATAATCCATTTATTTTTCATAATAAACAGCTTATCTTTTCTATATATTCATAAAATGAATGCACAATCTGTTCACTGAACAACATTAACAAATCTATCAAGACCTGACCTTGGAAGATTCAGAATTTTCCAATTCTAATACAGTTTGGCAAACATCTTCAGTTGGTTCCACAAGATCACTGAAAATTTAAAAAGAAAAACAATCAATTTTAACAAAAGGACAAAAAGATAATATATACGTTAAAATATACACATAGAATGTAAACTATAAAAAAAGATTACACTCTTGCTTAATAATATATTTCACTATTTTAATTAAGTTTTAATTCTCATTTAAAGCATATAAATAATTACAACAAAGTTAAATATATGTCAACAATACAAAATAAGATTATGTTAAACTCTATAACAGGTCACATTTCAAGCAGAATAGAATTCTTAAATTACAATTACATAATGTAGAATAGTATATCATAGTACAAAAGTTGGCAAATTAATTTCACAAGTTGTAGATAATGAATTCAGTGCTAACTGAATGTCTAATATAAACTTTTCCCAGACTCCATTTTAATTGATATGTCAATATAAGATAATCACAAATGTTCTGTAAAGAAAGCACACGAAAATATAAAAATAAAACAAGAATGTGGAATAATTAGAGTCATGTTTAATACATTAAGAAAACTGCATGCAGTTTTTATTTAGATATCTTCATAACTTCCCACCATCCTCCTCTATTTTAGTATAATTTCTTCTATTTGCTGAGAAAATTTTATAACAATTACATATTTTCCCATAAGAAATTATTTCAAACATTACTGATTGTTGTATTTTATTCTCAGCAGCAGAAATCTGATATGATGATTTTATTAATCTGTTTGCACTTGAGTTTCAAATAGAAGGGATGTTTGGATTAAAGGTAGTGGCTGGAATTTTTTTTTCCAGCAATGAAACACTGTCTTAGAATGTTCATGGCCTAAATTAAGAAGAGGGAGAAAATTTCCTAATATTTTATAAAAGGGATGGTTGGAATAAGTATGTGCCAGATGGACTTTTCTTCAGAAAGGAATAACCATCCCCATCTATCTATTTGAAAGTTAAAGGTAAGGTCCAAACTAATTAACATTGCTGACTAATGAACTAATGATACCAGCAGCACAACTAATAACATGCAGAGAAACCTTTCATTAATTTACTAACCAAAAATGGATCCAATATTTCAAAGAAATAAATTGTGTATGTTGTCTCTTTTGACATATAAAACAAAGTCTTGTTAAAAATGAATCAGTGAAATTTCTTTATCCTTTTTCCTTTTCTTACCTGGTTACCATATCAACAGTTTGGCTCTCTTCTACAATGTTCACATTCTGAACAGGATACCATGAAGATTCATTAGTTGTGCTTTCTACATCATTTTTCTCAGAGTGTGAGGGATCCGGTGAACTACTGTTTGATTTGCATAAGTATTGTTCATCACTGATAGGAGTCAGCTCTCCATCGTCTTTTTTATTCATATAGTCATTTACTTTTTGCAGAGCATCTTCAAATTTTTCTTTCCATTCAGACTCTTGGCCTTGTTTCTAAAGAATAATAATCACCATGTCAGGCAAATATTTGCTGTTATGAACATAAAACAATAAAAGGCTAATATTCAAATTGCTACACTGACATTTGTTATGAAAAATTTCAATGTTAATTTTCATATATCATGTTCAGGAAGGTGATCTTTAATTAAAAGCCCCACAACATAACCTAGAGATACACAAATCTTACTTCATGGTTTATTAACAAATATTTATGAAATTTGATAAAAATGGATAATTATCCTCTCTAAATTATATATTTCTTAAAATTTTCAAAAAATATCAATATCTTGTAATTTGAAACAGCCATGTTATTTTCAAAATCATTTGTTTAGAAAAAAAAAATGAAAATTTAAAAAACGTACTTCAAATGCTGGAATGTAGAAAGAAAGTATTCTAGATTTACAAGGCATCCAATTTCTTACAATAATAAATAAGTTGTATAGAAACAATGAAAATTTCAATTCTCAAATTTATAGAAACAAAATGATTGTTTTAATTTCTTTTTTAATTATGATTAAAATTAAAGTTCAGGCTCTTTTCCATTCTAAAAAGTGAAAACAGCAAAATGTGACAGGTGATTAATTATTATCAGATCATTGTAAAAGTTTGTGCCCAATTTTCATTGTTAATATAAAATGACTAACTTGACACTGGTGTTTGTTTTGGTGCATATTTCTGATCGAAACCTTGCATCATTCAGTTGCAAGTCAGACTTTGTCCACAAATGAATGCCTTAAAGACGATGGATGAAATGTACTTTTGTCATATTATGTTCTATGAATTTCAGAAAAATGTAGGCATCAGAACCACAACAAAAAAACATTCAGAACGTTTATTTGGATTGTACTCAGCTACTTGGATGGCCAAAAAGTAGTTTGACAGATTTCGTCAGGTTGATCTTAACCTAGATACTCTTCTTGCCATCATGGAGAATTAACATTTCGACGGAAGCGATTGCTAAAAGTTTGAAAATCAAGATCTCAACTGCCTTTACAATTTGAAGAGATTTGGGTTCTTTTACAACTTGACACGTGTGTCGCATTCTCTAACAGAACAGAACAAGCTCATTCATGTTTCTGCAATGATTTCTTTGGTGCTACACCACAAAAAGCAGTTGTACTTGGATAGAATTATCACAGGCAATGAAAAATGGATCATTTATGATAACATTCAATGCTAACGGAGTTGGAAACAAGCTTGTGAATGTGCAGAACCCATGGCTAAAACAAGCTTGCAGCGAGATAATTCACTTTGAGCTTCTTCCAATCAGCAAAACAATAATTGCAAAAAAGTATTGCAAACTAACTCACCAATCTCAATGAAGCTATTCAAGAAAAACCACCAATTTTGGTAAATCAAAAAGGTGCCATTTTCCACCACAACAACATAAGGCCAAATGTTGCAAAACAGACCTTGGTGAAGCTTAAAGAGTTGAAATGGGAAACTCTCCAGCACCCACTAAATTCTCCTAACTTGGTTCCTTCAGATGGTCATTTGTTCTGATCTCTACAGAACAATTTAAATGACAAAAAGTTTGTCTCTGTAAAGTCAGTCAAAAACTACCTCACAACCATCTTCCAACAAAAAACACAAAGTTTCTACAAAAATGGCATCGACAAGATTGTAGAATGATGGTAGACAGTTACTAAAAACAATGGAGGTTATGTATTTGACTAATAAATATTTTTTGTCAGTATGTAAAATTTTTGTTTTTAATTTTCTAATCGAGCACAAACTTTTGCTACGATTTAATACAACAATTATTATATGAAAGAAAACTTACAATAAATTCTTCCTTACGAAGATCATTAAATGAAATGACTGTATCTTTACTGTAACTTATCCCAAAACTGAAAAATAAAAATGAATAAAATTAATGTAAATTTAAATTTTATATATCCCTTAAATCAAATCAAATAATTGAAAGCATTTAAAAAGATTAATTTTAAAAAAATACTCACTCAAGTGTTTCTTTAGCCAATATCTCACCAAAGAAGCGCACACTGAGTCGGTAAATATGATGCTTTTTTGTGTATACTTTACTTATCTAAAATAAACAAATAAACAAATTACATAACAAAAGCAATAAAAGTTTGCTACTGATAAATATAAAACCAGGCAATGATGTTTTTAATATTTTTCTACACAATGTCAGATTTTATTAGGCAAACCAATAAACCAATGTTTTCACAATAAAATTGGTATTAACCAACATGTTGGTAAAGTTTTCAGGATATATTTATATATATTTTTAAATGCTTCAAGATATGGGCTGCCACAGCTCTCCACAGCTTCTTTTTCTTTAATATTCTTAATTGCTATGTCAACTTAGTAAATACAATGTAATTGTTTCCTGTTGCCTTCTCTAACCAAGTTTCAAGAGCTCAGTCTACCCTACTTATTTAACCCACAGTTACAGAGAGAAAAGATGGATTCTTGCCTTTCCCAAGGGCATAAGTGCAAAATGAACTTAACAGAATCTGATCTTGGCTCACTGCTTCCACTTTCCACACTGATATCTCTTAGCCTACACACACATATACACACACAGTAATGATAAATATATCATGTGAATTTCATCTGATAACATTTGTTTTTATTAGAAATATTTACCATAACAAATTTAGTAGTGTGAGATTTTACTATGCAACTCAAGGATTGTTGATCATATTGTAAATAAATATATAAAATAGTATAGTTACTGATATTTATTTTTTAATTTCAGATATATAAAGATAAAAAAAAATCACTGAGTGATAGAAACACAATAGTGAAGTTTGCAAAAAAGTTGAATAGAGATCACAGGACAATCAAAAATGAAATTGAAAATATTGGCAGGATAAGAACAAGAAATAAAAACTGGCTTTGAGAATGTCACAAAAAAATAAAAAAAGAAGAATTGAGAAAAATTAAGAGTTTTATAAACAAGAAAAGTGAATTGATCAGTAAGAAAATATTTGAAAAATCTGGTATTATGAATGTACACAAAGAAAAAAGATGCTGAATAACATTGTCTAAAGACACAAAAGCAAACAAACTCGAATCTTTAAGTAAACATTGCAAAAAGGAACATGTAATTTGGTTGGGTGAAAAAGTACATAAAAACTGATTTCTAAACATTGAATGGGCCTGATGGCTAGGATAGAGTTTAGAACTTTCAAGGAAATAATCAATCAACATTACTCAGAATTCCAAAAGTAGCAGGTGGTTTAATGTTTAGGGTTAGTATTGTAAGCAGCAAAATTATAAATGTCTTCAAAATTAATGATCGTTCAATATAAATGCAGAAAAGTTCCTGGATCAAATGAGTGATGCAAGTCACAATCAAGAAGCTTTAAACTGAAGAATGTATTCATGCAAGACATTCTGCAATGCTGACTATTGTCCACATTACCAAAAAAGGTTGCAACAATACCAAATTAATAAAACAGTTCCCAGCCTCCCAGGACAAAAACCCAGCTAGTCTATCAATAAGAAATGAAAATGGAAAACAATATTCAGGCCAAAAGAAAAATCTTGGGGAAATAATAAAAGTGGTTGCAAGCAAATGTTAAAGTCAAAACAGTAGAAAAGTTAAGAAAATCATTGAATAAAAAAGGTTAATGAATATCAAGGAAACTATATTTAACATATAAAATAATAATTTATTCAGGTACATGAGATATTTTGTTACATTATATTTCTCTGGACCATATATTTTTCATTTAGTGACAAAAATTTGTTGCACTTTTATTTGCTTAATAATCCAATATTCTCAAAACAAGTTGTCAGTATTATTAATAAGGTTAAATATTATAAGCTAAAACTAACATGCTATATTCCTTGTATAAAGCATATCCTGGTAATTCTACTAGCATCAATTGGCTAATACAAAATTTATTTTGAAAACATTGTGCATAATAAAATTTCAGCCTATAATGCATTTTTTTTAGAAATATTTAGATGCAAAAATTAAACAAAACAACAAATTTTGTTTTAATAAAGTCCATAAGTACTGTATTGAGTTCAATGTCTTAAAAGCTACACTGTGCAGATAATCATTGAAAATATGAAATATTTATTCACAAAAACTACACAGGAATAATGCAAACAATGTTTAGTTTCTGCAACAAAAAGACCCATTCAATATGATATGTGCATATGAAAAAAAAAGATTATAACAAAAATGAACATGCTGTAAATAATTTGTAAAACATGACAATTCAGTAGTATGTCAGTCTCAAAGTTGATTAAAAGCAAATGAAATCTCAAATGTTTATCCTTGGATAATTTACTGTTAACTTTTACTTGAAAGAGTCCCCCATTGGTATTTTATTGGCACTAATTTTGTAAAAAGTCATGTAAAAGTGAGTAAATCATTTAATGATGCATACCTGAAACTTTGAAAGAAAACAAAACAATACTAATTAAAATTTATTGTGCCTAGGAGAATTCATCAGCTCAAAAAAAGGCTAAAATTAACTGAGAATAATTCTAATTGGATAAAAAATATTAATGTATTTCTTATGCAAATTTTTATTGGATAGAAAATGCCAACAAAATAATTTTGAGTTTTATCAAAAATACTTGCTTTTATTTTTAACCTGGCGATTTTATGTTTGGAGTAAAATCTTAGCAATCACAAGGATTCCTATTGGTCAGAAAATGTAAATAATGAAAATTTAAATTTTTAGTCAGCCTGTCAACCTATTTCCACACAAAAAAATCTATGAACATAAATTATCATTAATTATACTGTCTGTTACAATTTATTAATATTTTCAACAATAATCAGGAATACAAAATTAAATAGCAAAAGCTGTATATAAAACATTAAAAAGAAATCAAAGATATACTTATATAAATGCATTTTTTTAATTACTGAAAAAGCATATTTGTATGCATTATTTTTAAACACGTTTAAATGTACTTGCATAATTATATTATGAATATTACAATTGAGTATCCATCATTTTTAAGTAATAAATAAAAAAAATGCATTATTGAAAAATAATAATAATCATAAACAAGGAAATATAGCTAACATTGACTACATTACTTTGCAAAAGCTCAAAAACACTGCATCATCATCATCACAATATATTTATTAGAGGGTCAAAAACAAAGAAATATTTTTTAAGCTCTATACCTAAGGCATTTAAGTGTTTAATATTAAACTGTTGCTTATATTTTTACCTTTAAGTGCCTTTCATGTGTATTGCAATCAGAGTGGTAATTTCACAATTGTATATTTTGATACCCACAATTTCTATGCTGATATCAAAAATAAAAGAAGTCTCTTTGCAATACACAATCATCTAAAAAACATAAAAATAAAATTACTTTGAAATATTTTTCTGCTTATTATTGAGAATCTGGTGTCAAGAGAAATGAATCCAGCCATTACACAACACAGCTAACCCCCCTCCCCAGCTTAATTTGCAGGGCGTTTGTTTTAAGAAAGCAGAAACTAAACTAATTAGAGTTTCAACTTAATGTTTTCCTATCAATTTACGATTGGTTTTCTTAAATAACAATAAAAAAAAGATTTTGAAATTTTCTCTTACCAAAGCTGGCCAGAATGGATATTTGTTAAATTTCACCCAAACTGTATCATTTTCCACTACAGGAAGATCTGTAAATACAAAACATGCCAATTTTACAAATTGTGAATCCAATATTTTAATTCGTACTTGAAAAAATAAAACACAAACTATTACTACTTTTCAAATTTATAGCATAAGATCTTGGAAAGTTACTTGGTTAAACTGTACTCAAATTCTAAAAACTGGACTTTTAATTTTAGTGTTTAAACAAGTCCCAATTCATCTGCATCTCTCTTTTTATATATATATATATATATATCTTTATATGTATAAATTAGAAAGGTGAAGAGAAAAGGAAAATTGTTTGTATTAATATTCTTTCCTTGACTATTTTTTCTTTGCTAAACTTGAAGATATTTTTGTACATTTACAGTTCATGTGACCATTAGTGAAATTCTAAAATTACATTTTTCAACTGCATGTTAGTATTTTAGTAAATTGTTATAACATGATGAAACAAGACTGGCCATTTCTTGCTTGGCTTCACTTGTTTTTTATATCACCAAGTAAATCAGAAAAATAAAGGTTTCCAAATTACTTTTGCCTGGAGATGAAAAACACTAATCAAGTACAATTATAAAATCCCTTAACAGTTTTGATTTAATAATACAGCAAACAAAATTACTTAACTGAAAATACTTTCAGAAATTAGGATAGAAATCAAAAGAGAATTGTTTTTCTTTACCTGATTTCATTGCACTTAGACCTGCAACTTCGTCATCAGTACTGCAAGAGCTATCATCTGAATAAGCAACTTTGTTGTCAGTGTTCAAAGCAGAATTAACTTGTCTGAAATGAGAAATAAGAGTGTGAATCAACAAGCTATACTATATCCATATAAAGACAGCAGGTGTGACAGGATACAAAACAAGAAATGATAATCAGCAATATATAAAATAAAATATTTGTGATACAGATCCAGAAGACAGATTCAAAATGAGAGTGTATGTGTATATATATATATATATATATATATATATATATAAAACAAAGTGATTTAAATTTTTACAATGACAAAATTTCAAGTAAAACTGGGATAATCAGCATCAATATCTGATATTAGGTTGTTAAATATATTCATTCATTTCTTCTGATGTTCTGTGAATGATCTCAAATAATCTTTTGTAGCCTTTTTTGCTTATGAGTAACTCTGGTCATCCTGTCAAACTCTTGCCTAATGTTATTGCAATTTTTATTTTAGATTAGGTACCCCTTTGAGATGGAATGCCAAGTAAACAAAAATGAGCATATTTGACATATCACAAAGCTGCTCGAGATATTTGCTCTGTGTACAGAGATGACTTCATTATCAAGAGAATGGCACATAAATGGTTTTCCCATTTCAAGTAGAGGAAGTGCAAAGTTACAGACTCTCTGCATTCTGACCAGCCTGTTCAGTTTGTTGAGAACCAATTGCACACACTGATTAAAGAAGAACTGCACCAGACTACTAGGGAATTGGCTCAGGAGATGGCAAGCTCTCATGTTAATGTCACTCATCTTCATTCAAGTCCAGAAATACAGTGCATGGGTGCCACATGCATTGGCCAAGAGAAACAAACTCCAGTGCTTCTCCATTGCCAGCAGTTTACTCACTCGATACCAGGCTACTTGTGGATACAAAGAAAGATTATTTTACTGTATTACAGGGTTCCCATAGATCTGTGTAAAAGAATTCAAGGACTTTTCCAGGAATATGTTAAGAAGTTTCAAAAACTGAAACTGGTGCACGTGTACACACAAAGTGAATGTTCAGAAATTTCAAAAACACAAGCTTTGTGATTTATATTTTAATAGTTTGACAGATGGGATGTTCAAAGAAAAGCTACATCTGGTTCCAATAATTCATGCCACATGGATCAGTTGAAAGCAGTGAAGAAATCAAAGTATTGGAGACTAAAATACCACTGAATGCAGACCTGGTTATGTTACACATTTTGTGTAGCCTTCTACACAGTTTGGAGTTCTACTACACTTGAAAATTTTGAATTACACACTTTAATTCTTACTGTTACACATTTCAGCTATTTAGATTACTCGTGGTTTGTGAATGTCACAAAAATTCATGACTGCTGCGCATTTCCTGTGAAATTATGTATAATGGTTTTAATGAAGAGAACTACAAATAGAAAATTTCACAAAAAGTCTGCGTATTTTAACTACCCCTACTACTCATGGTTTTTGTTGTACATGGCATAGAACACAATGATGTTTTCTGTTCATCTAGTTTACCATTCAGCTCCTCTTCCAATCTGGATATCTCTATAGATTTGTCCTTTGCAGATCTTTGTATGGCATTGGACTTTACTATAAGTACAAAGGTTCTGAATCTGTTCAGCTTTCTCCACATAGCTGTCAGCTGACTTGCACAAATCTTGTGTACAACTTTCAAGCTTGACTTTTCTTGGTCTTCAGTTCTTCAATTTTCATAAGCTTGGATTTCCGTCTTTGTCCAGCTGCTTCTTCCCGCCTTTTTTATTTTTCAGCCTCAAGATATTGGTTGCATGCTGTTCTGGCATTGGAAGCACTGCAGAGAAGAGCCTTAGTTATGGGAACATTCCTAGTACCTCCAACTGTGGCCAAATATTCCATGACAATGCATTGTGCAACCAGAGTCTGCTGTTTTATATTGCCAGTGGAAATTTCCTTATTAACTGAGAAACCTCTTTCCACTGAGTCCTGTCTATGAGAGAGTACCAGCAATCTGCAAACAACTTTCCATAGTTTTTGTTATTCTGTTGCTCAACAAAAAAAAGTAGAACAAAGTGTCCAGATGGTCTTCATGCTTGCTGAAATTCTTGAAAGTAATATTTCCAGCAGCCTCCTCCTTGAACTCTTTGTACTGACTGATGATGTCATCAGAATCATACTTGCTGACTTGTTTTCTGCCCATCATGTAAGAAAGACATCTTTTTAGATTGTCTTCTGTGGCAAGCAATTTTTTTTTCACAAATGCATCCAGAGTTCAGCCATACAAGTGACCTTACAAGAGGATATCTAAGGGGAGAATTTGCAAAAGTTTCTCAATGATGGTGATGAACATCGTCTTTGTTACAATTCTGTATGAAAAAAGATCTTTTGTTGATACATTTCCTTTCTTGGATAAATTTTGCATCGCCCTATCTGCCAGAAATCCATACTCAATCTTAGTAGTATCTTTATGCATGTTTAGGTTTGACAAAATTCTTACAAATTCATCCGGTTTGGAAAATGTAATTATCTTTTTAGTATGCCCTTCCTTTACAAATTTTAAGTTTCATGATTCTGCTAAAAAGATCATCTGTAAGAAAAGGAAGCAACAGTTTATCACTCTGGTATTTTATCAGAAACAGTTCAATGTCTTTCGAAACAAGCACAAAAATCTGCAATTTCACTGGATATAAAATCTCATTAACATTTGACTGAATTGCAGAGAAGGACTTAGTCTGGGAACATTTTTTTGTTTCAAATTTCATGACATCTGGTCAAATATCTAGGAGTCACACAGATGTTTGTACATTTTCTAACCATAAATATAATAATTTAATACAAATTCAATGAGTGTGAATTCATTTATCTTTGATGGAGATTTTAACTTGTCTATGACGACTTTTATTTTGCTTTTCTTCTTTTCTTGTTGAGTGAGTGTAGCAGCTAGAAGATACACTTTCAAATTCATTCTCCCTTTCTTTCTTGTCACCTAGATGAGAAAATACAGAAGTAACTACAAGGTCATGAATTCATTCTAATCAAGGAAACAAACTACCATTCACAATAATTGCCAAATATTACTAATGACTAAAAGAACATTTTTCTTAAAGGAGAATTTTTGCTTGTAAAAAAGCCAGATTTCTGGGATTTGGCATTTTGACTTTCATGAATTGAGAAAAGGGATGTGTGGGCAGCCCAATTTAGAAAATTCCAGGACTTTTCAAGGAGCTTTTGAGTTATTGCTGTTTTTCCAGGACTTTTCAGGCCCTGAAAAAGGCCCTGTCAACTTTCCAGGACTTTTCAAGGTTTCCTGACCTTATCACCGGGGACGAAAAATGGTGTCTTTATGTGAATATGAAGCAAAGAAAAGAATGGGTGAGTTCCAAAAAGCAGGCAATACCCCAAACCAAGCCAGAGCTGCATCCACATAAATGAATGAACTGCATTTGGTGGGATTGGCAAGGATTAATTTACTATGAAATGCTTCAAAACAACCAAATAGTCAATGCTAAGCTGTATGTTAAAAATATGAACAAGCTCAAAGAGGCAAGTCAGCTGAAAAAACCTGGCCAGCAATACAGTGTGATTATTCAACATGTCAATACTTGCTCCTACATCGATAACATGACCAAACATGCAATTAAAGAGCTCATTTGAGAAGTTTTGCCGCAACCACAATATTTTCCTGATTTAGCCCCTTCAGACTACCACCTTTTTTGGTCACTTTCTAACAATTTGAGGGGTGTTTTGTTCAACAATTATGTAGAACTTAAAATGTTGCTTGATGAATTTTTTGAGTTAAAGCTTAGTGATTTCTATTGCCGAGGAATTGAACAGTTAGTGGATGATTGACAGGAGGTTGTAAACAATGAAAGGGAATACATTGTTGAATGATTTATCAGAACTATTAATTAATAAGAAGAAAATAAATTATAAAAAATGAATTAATCTAACAACCTAATAACTATTTTTAAGAGCAAACAATTTTTTCAAGAACATATTTTTATGTGGTTAGTGAAAGAAAAGTGTAATCCTTTTTCTGTGATTTTCTGTACAATAACATTGAAGTCAATAGGATAGCAGCATAAAGGCTTTCAGTTAATTTCAATGAACTATTTTATTAACATGAGTTGCAATCATATTAAGTGCTTAATAGTAATACTTAAAAGTTCCGAGTGAACAGTGATAGAATTAATTTTCTCTTCCAAGAAAAGAAAAAAAAAGTTGAAAGAATATGCTAGAATGTTCTAAGCCTGACTGAAAAGAATCACCTGGAGCAATGAAATGTACATACTATTCACCCTGAACTTTAACACACTTAGTACATCATTTTACAAGTTTCTTCTATGTGCTGTGTCCCTCCAGGACATACACAATCATGATTCTTCACAACCTCCTATCTCGTGGCTCTTAGCAGTTTTCCTCCCTTTGCCCCACCCCACAAGCTCGTCAAGTGACTTGCTGCCTACTCCTATTCCTCTTGCCCTTAATATGCCCCTCGAGGGTTCAGTTTTCCAAGCCCTCCTTCCTCTTTATGAATCCAAAGAATTTCAGCTCTCTTTTCCTGATTTTGGGTATAAGTTTTCGTTCAGTTCCTATTTTCTTTAAGACTCCCTTGTTGATTACTTGCTCCATCCATAGAATTTTCAGTATCCTTCTGTAAGACCATATTTCTGCTGATTCCAGTTGTTTCCTCATCCTTAGGGAAATTGTTCTGATGTTTGGTCATTGAAAAATATTATCACCTCCAAATCATTTGAAAATTTTGTTTCAAACTCCATTTAAAATTTTGAAAAAGGAAATAGTCAAATGGAGCAAGATTTCGTAATCATGGTAGACACCGAAATCCAAAATTCTTCAAAACATCCGTTATCTTACCAGCCTTGTGAACAGGTGCAGTGCCCTGCCTTCACTGATATTTTTTCAATAGCTTCTATGCAGCAAGTTCAAGTAGTATTCTTCATTAACTATTTGGCCTTTCTGAAGATAGTCACCAAAATACTTTATCCTCTCAAAAATCTACGAGCATGACCTTTCACACTAACTTTTGGGTCTTGAATTTCTTTGGCTGTGGAAAACTTATTTTCTGAAGTAATATGGTCACCTATTCAATTGAGGTAAAATCAGATAAAAGACACTATTTTCATTAGGTCACCTACTTAATTTAAGTAGAGCTGAGTAAATAATACTGTTGTCTATTTTAATTTACACATACGCAGATGGTACAAAGATCCGATATTCTATTGTTTAGATAGTGTGACCACAGATATATAACAGAAGACTTGTGAGAGGAAGGGGTTATTCTTTGTCTATACAGAAAGTGTCATCAGGCTGGTAGAGGGTCTGTCAGTTGCCATGTCAAACCACAGTGTTATATGCACCGCCACCCCACTGGAACTGCTGTTGGAAAAATAAAAGTGGATTCTCCCCGCAAACACTGGCTGTTATTATCTTCGATGTGTCCAAGTGAATCTTTTATCCAACTTCATCCCCTTGTGAACATACCCAAACAGCTTCAGCCAACACCGATAAGCCATGTTTAAAAAAAACAAAACAAAACACATAGGGTCGATTGCTTGTTTAACAAATCTGTTGGCATGATAGGGTATGGCCACACCATTGCATGAACTGTTGTTTGGTTTCCGGATCATAGTAGTCAAAACATATTTTATCAATAGTGAAAAAAAACATTAAAAAAAAAGTATAACTATATCCTTAAAATTGCAGCAAAATTAACTTGGAGATATCCAATTGGTATAATTTCTGGTTGGCATTCATTTTGTCACCTACTTCAATAACAGCTCTTGTATACCCAACTGCTCATGAAGGATAAACCCAACATATTCTCAAGATATCTCTACTGTTTCGGTAATTCTTTTGGCTGATGTTTGTCAAGTGGACAAAATTAGGTCATATACATGGTCAATTCCAGGAGTTGACACTGTTGAAGACATCCCAGACCATGCTGAACCTTGGATCTCAAAATCCTGCCACTTCTTCACAACTGAGTACAAAGAGTATTTGTAATCAAATCTTTGCATCATACATTCATGGATTTTCTTCTACAGGAACAGAAACTTTATAATGGCCCGGAGTTAAACATTTGAAAAGTCTACACTTTCTGATGGTAATTTGAGACAAATTCAAAAGCAAGCACAAAGATCCTGCAAATTTGTATTTTACAATATAAAACAATACTCAGTAACAAAATACACTCAGTTTTTGGGAAGTGTATATGAGTCACTTAGCAAATGCAGTTACTGGGAAAGAAGTGTGTGCATGTGTACAATTACTGTATAAATAGATCTGAGTGTAGATATTTGTGTTTCATTTTTAAATCTTATACAAATTGCTGCTAAGAAATCAGTATCAATGTTTTTCATTTTTTGAGAATTACAAAAGGCAAACATAATATGGAAAAAATGAATATTTTTATGATACCAGGGTTTCTTTTTTTTCTTTAATAGGAAAGATTTTGTATTTGAAAGAGGTCAACAGATGCAAATTTTACCCAAGAGTGACTTGGAATTACATAAAGTAGAACAATCAATATACATTACTTGACACCATTTTGTCACTCTTTCAGATGTGCACTATAGATTTATTCCAACCCAAATAACACACAGTGAAACTGATATAATCACAACATGTAACTGAGAAATTATCTGTTATGAAGGCCAATGTCATTTCTAAGGTTAGTTATTTGCTTCTAGGCAAAGTCTATCACTGCACAAAGATATCTTTAAGATATATACAAAAGAAATCAAAGCCATGAATCTACCAAATCATAACTGACAGTATGATACAAAATTATATACATTTTTGTAAAATCCAATAGCTAATTTGTCAGACTGATTAATTATCCATTATACATACCTTATCAAGCTACTTATGACTTTTCCTATTCTAAAATATTAAAGGAAAGTTGTATTGGCAAAGGGAGTCAGAAGAAAGGTTAGAACTTCCTAAATCAGCAAAAGCTTGTGTATTCAGTTCTTTCATCAATGAAATTAGAAGATTTTCTTGCTCAAAAAAAGCAGCTGATAATTCTTGGTGAAAGTGTATGCAAAGCTAATCTTCTCATAATCCGACAAAGACTTGAAATGACAGATATGGTTTTACTGATGAATGTTGGGAATATATGATAAGTTTTAAGGAGAATACCAACTGCAAAAATTTGATAACAATCGGAAAAAGATGTTTATTTTAGGACACCTAATGAGGATAGAAAGCTTGGAGAATTTGACACTCATCAGATGCATAGGAAAGCAAGAGAAGCAGAAGAAAGCAGTGGGTTAACCTATTTGGCAAGTTTGAGTAAATGAATAAAGGATCCAGTACCTTAAAGACAAAGAAAAATGATTGTTCCCATCCTGAAAGGACATGGTACATAAAAAGAGAATCTGATAACTTTAACAGTGGGTTTTAATTAAAGCAAAAGTGACTTGAGAACAGCATTTGAAAATTATAAACATTATATGAGAAAAAGTTTTCTGAAAAAATGCAAATAAATTTCAAAGAATTGACAAGATTGCAAACATACCTCTCTTGGCATACACCTGACTTGTCCGTTTCAGAAACAGTCTCGACATCTTTCAAATTTTCTACACTCTCTTCATTATTATCTTTGGATTCTAACTTTTCAGGTTCAGGCAATGCTTTTTGCACCGTCTCTTCAGATTCATGCGTTGGCAAATCTGAATCTGTCGAAAGCTGCATGTTTTCTTGCGGTGACTGCTGCTGCGGTTGCAGCTGCTGCAGTTGCTTCTGCTGCTGCTCTTCTTCTTCTTCTTCTTCTTCTTGCTGTTGTTGTTGTTGTTCACTTTCTTCTGCTTCCTCTTCTTGTTCCTGTTCTTGCTGATCTTGTTCCTTTTTTTTGTCAGATTTATTAGGAGACAAAACTCCATTTCTCTGCTCTTTAGATGGTTTCAGTTTTGTGTAAGTCTTTGGTACAGGAGATGAAGCTGATGTTGAAATAGCGCGTTTGGGGCTCTGCAAGTCCACTTTGCGCAATCCAACTTTGTTTTTCTGTAATGATCTATATGAAAAGCTGGGTTTGTGGGTTGGTTGTTTAACTGGTTCATCATGGAACATATAACAGCTACCCCTGTCACGTTGGCCTAATGGCACTGACTTATGACTTGTGGGTGAGGCAGGAATGCGGGAATAACAAGGGACACGCCCAGCAGGTTCGGCTGGGGATGCTTTACGTGAAGTTTTGAATTGCTGGTTTCGTAGGTATGCATCACTTTCTGCAAGACGACGTTTCCGGGACTCAGCATTTAAAACAATGGATTCTGGGAGATTAGGGCACCGCAGGACGTTCTCTTCTGGTTTGTAGTGGATAAGCATCAGGTTTAGACGAGAAGTAGTGAAGTTGCACTGTCCACATGAATATTGGAGATGGTCACTGATTTCATTTGTGTAATTGCCAGTGATGCTTTTGGAACCTAAGATGGAGGCAGTTGCAGTAGTGGCAGAAGATGTATTGGTAGAGATAGATGTGGGGGTTTCTTGAAGGAAAGTAGGCTCATGGCTTGGAAAGTGACGAGTAGAGAATGGAGATTCAGGGTTGCCTGACAGGTTAGGAAAAGCATCATCACAGTTGGAAGAACTGCTGCTGCTTTTCGATCCTGTGGCTTGGCTTTTTTTTAGAGTTTTTTGAGATGTCCTCAGAGCCAGCAGAAACCTTTCCTTCAAATCTTTTGGCAGATTCTCACCTAAAATGGTAAACCAAAAACAAGAGAAAAAATAAAGAAATAAATAAAACAATGTGCCACAGGAATTTGTATGTTTTTGTCTATAATGTAACTTTTTGCTATACTAGTTTTATAGTTCTTGCACTGGTGATGCCAGGTGTCAGTGTTTTTGTTATGATACACTTTATGTTATTAAAGTCAGGAGATGAAAAGACTGACTCTATGAAAGAGTAGTATAGAATCATAAAAATTGAAAAAAATATCTTTAGAGACTCACAATAGTAAAGCCTTAACAAAATATAAATTTCATATATTGTCATTTTTATGGTATGAGTAAAGTAGCAAATGTACAGTCAAACCTCTCATCTATAGAACCCCTATCAACAGACTTCAGATGAACAGGCATAATCTACAGGCAAAAAAAAAAAATTCTGCAGAGTAAAATAACTTCCAAATCATCAGCAATGTATTTCAAAATTTGCAGGTTTAGTTCCCAAAATGACCGCTTGGCGGTGGTGTCTGGTTTTTCAATTGTAAACAAAGATGGCTGTACAGTATATAAAGTACAATACATGCATGAGAAAGTAGCTGTGAGAAATCTATTATTTTTGTTGTTTTGATTAATATATCTCTATTAAGTATATATTTATTCATGCCATATATATATGTTTATAATATTTACATTATGATCATAACTAGTGGTAGTTACTACAGTGGTTTTATAACTAAAAAATAAAACTTTCTCATTTATGGACGATCGACTTTGACAGACCACCCCTATCAGTCTGTTGATAAGAGATTTGTCTGTAATTATAAAATAGAAAACACTGGAAGTTTAAAATTAATCATTTTTACAAGAATATTTAAAGAGAAATTTACCGATTAAAAATTTGTTATTTTTACTTTTAATAATTATATCTTGTGACTTTGGTTATTTGCGACATTTACAACTTTGGTGAGAAGATATAAAGGAATCTATTCAACTGGGAAATTTAATAAATAAGAAAAATAAGTTCTAAAGTTCTTTTAAACTTTTCTACAAAAATTCAGTTATTTTATAAAACTTAACTGAAATTTAATACATTAAAATTCTTTATATAATCTACTGCATTTATCAATAGTAAAATTATTCACTAAATATCACTGACATCTTGAAACAGATACCATTGTAATACTGAACACAAAATTGATTTGGTAAAACTAAAAGTTTAATTCTTATTGACAAGGTTTTTTGAACTTCTTTTTAAGCTACATTAAAACCTAATTTACACTCTCTCTTCTAATACTATAACTACTAAGTAATTTTTTTTTTCAATAATGTTCTAGAATGCTATTTAACATATATAAATTTATAAAAAAATGTCTCATTAAGAATACTCTATCCAATGTGTATTTAATCATACAATACTTGTTAAGCTCTTTTAATCAAATGATGGCATTCTTTTCTACTCTTGCATAAACAGGACAAAGCAATGAACTTATTTCTTATACAATAAGCCTTACAATAATGTCAAACAATTTAACCTGTCCTAAACTTATTAAAGTATGTTTGTAAAATGTTTTATTTTTATTGCAATGTCATCTGTACAGTTATAAAATAATTATTTTAATGATGATGCAAAGTGAAAAATGCAGTTAAAATCATAAAATTGTTTCCACAATATTCATCACATGCAAACTCATGACAATCCAAAACAGTTAATGAGTCATACAAACATTTCCAGTTATAAACATTTTAATACAAAACAGATAATCAGTCACAACTGTTCTCTAACACTAAAAGTAACAAAAGATTACTATGCAAATCCACCAATATTATTTTTACAAATGCCACATGTTGACACACTAATTTTTCTATTATGATATCCTTCAGTATTTAATTGCCACTTCAAATAAGTCATTTGAAAAAAAACATGAATACCAATGTCGTATTTGTAAATACCAAAAGTTGACAATTAGAGAAATTTATCAACCAAACTAACAGAATGCTCCTGAGGCCATCATAGTTGACCAAAGAAATCAGATTTAATGACAGCTGCCTGTTAATTATATGTAATTACTCTCCTACTAATTATAATCAAGTATTTTTAACCATAAATTTTCTTGTTTCTCAATACCAATAGCTCCTTTAATGGATTTTTCATAAATTACCCCAGTAATTTAAAAAAAAAAAAAAAAAGGTTGTGCTGGCTTTTGGAAGTTAGAAAGAAGATATGACTTTCTACAAAAGAGTAAATCAGAAACATATCATGGAATCAATTCTTTTATCAAAAAGTTTACAAACTTTTGTTAATCAAAGAAAGTGGCTGAGAATATTTTGTGGAAGTGTATGTAGAGTTAATTCTGTAACCTTCCAATTTAGTAAAATGTGAATTTGTAAGAAATTTAGTAAAATTAATATTGCCATTGGAAATGTAAAATAGTTTCAGAATTATTTTTCATGCAATCAAGGTCCATTCTATATTTTTTTTAAATGAATAAAAAAATAATTACAAATAGTCTTTGTTATTTAAACATTCTGTGATAATCTTGCAAATTTCTAATGCTGTTATTTTTTCATTTATTTTTTATTTTGAATGGCTCCTATTTTAATAAAAGTCTAATAGAAAGAAAATGTTAAATTACCTGTAATAGGAAAATTTTCAATAGAAGAGAACTTATGAACCAATAAAGCAATGATATTCATTTTTATTCAATCTAAGTACACCACACTTGAAAAATCAATTTAAGAGAAGGTAAAGCACAAGTACAATAGAGATCATTAATATAGGCTTAGAAAGTAGTCCAAGAATTTTGGCATCAGAGCAGGATTTAAAATAATCACACTTTCACTATCTCCTTCCCTGGAATCATACAAGTTCTAAAACAATTCAGTTTCTAATTTTCAAGAAACTTTACATAAAAATTCTATTAGAAAGTGAAACAAACTCCATCCAATTCTCATTCAATTGATGAGAACATATACAGTAGTTTTTAAAAATCTATGCTGAATGATCAAGGAGGCACAGTGGAGTAATGGATAGTGGCTCAGATTGAGGAATCAAAGTCCCAAGATCAAATTCTAGTTGAGTTCAATGCATTAAGGTACATGCAAATACCCTTGGAAAAGGTATGAATCCATCTCTTTCCATTCCTCCCAGCTATGGGTAAATAGCAGGAAAGACTGGGTCCTAAAGACTTGAGTAGCAACCAGTATAAAAAAAGGAAAAATATCTGAATTCAAAACCAGCCTATCTTGCCGAGGAATCACTACTACTACTGCAGCTGCAGTAATGGTGGTGCCCCTATAATCCTCATGATGATGCTAAATTATCACCAAGACAATTTTGTGCCTCAATATTAATGATTTATTTGACACCTTTCTTTAACAACTGAGAACTGTACTACTTTTTTCATGTTGCAAAAGGTAAAATGATTATTCTGAATTAATTTCATTATTACTTTTATAATTATGAATTCTAAAATATCCAAATCTACTTCTAATTTTTCATATTTCAAATATCAGTTTAGGCATTTTCACAACTTTCCTCCAATTTCAAATGTTTCTCATAAAAAGAATAAAATTATAAAAACCAAACTCTCATAAATAAATTGTATGTCATTCAGAATTTATTTATTCTACCAGAAAATGAAAGCAAGTTATGTTCTCACTGTTTTTAACAAACTAGCATAAAAATCATAAAATATCTGCCACAAAATTTATTCAAAACTTTACATGACATTAGCAAAAAATGCCTGCAGTTAAATCATACATTTTAGATGCATCAAGTGTGGTCTTCAGTGATGCACTGTTCTCATCGCCGATTTTGGGTTTCACATCATATCGGCTCCAACAGCAACCCCGACCTGATTCTAGGTGAAACAGGCCACCTCCTTGAAAGCGTCGTGCTACGCACTGCGACATTGCAAAAAACAATAATCCCGAATACTAGCAAGGCTGGACTTTGACCGTTCTTATTGACATATGTCAGTCAGCGTCAGCCAATGAAAACAGGGCTTTTCACACTCCTCTTCTATATAATGGTGTCTTATTACTACATCCGGTTTTTTATTTCCGGAATCCATACCGGGGTAAGCTGGTATCTTTATTACATTGTTTAAGTCCGTATTTTACCTTTTAAATACTAATCCTATATCCATACCAAATCTTTAACTAAACCTACACTCATATCCAACTCAAAACTAATCTATACTAGAACTTTCTCAAAATAAATTCGCTAATTTAACTATCCGGTCAAAAAAAAAAAACGTCTACAGGTTTTGTCATTTACCGACTAAAATAATTCGATGGCCTACTAACAATAAATAAATAACTAAATAATTATGCTATCTACTCAATTAAGTAACCTATACACATATTTACAATCTGATACATATTTCTCAAAATAAATCTACTCAATTAGTACCAGCATCAACTCCCTAAATTTCCAGACTATTATTACTACGAAACTACATCTTACTCCCCCATTCCATTCCTAATAAAACTGCAATTAGGCTTACATATTGAAATAAAACCGCAAGTAAGCGCTAAAAAAAAAAAAAAAATGATATTAATAGCAATCAGAAACCGAAAGGCCAAGTAAAAAAAAAAAAAAATCCATCCCTCCCCACAATGCTTCTCAACACCTATCTATAACAGTTTGACTACCGTAACTTAATATATTGTCTTAATATTCCCTTATAACGTATAACACCTCTCCTAATTATGATTAAGATTTCCCTTAATGTCCTCACTATTTCTTCCATAGCACTGATCTCTTAAGCCAAATCCATTTTGACGCGGTGAGAACCATGGCGGTAATGTCCTACAGCGCTCTTGCCCTAACTGCCCCCACTATGCCTATTTTTTGCTAGGGCTCTGCACAACAACTGTCCCGCAAAGCCCTGCAACCAACTTCTACGGGGTCATAGTATATCTTCCATGACTTTTGCCAACATTGTTCGACCAGTTCTTGATATTTGGACCTCTTTCTCTCATTAGCAAGTGTAATATATTCCTCCCATGACACAGACAGTTCCCAAATAATGCACTGCTTTGTGTTGTCCGAATGCAGTATCAGATCCGGTCTTAGCGATGTTACGGCTATTTGTCTAGGGAACTTCAGCTGGATCTCTAGGTCCACTATCAACTGCCAATCGTCTGCGGAAGATAACAGGCTTGTTCTCTCTCTCCTCCGTTTCTGTACCTTCTCTCCAGCTTTTACGAAGTTAATCCGATTCAATTTCTTCCCTGGTTGATGCTTACTAGCCCTTATCACTTTAGTCACCTCGTTCGCAATTACTTTGAGTGCTTGGTCGTGGCGCCAACGGTACCGAACATCACCCAAAGCTTTTGGGCAACTACTGAGGATGTGTTGTAAAGATCCTTTCCTTGCACATAGTTGACAATTGGGGGTCTCGCTCTTCCCCCATATATGCAGGTTCGTTGGGCTCAGTAGGACATTATATACTGACTTTATGAGAAATTGAAAATTATCATGTCAAAAGTATATTATTATGCTGATAACTTTTGTTCTTTTTCCTTGCAATTGTTGCAGACATTGTTGCAGACTGGCGAATGTATTTTAAGATATCAGAAGGTTAGGTTATCAGAAGGGTTAGTGATGTTGGTGCTTTTAGACATTCATCCACAACAAATTAAGAAACAGGAATATTGAAGGCAAATCATTCAAGAGAAATCAAAGTGAAAACAACATAATTAAAAGTTTAACAATAACATTGATTTATATAAAATTAACATACACAATTAAGTCAGATATTGTTGGACAAGTGTGAATGGTTGAATTGAATTATGTAGTGTATTTATGCCAAGTTTCAGTGTGTGTGAAACTGTTACTAAGGTTTGTGTGTGAAATTAAACAAAGTGTTTGGTTGTGTACAAAAGTGTCTTTTGTGAGAGTTCAATCAATAGTGTGTATGCATATGTTTGTTTAAATTAATGTCCAAAGTTGGTAAGAGTTGTGTACCTTTAGTTGTTTTGGTGTTTGATTGAATGTTTATGAATACTTATTCAGTAGTGTGTTATTTCACTTTTTTTAGTATCGTAAGCAATTGTTCCTGGGAGAGCGAAATGCTATTTGTTGAGTCAGAGAAGTTTCAACGGGAAAAGTGTAGTTGGTCAAAGTTTTGACTAGCGTGGATTAGTTTGGCATCTCTCCAGGGTGAATTTCTGACTGGTTCGAATCGATTCGGACACTTCTATTTATTGAGTTTTGGGTCTAAAAAAATTGGCTCAAAACGTTAGGTGCAAAAAGATATTTTCGCTTAAACTTGCTACAGTTTTAGAGGTCTGAGCCAATGAAAAGTCTAGTTTGCTGAAACTAAGATGCTGATTGGTTAATAGGTGATTATTGGTGTAAAGTGCATTATTCCAGAGGGGTGAAAGTTAGGTATGGACTATTCTGTCAATCCCCCCCCCCCAGTTAATAGTCATAGCATTATGGGTATTAATATGTAAAATATGTCTTGAATTTAGCAGGCCAATGAACGTGCCTACCCGACATGGTACGGATAGATGGATTTGCTTCCGAGTCATCTGCTGGAAATGGTTGTGTGCTGGAAGGTTCTGGATGTGTCGTATGAGAAGTGATCAAAGGCTTGCCATCATGCTGTATATATGCAGGCTTCAACCGGTCGATACTGACCGTGTTATGTTTCCCCGCAAGGTCTATGACGAAGTACTTTGACGTGCGAGAAATGACCTGGTATGGTCCTGTATAACTAGGTGTGAGAGGCTTACGAACCGTATCTCTGCAGAGGAAAACATACTCTGCCTGATGCAGGTCTGCAGGAACGTAATAAGGTTTTTGATATGCCCGTGTTGGGGTGTAAATGACGTCAGTCATTTTTTGCTTGAAGTCACTGACAAAATTACTGGAAGGGAGATCATCGGTGGTATTGTTGAAAATTTGTCTGGGCAAAGTTAAGGGTGTTCCGAAGACTAATTCTGCACTGGTGCATTTTAGATCTTGTTTGATAGTGTTACGCAAAGCGAGCATAACGAAAGGCAGCTTGTCTACCCATGTGCGGCCGTTTGTAGATGCCGTGAGCACATATTTGAGATGTCTGTGGAATCTTTCCACTAGTCCGTTGGCACAAGGGTGGTACGCCGTGGTAGAAATATACTTAATTCCCAATAAATTTGTGAATTCGCTGAACAGTGTGGATTGGAACTGCGGACCCCTATCGGTGGTAATTACAGAAGAGCATCCAAATATGGTAATCCAGTTAGTAAAGAATGCGTTAGCTACTGCTTCAGCTGTTATTGATGGAAGAGGTATGGCTACTGGCCAGCATGTGAAGCGATCTATAATGGTTAGCATGTATTCGTAGCCGTCTACATGCTCCAGTGGACCGACCAAATCCACGTGTAGGTGGGTGAATCATCCATTAGGATTGGGAAAAGTTGATGCAGGCGCTTTGGTGTGTCTGCCTATCTTGGTTGCTTTGGTCCACAATGTTGCCTTAGCACCGGGGTGAGCTTGGGAATGAAAGTGATCGAATATTGGATGTTGCATTGCTGGCGGTATGTAAGGGCATGGATTGCCCGTGTTGACGTCACAGTATACAGATTTATTTGTAAACGGAAGAGGACTTCTCTCAATCTGTAAGGAAGTGTCAGGTTGAGAATGTTTCATCATTTAGCTGTTCGTCTGCTAAAGAGTCAAAATTGAGTGTAGGAGGTTGAATGGTATTGAGGGTTGTACGAGATAATGCATCGGCCACTGTTTCTGGTGCCTTTGACGTGGCGGATATCCGAGGTAAATTGTCCTATATAGTCCATATAGTGAATGTCATGAGGATTATGCTTCTCGGATTTTGCGTGTAGAGCATACATCAATGGTTTGTGGTCAGTAAATATTGTGAAGTCACGTCCTTCTAGTATATGACGATAATGCCTAATGGCCAGGTACACTGCCAACAGCTCACGTGAAAAGGTACTATACTTCAACTGTGCCGTGTTGAGTTTAAGAGAAAAGAATGACAGCGGTTTCTCAATTCCGTTAATAACTTGGTGGAGGACTGCGCCGATTGTGTTAGACAATGCGTCAGTGGATGTTATGTAAGACAACTTAACACAATTTTGTAATGCTTGCTTAGCGGCATTGAAAGAATCCATCTCATCTGCAGACAAAGTAATTTTTAGGTTCTTTTTTTTATGCTTAGATAAGAGATTCGTTAGAGGTAGTAGTATGGTAGCACAATTGTTGATAAATTGACGGTAGTAATTAACCATTCCCAGGTATCTTCTAATTTGACGTAGGGTGGAAGGTGTTGGAAAATCAGTAATCGCTTTTACATTTTGGTCCAAGGGAGTTAACCCGTGTTTGTCGATTACGTGACCAAGAAAAGTAAGGCTAGGGACAGCAAATATGCATTTCTCAATGTTTAATTTTAAGCCGTAATGTTGTAAGCGTTGAAAAACTGTTTGAAGATGGTCGTAATGTTCTTCATGTGTTTTGCTGGCTATTAATACATCATCGATATAGGTGTAAGTGTAGGATAGTCCGCGAAGGACTTCATCAATGAGTCTTTGAAATGACTGAGCTGCGTTGCGCAAACCGAATGGCATTCTGGTAAATTCGTATAAGCCAAAGGGAGTTGTTATTGCTGTCTTTGGGATGTCGGAACACTCAATCAGGATTTGGTAAAATGCATTCCACAGATCCAACATGGTGAAGACCGTAGCGACTTCTAGCGATAGGACAAAATCTTTGATGTGGGGGGATTGGATATTTATCTGGGATGGTTTGGGCATTTAGTAGCCTGTAATCCCCACACAGACGCCAATTGTGAGCATCAGCCTTTGGGACCATGTGGAGCGGTGTAGCATAAGGACTAGAGGATGGTCTGATTATGCCCAGTTTGAGCCTATTGTCAAACTCGTCCTTAGCTACCTGCAATTCGTTAGGGTGTAGACGACGCGGTTGAGCATGAACTGGGGGTCCAGTAGTTTTTTTTGGTATGAGTGGCATTATGCCTGATAGGCTCTGCATACGTAAATGGTGATAACAATTTGTATTTCTGTAGTAATTTTTCATAGCCATTCGCTTTGGGTATCACAGCTGTTAAACCAATTGTAGAGTGCCTTGATGTTAATCTGCGGCACTGTAGATTCGTATGCGCGTCAGTAAGCATACGCAAAGATAAGTCAACAGATAGGTCATAATGTGCTAAAAAATCTGCACCTAGGATTGGCATTTCAACATCATCGATTGTGAAGGTTCAGACGAATTCCCTTCGCAGTCCGATGTTGAGTGACATGACTCGCTTGCCATAGGTGCTAATTGATGTGCCATTAGTGGCCGGTAATTTTAGTGAAGCTTCCTTGGATGATATTATTCATTTGTCGCAATTTTTGAACGGTACTACGCTGACTTGTGCACCGGTGTCGATCAAAAAAATTAAGGTTGCTATTTCGGTCACAAATGTAGAACAGGCGGTTTTTATTGTCATCCCTGGCAGCCAACGCCTTCAATGGTTGCCAAGCAGGTCATTTCCCTGTAAGTCTGTTGGGAATGTGTTTCGGATAGCACATGGCGGCTGGTACTTCCAAGTGCACGCGCACCAAACACCTCATGGTACCAGCAATTACCATGTTGCTGGTGACGACACAACGCTGAACGCGGTCTATGATCATGGTGCTGGGCAATTGAATTGCTCTGACTTCTTCTTTTGAATTCCATCAAGCCGTAGAGAGAGTTTCTGTAGCTCTGATATCAGAAGTTGTAATCTTTGATTGAAATCCGGAGTGAGGTCGTCTGATGAGCTTACAGAGGAGACTTGCCGAGTTGGTGTGGTGTCTGGTATTTTGTCGGCAATCACTGCTAACTTCTAGATGTCAACCTCATATGTGAGCGCGGCTAATATTCGTACAACTTCAGGTTGTAGTTTATCCAGCCACATCTGTTTCAGGACAGTCTCAGACATGGCATTGTTGCCGAGTAAAGATTGCATTCGGCGCAAGAGTTGAGATGGTTTTCTAGTTCCTAAGGCTAAATTCAGACGATCCTTAATTCTACACTCTTCTGAACAACCTGTGCGGAGTAATATGGCTTGCCTGAGTACTTCATATGGGTTGTCAGTTGGAAGGCTTGTGAGAATGTCTGCCACTTCTGCAGCCACCTCTGCAGGTAATTTCTCTACGACAAAGGCAAACTTCGATTGCTGCGATGTGATGTCTCGAGCTTGGAATATTGCATCAAGCTGTATAAACCACGCTTGTGCGTCAGAATTGTATGCAGGCATTTCTAGTTTTATTGCAGCCTCTGTCTGGGGAATTGGTTCAGCCATGTCGATTCAATGTATTTTTGGAGGGAAAACAAAAAGATTTTGCGCCTTTTTTTTTTTTGTGTTTCGTGTTAGATCAGTTCTCGTTATGCAAAAAAAAATATTTTCCTTTTAGTGTGTCCTGAACGTCGTATTTACCAATTTAATTGGTGCAAACGTCAGCGGTAATTAATTTTGTTAACGCTGTCGGTTATACTATTTTTTTTTTTGTTTGGAGCAGACTTGAACGTTGGTAGTCACCGATTTTGTTGATGTAGATGTAAACGTTAGTAGTCATCAAATTTTGTTTGCTGTTAATGTCAGTGTTACCAATTTTGTTGGAACATCGAGGTTACCAATTTTTTTGCAGACTGGCGAATGTATTTTAAGATACCAGAAGGTTAGGTTATCAGAAGGGTTAGTGATGTTGGTGTTCTTAGACATTCAACCACAACAAATTAAGAAACAGGAATATTGAAGGCAAATCATTCAAGGGAAATCATAGTGAAAACAACATAATTAAAAGTTTAACAATAACATTGATTTATATAAAATTAATATACACAATTAAGTCAGATATTGTTGGACAAGTGTGAATGGTTGAATTGAATTATGTAGTGTATTTATGCCAAGTTTCAGTGTGTGTGAAACTGTTACTAAGGTTTGTGTGTGAAATTAAACAAAGTGTTTGGGTGTGTACAAAAGTGTCTTTTGTGAGAGTTCAATCAATAGTGTGTATGCATATGTTTGTTTAAATTAATGTCCAAAGTTGGTAAGAGTTGTGTACCTTTAGTTGTTTTGGTGTTTGAATGTTTAGGAATACTTATTCAGTAGTGTGTTATTTCACTTTTTTTAGTATCGTAAGCAATTGTTCCTGGGAGAGCGAAATGCTGTTTGTTGACCCAGAGAAGTTTGTGCAGGAAAAGTGTAGTTGGTCAAAGTTTTGACTAGCGTGGATTAGTTTGGCATCTCTCCAGGGTGAATTTCTGACTGGTTCGAATTGATTCGGACGCTTCTATTTATTGAGTTTTGGATCTAAAAAATCGGCTCAAAATGTTAGGCGTGAAAAGATATTTTCACTTAAACTTGCTACAGTTCTAGAGGTCTGAGCCAATGAAAAGTCTAGATGCTGATTGGTTAATAGGTGATTATTGGTGTAAAGTGCATTATCCCGGAGGAGTGAAAGGTAGGTATGGACTATTCCATCAACATTATAAAAACATATCTTTATCCTTCCTATCTGTTTACTGCAAGCAAGGAGTGAACATTTCATTTCATACAATGATATGCATTCATAGGGAAAGTCAACTTACTGTAACCAGAAGAATATCAAAACTCATATAGGCATCAAGAAACTCCAGAAATTACTTTCCTCTATTTCAGTTAATATTCATGTAAATTTTGGAAAAACAAAAAAATAAGAATTAACATTGGTTCTAAATAATCAAAAGTGGCTTACCTTTTTTAATGAAATTCTTTTTATTTTCCGAGTCAAATGGCATGATGTTAGATTCTGAACGTATGATATCACTGATGGAGAAAGAAAAAGAAATGGAACATAAAAAATATATTAAATATAAACAGAACAAATCAAATTATATTATTATTCATATTTACCAAATAAATCAAGATATAAATCTGCAATAAATATGAATTCTCTAACCTGATTACAATACACAGGACTGTTGCAAAAGTTATTGAACTCATTATAAGTTTTTGATATCCACTTGTATTTTCTGGTATTTGGGACAGATAGAAATAGAAAGACCTTTCATAATACAAGCAAAACCAAGCCTAAGAAAATATTTTTATGAGCATACTTATATATATATGGCAAGCCTTCTCATTCAGTTAACAGATCATGTTGAATATGAATAATTCAACCCATGCTGACACTTGGATTTTACATATGGAAATATGCAGAACTTTAACTTAGTAAACATATTTTGCTATTGTAATAACTATATTAATAAAACGGTAGGTGTAAGGTTTAGGTCAATAGCTATAGTAATAAAAATGGTAGGGGTATTAGGTTTAAAAAGTTTTAGCTCCTTTTGTTTCCATTTTCCTTAAAACATTGTCATTACTAATATTTTCAGTCCCTGAGGTATTATGTACATTATTTACATTATTCGGACTATTGTCCTCATCTTTGTCGCCATGTTTATTACAACGTTTCGGCCGTTGTACGCTCTTACTTTCTTCAGGTGGTTGGAATTTCGAATTGAACCCTTTATTTCGCTCACTGGGGTAGCCATGTCATGCCATGTTTAATGGATGTCAGTTATCAGTTATCTCCTGTTAATTTCCCTCTGAAAGTTCTCCACTGCCTTAACCGGGTATTGAACTCACACTCTTTGGGTCCTGTCACTGTGCCATGTGTCCCTGAGGACATCTGTGTATGAATTTCTGGGTATTATAAATCTAATGTCTTCAGCAACCATTTTTACCAGTGCTCATATTGCAATTTTTTGCTGTTATCATTACATGTTTTTACCAGAGCTCATATTGCAACTTTTGTTGTTGTTATCGCTTTTACTCCTTATTACTGGTTCCCATATTATATTGATTTCTATGCTTGGACGGCTCAGGAGATTTTTGTGGCCTAGCATATGTGCTGATTCCTTAAGTTTACGAATTTTCCAATGGTGTTCCTTGTCTATGATCTCAACCTGATCCCACAGAGGGTGGTGATCTCCTTTCTCTTTCCATATGTGGTCAGCCACGCCTGATTTTTCCACTTCCCCTCGTGTTACAGCTTTCTGGTGTTCTTGAAGCCTCACCATAAAGGGGCAGCCTGTCTCTCCTTTATATTTCTTTCTGCAGCTGCACGGGATAGCGTACACACAGTCTTTAGTCATGTTCTCTTATATGGGGGTCTTACTCAGGAGAGATATCTGCAAAGTGTCGTCAAGCTTTTGAAGGTTGTCCTGATGTTATATGGACTGCAGATCCTTTGTATTTTCTCTGATAACCCCTTCACATAAGGCAGGCAGACTGTCTTCTGAGTGTTGTTGTCCTCCTCCTCCTATTGTACCTGCCTATCCCAGTTTTGGGGGGCTGCTGCCATGTACTCAGAGTAGTTGTTACGTTGTAGGGTACTACTTATACTGACCAATTCCTTATCTAATGTCTCTGGGTCGCCACTTATGACTTTTGCTCGGTGTTGTAAGCAGCGGATGATCCCTTTCTTTACGCTGTATGTATGGGAGTTGAAATTGAGGTACTGTCCGGTGAATGTTGGTTTATGGTATACGGATGTCTTGAACCACTGCTCTGTTCGAGATATTAGAACATCCAGGAATGGGAGCGTGTTGTTACTTTCTTTCTCTATTGTGAACTGTATCGAAGGTCTTATTGATTTCACATGGTCCAGTAGAACCTGAACATCTTCCTGGTGTGGCCAGAGTATGAAAGTGCCATCTACGTATCTTAACCATATAGTTGGCTTTAGAGATATAGATTCTAATGCCATTTCCTCAAAGTATTCCATGTATATATTTGCCATTGCTGGTGATAATGGCGAGACCATTGCTAAGCCCTCATCCTGTCGATATATGTGTGATCCCATTCCAAAGTGTCTTGTTTGTTTGTGTACAGAAAGTCAACATCTCCATCAGATTATCTATTGGAATACTGGTCCGTTCTTCTAGGGATGAGTCAGAGGCCAATCTGTCTCTGACTACTGAGAGTGCCTCCTCCATGAGTACCTTGGTGAACAAACTCACCACGTCCAAGCTCACCATCTGGTTGGATAGGATGGGAGCATCTTTGATTATTTCCACAAAGTGGGCTGAGTTTCGGACATATGAAGGAGACTTCCAATCAATGGGTCAATTATATCTACAAGGAAGCGACTCAGAGGGTGGCACACAAAGCCTTGGCAACTAACAATCGACCTGAGCGGAATACCGTCTTTGTGAATCTTAGGGAGACCGTATATGTGAGGTAGCTTGGTGTAATGCTGCGATAACTGCCTATACATCTTAGGTGCGAAATGATCCTTGTTCTTGATTAGTATCTGTGACAGTTTGCGTTCCGTTTTCATAGTAGGATCCTTTTTTACTTTGCTGTAGCTAGCGTTGCTAATGAGGTCTTTCAGCTTTCTAGTATAATCTGATTTGTCCATCACTACAGTCGCATTGCCTTTGTCAGCCGGTAGTTTGACGATGTTTTCGCTCCTCTGTAGGGATCCAATCGCCAGCCTCTCCAGTTTTGTTGTTAGACCTGGGCAGCTTAGCCCTCTCCGAGGTCTGTCTCACCTTCCATCTCAGTTCATCTGCCTGAGCCTAAGGGATGTTCAAGGCCACCTCCTTGACTGGTAATGATGTATGGCACTCGCCTGATTGTTGTGGCAAAGTTGAGACCCTTGTTCAATACTGACTCCTCAGAGGCACTCAGCTGATATTGGCTGATGTTGACTACTGCTTTCACTGGTGGTTGATGGACCTTATGCGTCACCTTCTGATCTTTCAATCTATTTAATTTTTGTACTTGGCGAGCCTTGACTACATCGTATTCATGTCTGAAGGATATATCCAGGTCATTTTGGATCCTTCTCCGGTCTTCTTCATTAGTAATTCTGTTGAAGAAATCCTCAAACCTCTGGGAGATATGAGTTTGTAGTCTCTGTTTTATCCAACGAATGTACTGGATTCTCTCTCGGACAAGGGCGTGTCCCGCTTTCTCTGCAACCAGACGGGCTCTCCTTGAATTGACGGGAAGACTTGGTGCCAAGCCGGAAGGGATGAGTTGTAGGTCTCTGCATCAGTGTAGGAATGTCAGCTGGTTCGATATTCGTGCCAGGTTCTGGTAGGATTTTTTAATTTGTCTCCATATTTTTGGTATATTGGGTCCATACCAATCCTTCAATATCTGTCTATATTTCTGAGATAAGGTATTATGTACATTATATACATTATTCGGACTATTGTCCTCATCTTTGTCACCATGTTCATGGAGAGAGAAGGGAGATCACCGCCCTCTATGGGATCAGGTTGAGATCATAGACAAGGAACACCATTGGAAAATTCGTAAACTTAAGGAATCAGCACATATGCTAGGCCACAAAAATCTCCTGAGCCGTCCAAGCATAGAAATTAATATAATATGGGAACCAGTAATAGGGAGTGCCAGAGAAAAGCGATAATAACAACAAAAGTTACAATATGAGCTCTGGTAAAAATTGTTATTGAAGACATTAGGTTTATAATTCATACACAGATGTCCTCAAGGACACATGGCACAGTGGATAAAGGCATTGGTTAGATCCAGTGACAGGACCCAAAGAGTGAGTTCAATACCCGGTTAAGGCAGTGGAGAACTTTCAGAGGGAAATTAACAGGAGATAACTGATAACTGACATCCATTAAACATGGCATGACATGGCTACCTCAGTGAGCAAAATAAAGGGTTCAATTCGACATTCCAACCCCCTGAAGAAGGCCGGAGCGTACAACGGCTGAAACGTTGTAACAAACATGGCAACAAAATTTTCTGTCCATAGTATTCTCGGCATCCTTCTGCAAAACCACATTTCTGTTGTTTTCCTCTGTGAAGAGATTGTCCAGCATTCACTGTCATATAGGAAGACTGATATTGCATAACAGTTCAATACTCTTTTCTTTGTTTCTAAAATTTTCCTATTTCTTAACACTTTGCTTAGCTTTTGGAAGGCTTCTTTTGCTATTCCAATGCACATTCAGAAATCTATGTGGCATTTTCTGTCCTCAAATCACTTCCCAGATATTTAAATTTTTGTACTTGCTAGATTTTGGTTTCTCCAATTTATAGTTTACATCTTTACATCTTAGGCTGTTCCTTTTGCTGACAACCATACATTCACTCTTCTTCTGTTTAGTCCTTTCTTCTCACTTTCCTTTACTACCTTCTGTAGGAATCTTTGTAGTTTCCTTTCTGTGTTTGCCATCAATACTGTGTCAACTACATATCTTATGATAAGACTGTGGCCACTACTAATGAATCCAAGTAGGACCTCTAATTCTCTCAGGATCACCTCACTGTAAAAATTGAATGAGTTCAGTAAGAAGACATATCCTTGTGTTATGCCCCTTTTCTATTTTTGTGTATTTACTGAAATCATTTTCTATCAGTATGGGTTTGCTCACAGTATAAGTTCTGAATTATTTTAATATCTTTCCCAAATGAAACAAGCTTCCCTAACAGTTCTTTGTGTCATATTTTATCAAACATTTTTGCATAATCTATAAATTATACATTCTTCTGCGTTTGTGTTGCTGTGATATCATTCTAAACACAAATATTGCATGCCTTTTTCCAAGCATCTTTAACAAAACCACACTGTTCTTGTCCTATTTCCAGCCTATTTACTGCTACGCCTTCTATTCATCAGAATTCAGATGATAAAGTTTCATTATGTGGCTCATTAGGATGATTGCCCAATGGAGTTCACATTTATTTGAAACTGGTTTCTTAGGCAGAACTATGAAAATGAATTTAATTAGATCTTCCAGTATATCACCACTGTCGTGTATATATAATTCTGTAATTTTGTCAATGCTAAAAACATCTAAGGATGTCCAGCATAAAACAATGATGTTGAAAGTTTCAAAATTTTATTATTTTTTAAAAACAAAAAAAACAAAAAAATGATAGATATTATAATTATAGTCGCCAGTAACTCAACTCTCATATTCTGTGGAAGAGTTTGTTAGGAGTTCTACAAAAATGTTATGTGATAATTTTGACTTCCAAGTTCTTATAAATTTTATATAAGTATAAATGATGTGGACATAGAAACCAACACTGCATGGTGACAGCCAGTTTCACACATTAAGTGAGCATTACAGTATACGGCACTCCTCTTTGTGTAGGCTCTCATTACTAAGAGCCTACAGAAAGAAAGAAACCTATTGTTTGTTTACTACTAATGTAATGTTTTCAGATCACAATCCTGAGCTAAGGGTTTGTTTATTTTATTTGTTTCATTCATTCAATTTTTTTTTATACTTTCTTCAATTCTAATGTTTGGTATTTGCTTTAAAAGAAAGTTTATTAGTTTCAAGTTATAAGTTATTAATTATTTATTCTTTGGAGTAAGTCATGATGTAATTATAGGTAGCATAATAGGAATTAAGGCATGAAACCACCGGTCACACCGCAGTATTGATTTCAATGTCCATACTGTTTATATTCACATTCGCTCAATATAAAGTTTACAAAAAACATTAATTTTATGAAATGTAAGCTAAGATTATTCATATTTTTTAACAATGTTTCAATTTTATATATAAGTTCTTTGAGTTAAAAGGAGAAATGTAAAAAATAGAATATCAAAAAATGTTCACCAAAATGAATAAGTATGTAATAAAAAAACTATCTACATTTTTATGTGCGGGTATTTTGATAAATGAATGTTATTTCAAGGGCTCATCCAGTCCAAAAAATGAGAAAGAGAAGCATACAATATTTTTTAAAAATATGTAGCTTCTCTATGGCTTTTCCATAAATACTTTCATGGTAATTGTTCTGATGAACTTTTCTCTAGGGTACCTAGAATTTATGAATTTAAGTGCAGTACTAGATTGGTGGCAAGGTCTCATCATTTTGCAGTTGAAATGGCTAAATGTAACCATAAGTTCTATGCTAACAGTTTCTTCTATTGCACATCTTGCTTGGGGAACTCTCTTCTGACTCCCCTGTCAACTTTGATCTTCAAAAATGTAAATGCAATGTCAATCTTTATCTTCTGTCTTATTAATTCTTGTTTTATCTCCTTAATAGCATATTTTTCTCATTCTCTCACACTCAGTAACCCCTTGCATCTTAGTGATGGTGAAATGATTTTAAAAAAACAAAAAATATTTCTACTTGAATTTCATTAACAAAAACTATTTCTCTTCATCACCTGTGATATTTTGTTCATGATTTACATATATTTTATTGATGTTTAAAAACAAAACTTGAGAAATTCATTAACATTTTCATTGCTGAGCAACAAAGATTGACCAATGATAATTTGTTGAAAAATTTAACCAAGAACTACTTACTAAGCATCTTCACAAGGAAATGTGATATAAGCAATAGGATCTTTCTTTCCATTATTTGGTATTTTACAATCTTGTTGTGCCACAACCTGAAAAGAAAAAACAATGAAATCAAAGAGAGATGAGGAGAGCAAAGTGTTTAAAATTAGACAGACTTCATAAAATCGTATGACAAAAATTTTTTAATATGGAGTTATGAAAAAATCCCAGGTAATTCATTAATCTCAAGTTGCAGGACATATATTTTATTAATTATCATGAGCATATAGTAACAGTCTAGAAATGTTCAAATTCCATCTTGAGAAAATTATTTTGTCTTCAACACAATAAAGGTGTCAATAAAATTTTGAACATCAAAGACATCTTTAATTTTTTTTTTTTACCGGAATGTGGTATTGATAAAAACTAATAATAATCCAATAGCACCAATCTTACTGAATACTGCCACATATGGAAAACTTTCCCATTCCAAACCTTATGGTTTTATGAGTGGAGGAAGCAATATATTGTGAACAAATGTTGGATAAATGAACGCTGAATACAGAACACTCAAAAGCAGCTTTCAGCTTTGTATTCAATTTCTAATTAAGGAAAAAAAGAATGCTGAGAACATTTGCATCTATCAAATATTTAGCTACTAATGGAATCCTATAGCAAAAAACATCTAGATTTATTAGACCTTCTTAATATGAACTCAATCATATTTTAGATCTACTGAGTAGAATCCAACAGCTGAAGAAACAAGTATTGCATCAATTTCAAGTCTTAAGTGTCCTTCCCTTAAAAATTTTTTCCAGGTTAAACCATGTGGATTTGTGAGTAAAGTGATGTACATCAAGATAGTCCAGTGGGCTTGTAAAATCCTGATTCAATGCTATCTCGATAATACCCTACTCTCAAATAAAAAAAGTCCAAATTATTTTCTAAAAGTTACCAAAGTTAGAATAAATTTCTACCCTCTATAAAACAAAGACATTTTTCATTTAGCAATTTATTTTTATTAGAAGTGATGATATGTTCTAATTATGTCTCCATTTTTGGCATAGAATTTATATATATATATATATATATATATAAAGAGAGAGAGAGAGAGAGAGGTAGAGATAGATATCAACATTACATTTATTTTTTGCTTATTGCTTATATCTGATCAAATAATACACAAGCAAGATTCCATGTTTAACATTTGATGCCTATTTTCTACATTTCTTTGAAATTGTTCAGCAGAATTACCATTTAAACATGATCCAAAAACTGATGTAAAAACTATTAATAATACTGACAAATCATGTATTGACTAATTTCAATTACATTTCTTGAAATGACTTGAGCAGTAAAGGCACTTCTTGTGCACAAATTTGTTTCCTCTATTCCACTAAGAACATGTAATGTCCAAATGTCTGGGAAAATGGCGAAACTTAACCTACTAGATGACTCTCTATAAACAGGTCAAATTTATTTAAATAAATTTAAAAAGAATCAGTTATCTTACTTGCCAACTAATGAACAAAATAAAAAATAAAAATGACCAAAATCAAATTCATTTTGTATACTTTTGAATACATAATGAAATCCAATGATCAAAACACTGACAAATTACATAGTTTACGGTAAAATTCTAAGAATAATTTAGTATTTTAATTCAAAATGCTTGCTATCTTTATCATGAAATTAGCTTAATCATTTAACAAGTAAATTAAACTAAACAGATTTAGGGCTACAATTTAACAAATCCAAATGGTTGCATTTAGTTAGACCACCCATTTTAAGTACCCTGCAGTTCTCAGCCCAACCTAATTCCCCAAATCAATAATTCATTGACTAAATATCAGAATTTTTTGAAAGAGTTAAAAAAAATTGAGAAACAATGAAACAAGTGTGTTGAAAAGTATGGGGGTCAGTGAATATTTGGAATAACATGTTTCATCGTTCAAGGTCATTCTTCTTCATCTTCTTCAGCACCCCTATATACTATAAAAATAGTTTTAAAAATAAAGGTTTGGTTGTTTTATGTACTTTAGTCAAGAAAAGAAGCTTTTAAAATTTTACAATCACCTTTGAAAAGTAAAAATTCTGAAAGCAAAATAAAACCATTATGCAGCTGGTTTAGTGTGAAAATGACTTTATTCAGATTGCATATAATTTCTTTTAATGACTGCATCACATGTACAACAAAGTTTATTTGAATTCTAGACTCATCATTTAAAAATGTTACGTTTGATCAGAAACTTTTATTTATGATCTACTTCATGCCATATCATGCAACTTTGAAAAATGTTATTTATTTAAATGTAATGATTTATTATATAAAAGATAAGGGGAAAAAGCAGCTGTATTTTCTGCATAATCTCTAGACCCATCAATTTCAAAAGACAACCAAAAGAAAATAAATGAATCAGCACCTGATACAAAACATTTAACAGCTAACAAAAATAATGACAATGAATTAAAATATTCATATACAAAAATGTCTTGATTATTCAGATTTACAGTCTTATCAAACTAACCTTTTATTAGATACATATTTTATCTCTTTTTTTCTTTATGCCACTGGGCAATACACAATGAAATTGGACAGCAGTTCCCAGGTGCACCAACAGAGAAAAAAAAACATACATATGCGCATGTATGAACACAACACAGAGTAAACAAAGACACAGTATCAAATGAAAAAAAGTAATGACGTTCAAAATATGTTTAAAATTGTCAGTGTGCAGCAACATTCATTTTACAGAGGCCCCAGGATTCAAGCATTTCATCCTAGTACTAATGGATCTAAAACATTACCCAAGATGCACGTTTTCTTTCATTTTCTTTTCTACTCTGCTGTGATGGCAAGTATTAGAAATGTCCACTAAGGGGGGCAGCAAACAGCCGTTTATTTTCTGGGCAACATCTATAACCCTCTGGAGGGTTCTCCTGCCTGTTGCCAAGCAGCTGGCATACCAAACAGTGATGCCATACACCAGCACACTCTCAATAGGGAAGCAGCAGCAGGTTATCAGCAATTCACTTTCTAAATCATTTTCTTTCTGTAAATAAGAGTTGCTGCCTCACTTTCTTGACTATTGCAGTGGTATTGCTAGATTCTCTGCAATGTGCATGCCCAGACACTTAATTTTATCCACCCTCTCCACACAGACTCCAATGATAGGAACACAATCACAAGTGTAAATGGTGTACAGAAGATTGCTTAATAAACGTGCTTCTGTGGCACTGATGCTGAGCATGAGAGTAAGGGAGAGATGCAAGCTTATTCTGACAGTTTGTCAATGATTTGTCAGAAAGTCCTGATCCAAGCAACAGACAGGCTGAAATAATCCTAGTTGTGTGAACTTTGAGGATATAACTCACTACAGACAGTGCTATAACAGTTGGACAAGCTGATACCTATTTGAATATGGTACTGAGTAGCAAATTAAACAAAAACTATAAACAATAGATTAGTTTAAAAAATTTTTCAAATCAAGTTTTTGAACTACAAGCTTAAGACAATGCTGATTATTCATGAGAACACATTTTAAAAAGTCATTTAATGTTAAAAGCCATCTGAAGTGCTTTTATAAAAACAACTAGAAATCAGAGAATTTTACTTCCAAATGGATTCCATAGATTTGTAATAGTAAGAAAAAAAATTTTTACTTTTAAAAAAATTCTACTAGTAGAGTTCACAAGTATATGACAAAAGGTTAAAAACTGAAATTAACTTTAATTAAAGTGTTCATATTAATAATATGACAATGTTAAATTCATCATCAGTTTTGTCAATCTCTGCAAAATGTTGCAAAGTGACTACTTTTGTACAAATTATTCACTTGACAAATTGGTATATCTTTACTTTTATAGTTATAAATTTATCATGTATTTGCTGCTGTAAATGAAAATAAATGTTTTTTAAAGCAACAATTATTTTATTAATAAATTGATAAAAAACATATTCAGACAATGATTTACAACTTGAATAATACATCAATTTTTTTAAAAAATGGGACAGTTAAAAAATTGTTTACAATTATAGATATTTTGAAGAAAGAAAAATCACTTCCAATTATTAGCAAAATTCAATCAATAAAATTAAAAGAACACTTATCTGTACAATTCAAATATTTAAAATACTATGTAAACTGATTTTCAAGTACTTTAAATTTCACTAGTGTGAATGAGGAAGCTGATCTAAGATGCATATTGTTGGCAATAGAACATAGAAGTCAACTTAATTAGTCATGCATTACATGTATACAACAACACAAATTCTATAAAATATTCTTTATTATTAATAATTTTACGTATAATTGCTGTGATACAATCAGAAATATCTTTATTCAATTGTTCATGCATTTGAATTCATAAAATACAAATATTATTTGCAAACTTACTTTAAATTTGACTAAAAGTTTCATGTTTATAATAAGTAAGAAATAAAAGTTTTAATCTGTTAAGACAAAAGTATTTGAAATAAAAAGTCAAAATCTTAAGCCTATTCATTTTTTCAGGTATTTCTATTGCATCTCAATGCTAACACAACCTATTACTTAGCATGTTGAGTAATTTCTAATAATTTTATTAACAAAAAGATCATCTTAAAGTAATTAAATGATTTATTAGAACCTTTATTTCAAATTTATATGGTATTGGCTACAATGTTTTCTAATTATAAATAAAAATATCATATAAGCATTTCCCTGCTTTAAAATCAAGAGTTTCAAAACTCATTTCTTATATTCAAAATATATATTACCAAATGCAACAAAAAGCAATGGTTAACAACTGTGAATTACGGACATGATACAAATAAATATTTTAAAACAAAAGCTTTTATTCAATGATCTAACCAAGATAATGATGCAAATAAATATTCAGTGAATTTACCTTGAGCAGATTTTTAAGTTTTCCCTCTTAAATTACTCAGATCTGTTAAATCTGAGAGTATCTGACCTGGTTGCAAGTTGTATTCAAAACACAAAGCTTTTACAATATGGAAGCTTTTCTCAATATTTTCTTTATTTTATTATCCAAAATAGCCCAGATATATCCAATAAAATTTATCTCAGAAGACTAATTTGGCTATAAGATTCTTAATAGTTTTTGAACATGCTATTCTAAAGTATTATTCCAGAGACTTTGAATAACCATTGCTCCAAATTACTTTCATAACATAAGCAAAATTCTTTAATGTTTGAAAGTAGGCTGGAGGAAATTCAAACAAAACTTTTTGGTAAGGCAATCTCTAGTCACACTTAACCAATCTTTCAAAATCTAAACAAATAAAGATTTATCCAAAAAGATGACAGTGTACCAACATTTCAAGGGTCATATCCTTGAAGCATGAAACACTGCCAAGTGATATTTTTCTTATATTGTTTTTTTGTAAAAAGACACTAATTTTTAAATATCCTTATTGAATGTTAAATTAAATTAGTATCTATTTACTTATATCTCAGTATATTTGTATCGAATTTGCTGACTTTTATAAATGCACAAATATATTATTCAGGTGGAGAAACTGATAACCACTAAAGCTGAAAGAAGTACATTTTCTATAGCCTTGCTTATCACAGTCTAAATGCTAGACCTGACTATTTCAATATATTAAAGTCTTTATACACTGAAACCTTTTATTTGTTTATGGTGTTCATTGTGAATATTCCAGATCAATACACAAATACAAAAACTAATAATAGAAAACATTTTAGTAAATTTTACAAAAATCTTTACAAAATTCAGTTTTACAAATATTTTGAAGGTAAACTGCTTGCATTCATCGGTAATAAGCATAACAAAAACTGATTTACATATTCTTGATATGTAAATTTTGGCATAAAAATGATATAATTTATTAATGCTTTTTTTTTTCATTTTTTAAAAAACAGGTCAGCCAAAGGGAGTTCAAAGATACTGAATATTTTAAACACCCATTTATTATGAAGTGAAACTGGCTTTAGGCACTTTTCAAAAGTTTTTTCTCAAGTACCTTTAAATCTTCAGAGACAAGCAAAGCCAGCACTGATTTCTTTTCAAATTACTTTCTTGACAATTAATGAACATAATTTATGGTTTCCACTCAAAAGCCTGTTTTCTGCAATCAACCCAAACGGCATAAAATTACTTTGATAACAGCAAGCTATTCAACATTATAATTAAGTCTTATGAATACAAGACTAATTACGAAAGCTAACTAATTCGGATCTTCATATGAGAACATCTTATGATAATCATTGTGTAAACATTAATCACAATAACATAAAAACTGAAAGGCATTTACTTGTCAGGGTCCTGATATGACACACAGTTGATTTCTTCTAATGCTACTAACATCTGCTCTTCTAGTACATAACATGGGCACACACTCTACCATACTTGGTTTGTATCTCTCAAGTCAAATGCCTGCTTTATTTCTATTCTTAATAAATTCATTAGTTAATGATACTACATCATTATTAATATATATTTTAATCATAACATTGGGTTATCATTGCTAAAAGGCATCAATACAACGAAGAGGATAGAGAGAATATTTTAATGAGATATAAACCTAATTAATTTTCTTAGAAAACAAATTTTTAGGCTTTTTATCCTTTTAAAATTATAAGAGAAAACAAAAGATATGCATAGAATAGGCAGTAGTGCAATGCAATCATGAGCAAAATTTGTCTTGCCAATGTACAGAAACTGATTCTTAATGGAAAACAGGCATCTAAGTTACTTTCTTCCTATTTATCAGTAAAACAATGCTTAATAGTACAAAATATTAAAGACTTAATTAGTATCATAGGAAGGGGTTTAAAAAAACAAAACAAAAAAACAGAAAGAATAGAGCAGTAGTACTTACCTCTGCAGGCCACCATGGATAGCGAGGCACTTTTACCCAGACAACATCACCTGGAAGATACTTTACAGCTGCACACATTCTTGAATAATGGTGAACTTTCTGAAATAAGAAATAAATGTATAACAGGAAACATTTTATCAGATATATATGGCCATATGGCTGACAACTTGGAGAAGACATGTTTTAATAAAAGATTCTCTTTGAATCTTGATTGTCAATAGTTGTTAGCAATAAATAAATATCAGTGGACACCAATGTCAGCATTCATAGTAATTACAACCTCCTAATCTACCAAATAAATAAAATAAAGATTTTTTTTATGAAAAAATGTTAATTGCAAGAGAAAATCTTTTTAGACAGACTTAATGTAAAATGAAAAGTTACAGTTACTTGTTCAGTGTCATCCTAGACAGAAGAATCTTTCACCCACATTGTGTTTGGAAGATCTTATGTCACAAGGTCATAGTGGAAATGTCACAGGCCAAGTTTCAGAAAAAAACTAAAGTTGACTAATTTTTTAGATTGACCTTGAAATAATGACAAAGAAAAATGAAATACTTTTAACAAGATATTAATAAGATGAAGTTTATTCTAGTTGAGTATATACAGGTTTTAAACTAGTGTCTTTCTTTTCCTCAATTCTAATGTGATAGTTAGGAAGGTGGAATGGGGACTGAACCTTGAATCACTCATTTACAACTATGATGAGGATAAAATAACTATAGCCTGTGTCAGATAGTTTGCCTTTACATGAGAAAAACTTCAGTTTCTTACTACAAGCTGACTTTCTCATGTTTCTATTTCATCTGCCATGTTTGCTTGTTTTCCCATTCTTCAAAAGTTGGAGTTGTAATCTGGTGGCCTTTGGGGTACTGCTATATTCTGCCCTTCTCGTGTTTTTCATCAAATCTTACACATCTCCTTTCCCTGGTAGCCTAGGTAGAACTGCTTTCTGCAGTCACTTCTTTCTGGTGGCTTTTAGCATACTGTTCCACTTGGCTTGTATTGATTATAAGGGAACTCAACCTGTTGGCTTATCACCAATGATGTACTAGTACAATTTGATCATTAATTTACATTCATAATGGTTTCTTTTCTTTCACAACCACATGGAAATTTGACCAAATTTCTGTTTATAACCAGCCTTCACAAAATTTACTCTTCTGATAAGACCACTGATAAATATGCCTTAAGTAAACATTGGCTAAGACTGAGTTTTTCTTTAAGTAAGCCTTTTTTCTCCAAAATTATTTTGCCTAAGAAACTACACCAAACCAATGGCTAGGTCTTTATGTAAACAACTTAGTCTCAAGGATTTTTCAAAATGTTTTCATTTCAGCTGAGAAAGTAATTTATTATTTATCATCATTTACAACCTGGCAAGAGTAGTGGCTAGGTATAAAAATGTACACAATTATACTAAGTTATTTTCAAGTTAATATTCAGATTCAATTCATTCTTAAGAACCTCTCAACTCATCTAATTTCATGAGAGTAACTTTCTTTCTCTACTTTTAATTCCAACATTCATTAAATGCAACTAAGTCATCTCTCACATTTTCCCTGGTTCTATATCATAAAACCATATCTTTCTACATTAAAATGTTCATTGACTGTTATCAAGCCTCCCTGGATCTCTAATCAGTCTGAGTTGGTTACCATCAGTATCATATTACAGAAAAAAAAAATAGAATTTAAAATTTAGAAAATATTTAATTCTGGACAGTCTTAAGATATTTAAAATTTATCTGTCATGCTGTTGAACCCTCCAGACTGCCAGGTATTTTTCATGGGAATTTCAAACTGAACTGTTTATTTAATCTACACAGATTGTTCTTCTTCTACTGTCCATATATAGGAATATTTCATCTTGTTCTTATTTAGTATTGTTCAATTATTACTCATCCTGTTTCCACTAAGTCTAAGTCAACCCAAGAATTGAACTCACAATTACTATGTCATTAAATTCACAAACCAATAGTTTAATTCACAAGGTTGTTATTGTTTTATGGAATAATCCTCAACCAAGTACTTTGATCCTTAAACCAAACCTGGCTGCTGCTGCTTGTCACACTTTATTGCATTCACTGCAACTTCACTTTTCTTACTACTGCTGAAGCTTTATTGCTATTTAATTAATAATTCCTATATGGTATTTATTTTTTATGTTAGGCTTATAAAGAGGCCTTCATAGCCTAGCATATGCACTGATTCCTTCAAACATCTGATTTATATATTTGTTTTTTCCTTCTATACATGATCAGCCATACTTGATTTCATTGTCTGTGTATATTCTATCTCTTGCAGTTGTGGCAAAGAATACAAAAGCAAAACCAACCACCTCCTAAAACCAAGGCTGAAGAAATATTGAAAAGCCATAATTAGGGGGAGATAAATTAGTCATGTTTGATCATGTATGAAGAAAAAAATGTGGTTAAATGAAGTAAAAACACTGGACAGAAAAACAATAGAGTCAAATATCTGAAGGAATCAGTGTATATACTAGGCTATGAGGGCTTCCTTAGTAGGCCTAGCATAGTGATAAATACTATATGGGAGCTATTAATTAAGAAAGAAAGAAAGAAAAATGACAGCAAGGTTTCAAAAGCAGAAGCAGTTAAAAAAAAAGACAAGTAACAGTGAATGCAGTCAAAAAAGCACCAGCAAGACGGGTATAATAGGTTTAAAACTCCAAGTTCTTGTTTCAAGATTGCCCACAAGACAATAGGTTAGTAGCTTAAAGCCCTGGCCCACGAATTTGGTAATCAGTTCAATCCCTGAGATAGGTAGTGCAGATTTAGACTCAATGGAAACAGGGCGAACAATAAGATAAAGACATGGACAGTGAAACGAGAACATTCTAAAGTTGTAGAAATTCCCTGAAGGTTACTCAGATCAACAAATACCTGAAGAAAGCTGGTGGGCACAATGACTGAAACACTATGATGACAACAACAAAGTAAGTAATGATACCTCCTCATCATAGAAATTCAGACAGAAATGTTAATTTTTCACTTCTCATTAAGTTAATTGTGAAATATTGTAATTGATCATATAAAAAAAACAATGGCAATAGCGACTTTTATAACTATTTGATTTGACATTTTTGTTTCATCACTGGGAATCAAATATGAATGCCATTCTTTCAAATATAGGAGATGTGTTCAAAAAGTTTTTGACTTTATTTTTTCCCGCCAAAACTAATGCTGTGTTTGCAAAATCCTTAGGGTGAAAAGTGATGCCACCCATCCTGTTCATATGTGAAAATTTTCACGCCAGTAGGTCATGTCAGTTCCCAGCTGTGACATCTAGAGCACAGACATGTGGTGAACTCTTGTCAGATTTTTGTATTGACACACGATGACCAAATGCATTGAGCAGAGATATTACACCAAGCTTTCCTGGTCAAGAACACAACACAACACTTGTTTGATGGGCTTCCTACTCTCCTAAAATTTGTCCCCAAGGTACTCTCTATTTCTGCTCAATGCATTTAGTCATCTTGTATGAAAATAAAAATCTGACAAGTGCACACTAAACATCTATACACTAGGCCTAACAGCCTGTAACTGATGTGGCCTATCAATGCAAAAATGTTCACACATGCACAGCAAGGGTGGCATCACCTACGACCCAAAGAATTTTGTCCACATGATATTAGTTTTGGTATGAAAAAGTTAAGCCGGATACTTTTTGAATGCACCTCATAATCTTTAAATAATTTTTCTCCCAACTCAGAAGATTCATAATCACTTTATGACTTGCTGAAATGTAACAATAAATTAATTTACTTTAAATACTACCAATTTTCTACTAGAAAACAATATCTTTTTCATTAAGTTTAATAACCAACATTTGGTTTTTCAACAAAAAAAAATATTTTTAAACATAAGTCAAGTGAAACAAAATATTTCACTATCTGTCCTCATTTTAGTGATATTACTATTCAACAGGAATATAAAAACTGATTTAAAAAATGCTTATATATATATATATATATATATATATATATATATATATATGCTTCTGCAATTGCCAAATCACAGTAAGTAATATACTTATTAGGGTCTGGTAAAAATGGCTTTCATTACTTTCAGTTTTTGCTCCAATGTACATTCCTGGTCTATAACAAGATGTAAATCTATGTACAAGTGGAAATTTTATAAAAGTAATTATGTTGGAAATCATATAGCCCATAAAAATATACTTTCCAAAAGTTGACAGTATTAAGAGCATTTATAAAATAAACAAATTTGTTAAGAATAATAATGAAAAAGAATAGATGCTTATTTTAATAGAATAAAAGAAAGTATTTTAATTATGAACAATTTTCAGATTACAATGCAAAATCTTTTATAATGCATTGCTTGAATTCATGCACTTTCTAAACATTCTGTGTTTAATCATCATGGATTGTTTTGATAGTAATTATATAAATTAATGAAAATTTTCCTATCTAAAAAAAATAGAAATATCAAATATTCAAACATCAAAGAGCATATGCAAGAATACAAAAGGTTACCATGCTTGTCTTGTAAACTACTTTGAAAATTAACAAAGTCCAATAAATATCTATACAAAAAGAAAATAGTCACAGAAGCTAATTGAATGACTTAATCCCAGCTTGTCAGTAGTTTTGTTAAGCTGAAAGGTTATAAACCAGTTCAACTGGGTTCACAAGTTATAGAAAACAGCCAGATTAAATTGGTTTTAAATTGGCAAGTTGAAACTAACAGACAATAGAAAAAGGTTGCTTTAAGAGAAAAAATCTAATTTTTATTTTTACTTTCCAGTCAACATTTACTACATGTATTACATCCAGCCAAAAAACAATTAGCTTCACAAAATACATATTAAAGACACAATTACCATTTGAAATTTTAATGAAAAAACATTGAGAAAATCTGGAACAAGTTAAAATGATTTATTTATAATCATTGCCATTAATCAATTTTGGTAAAGATGTTTATACCTTTTCTTACATTGTTTGCATACAAAATTAAAGAAGAGATAAAACAAAAATATTAATACACAAAAAAAATATGACTTACAGCAATTGACAAAACTGTCAGGTTTTGATCAATAAATTTTAGATTCAATAAAAGTTCAGTGCAGTAAAGAATATTTTTAATAAGTTAAAAAACAGAGTTGATAAATAGTAAGTATACCAATAATAGGAGGTGACCAGAAATCATTTATATTTTAACTAGGTACCACCACAGAAAACGCTATATCTAAGGTTTAAGATGAATTTTTAAAATTGAAAAATCTGTTTGCCGCTTTTATTTTAGTTAATATTTCAAATAAGTAAAATACTTTTCTGTATTTCAAAACTAATTTTTTAAATTGACTAGATGATGAGTTTTTAGTATTTTTGTTAAAATAGCTGATCAGCACCCTTTTTTAGTTGTCTTTCATCCTAATGTAATTCTCTTTATTAAAAAATTTTTCAAAGAGTAAAAAAGTTTTTCGGAAACTTAATTTGAGGAATATTAGCTGATTTAAAGTATAATTAATCTGATTTGAAACAAATATTATTTACTTAAGCTGTTGACATGTCTGATAGCTTGATGACAGATTGATATTTATCTAATGTTGTTCTATGGGGGCTTTAGCCATAAAAAAATAATTGAACTAACATAAGTACTCATTTTTTTAAGTAATCAGTAATCTCAAAAATTTAAGAAAATATTCTTTGTAATCTAGTTTTCACTATGGATTTCGTTAATCGGACTGACTTCCTCATCTTGGTTGCTTTCCTCACAACGTTTCGGCCGTCTGATCCTCCGGCCTTCCTCAGGTGCATCTCGAACTCGGGAACCGTCGGTCTGGAATTTCGAACCCAACCCTTTATTGTTACGGGGGTACCATGTTCTCGTTCCATTAAGGCCATCGCTGCTGCTACTACTGCTTGACGCCATCGTTGCTGCTGCTGTTGCTTCTATTATCGTTGTCACCGCTCTTGTTTGTCGCTGCCACTGCCTTTTGCTCGGGATCAAACTCAGAACATCGGGAGAACTTGCAATCACTGTTCCAACGTCCTAGTCGCCTCGGCCATGTGTCACTGGGACGATCGTGTATGAATTTTTGGTATATTTAAACCTAAGTTGTTATTCTAGGTTCTCTCTTACGATTAGGGGTGCCCAAATCGTGTTCAGTTCTATACTTGGTCTGCTCAGGAGGTTGTTATGTCCTAGCATGTGAGCTGTTTCTTTGAGTTTTCTCACTTTCCAGTGGGGCTCACTGTTTATTATTTTAACTTCATCCCAGAGAGGGCGATGGTCACCCTTTTCCTTCCATACATGGTAGGCTATACCCGACTTTTCCGTCTCCCCTCTAGTCACTGCTTTTCGATGTTCATCCACCCTTACTTTAAGGGGGCGGCATGTTTCGCCTTGCATATAGACAATTACTAATCTAGTTTTATTAAATTTTAGATACTTTAAGGCTTTAAATTTACTATAGTTATTGCTTTTATTTTCTCATAATGCTGTGTATGATCATCCATATTTGTAAAACTTGGCACATTTATACACATACAAAAAAAAAATCAAAATTCTTTTAAAAATATTAGTATTTGATGATTTGTATTAAGATTTTCCATTTATGCTTAGTAAATACAGTTTTTACTTAATATCTAAAAGGGGTAAAATTAATAGAGAATTTTAAAAGAAACTTAAATTATTCTAATTAAAATTTAAAACAATTCTTGTAAAAATTCATTATTCATCAAAAATTTTTTTTTTCTTAAGAGAGCAGTGTCCTTCTTATATCTATTTAGAAAAGCAATTAAAAATTTTCTAATTAAATAATGTCAGTTTTGTTCCATTTTTTTATATTACAATTCAGAGCCGATTTTCCCCATCAACAACCAGTTTGGTAATGTTTATTATCAAACTCATTGATTTCAAATTAGTTTTTTTTTCCCAAGCCAATATACTTGTAAAATATAAATAAAATTATTTAGTTCTTTACAAAAAACCTTGTTCAGACTTGTGGATATGTACAATTATTTTTTCACCCACTGAAATGGATAAATGTGGTTTATTTCTAGTAAACCAGATATTTTTCTGTTTTCTATGCATAATTTAGTTATTATAAATCTGTATACAGTTAATTATATGAAAAGAATGTTTATTCATTAGTTGAAAATACAAAAAATTAAATTTTTTTTATGTGTATGAATATTTGTTTCCCCCCACTGTATATACTTAGGATATGTGTACTTTTTCATAAGGTGGTAATGTGTATTGGGACATGTGTGTATATATAACAAAGCAAGACCAAGGAATATTACTTGATTGATTTGACAGAAAATGGAACCCATTACCATATACTTTGAGAAAAATCATATTTTATTAAGTTGTTGATGATGTACCTTTTAAGATTTATAAAAAGATTAGGACGATGTCGGATGTAAAAATAGAAGTAGTATTTTTTTTAACAGGAAAACATTTTACAGTTTCTTCTTTTAGTTTTTCTCACATTTAAATTAACTTTCTTATGATTGTGGCACTGATCTGTTTTACCCATACTTTTCATTCTAACTAGAAAAACAGCATAGAATGTTCAATAATTCCCATCTTCTATGAATGACAACTATGACTTAATGTTGTATAACTTCTACTTCCTTAGTTGTAACACAAACCACTGAGCCACTAACCTTTGATTATAGCAAGTTGAATGCAATATATAATACAAGTTCCAACAAATATTATTCATTTAATGAGTATACACAATATCATATTTTATTATGTAAATCATGTTTTCACAATACATGTGCTAACCAAACAATGTTAGATTCATTTATATTAGGTATCCCAAACTGAAATGTTATTTTCAGTATATCTAAAAACCTTTAATACAGGCATAGAGAACTTGACCATAAAAAACAATACCAAATTTATCTGGGTAGCTCAATTAGCAAGAAGTTATGACCATTCAAAGATTATAAAACTTAAAAATTTTCATCTCATGTGCTACTAAACAAAAAGCCAAATTTAACAGTGTATAACTGAAGCTGCCAACTTCAAACAAGTTAAACATCATTATAAATGTAACATCATTGATGTTGTTTTGAAGTAAGAGAGAGATAATACTAATGGAATCAATAATTCTTAGATCAGACAGATCTACATTGGGAAAATTTTGTTCTCAAAAACAAAATCTAAAAAACATGACACAGAATGGCAAATTTGATTGTTCATATAAGTTTCCTTTCAAAAGTTAATGCCTTGCAACATCTTCCTATGTACTTTAAATCCCAATAGAGATTAAGGTTTTTTTTTCAGTAGTACCTCAATAAAAAAAACTAAAAAAAATTATATTTACACTACATAAAATCAGCCAGAGGCACAGTTTGACAATAGAGCAAAAACAGGTCGAAAGGATACCATACTGAACTTGCCATAAAAAAAGTATCCGTTGGAGGTACATGCCTGGAACTTTGAAACTTTACTAATTTTGGGACAAGGAATTTAAAAAAAACATCTATGTAAATATTTCTTGTAATATATGTATCCTATTCTGTGAAATTAAGTAATTTTCAATTCTTCAAAAACAGGACAGTAGCGACTACAAAAGTGAGAAATTTGTTTTACCAAAGGAGAACAAATACTTTATAATAGTGCTTTAAACTTCTTCAGTTTTAAACTCTGATAGAAAAGAATTTCTGAACATTGTGAATGATTCTACTGCACTTCCTTTTCTAATGGTGATTTGCCAACTGAATTTCCTTATAAGCTCCCAATATGGCTAATATTTCTGTAACACTCCATATCCAGCCATTACTAGAAATTAGCATTATACAAAATTCCCATCTGAAGACAAATGTTGATTCCACTTATGCAATATCATCTAACAAAGGCCATCAGAAATAGTCATTTCTGCTCTTTATTGGAACTTTATTACGTCACTGAATGGAGATGCAATATCAATGACTTGGGCAATGTAAAAATTATACTGCAACAAATTGGCCTTTACACTCGTAAAAATGGTGTGATTTTTCTTCATCACAATTACTAAAGTTGTTTAAATACTCAAAGTCACTGAATGTCTTTCCTTCTTTCCTTTGTCTTAGAGGTGGGGATGATTCAACTGATTTTCCCGTCATCAAGTAGTTTCAAAGAGCAGCTTTGGTGTTGATCTTGATACCAAAGAGAACCTTCAGATATCCAAGTTGATCTTTCAGTGCTTCCAAACCACTGCTTGTTGTACATCTTTAAGACTCCACAGGACAATAATGCTTGATGACTGAGTTAATGATTCTTCATTTTCCAGCAGCAAATTGACACTTTTTCCTTCTTTTGCCTCTCATTTTTAGCAATCCTTTGTTGTTCATGAAGTTTCAGAAGTACTTGTCTTTGTCACAGATGTTTCACATGCTTTCTTGAAATGCTAAGAACTGATTGCCACTCAAGTGTTGGTTTTGCTTCAAGCCAACCATTAGTCTGGTTATACTTGAGCATATTTGAGGTTGATCAATGGCAAAGTGATGCATGGCGTCTTTTTTCCCGCCACAACTTTCAAATATCATAAACACATTTAAATTTTGAGAAAATCCTTTACACTCACATAAAATAAAAATCACTGAAAATGTTACTTGTGCAAAAAAATATATTCAAATTCAACAGTGAACATACTGAAAGTTTGTCATGAAAAAAATAATAATAACTTAATGAAACACAAAAGCATTTTCATTGAGTACTTGCATAATTTAAAATATTTCCTTTCACATTTGACACAAAAAATCTACATTGAATATCTATTTTTTTTAAATATACTGGTAATTTTTCATTGCAATTCTGAAATTCCTCCAATAAGGGATTTTCCTATTAAATGATATGTTTCAGAATTAAAATATGTAAAATTTAATATCATTTTGGGGTGTTAAGATTAGATGGCTACTGTGGTTATCACAACTGACAGGTTACTGTCCATAAATAATAATATTTTTTACAAAAATTTGTTGAGCTAAGTAAAAAAAATTAGCTTCATCTCTATTGTGGCCAATGCTAATTGAGCTACCAAGTAAATTAGGTACCATTTCTCTATGCCTGTATAAAAGGTTTTTAGATATATTGAAAATAAAATACCAATTTTAAGTAAACATCACAAAGAGAACATTGTAAACTGGATGAAGAAGTACATAAAAACTGATTTGCCAAGTCATTTTTAGTGATTAACTAGACCAACCATACACCTGATGGGTTTCTTTTAAAAGCAGTTCATGTTACAAAATGATAAGGTAACAATATTATCAATTTTCTTATCAATTACAACATTTCAATTTGTACACAGCAAAGGAAGATTTATTGTTCCACTGGGTTTCATAGTTAACACATTTCATGAAATTTGGAATGATAGCTTAAAACAGGTGTCATAATTTGCAAAATAATAAGTATATTTTTTATTATACGTACTTGTTTCTTGCATTAATTTCAAAATACATAACAACAGCAAACCTGTATGCATCTATTTATTTATTAACCATCAAGTTACATGACACATATAGCCTCTTCTCCATTCAAGTAGTTGTTTATAAAAAAAGTTCTAATGTAGTGTAGTGAATTGCATAGATATATGCTGTATTATGCATATTTAAATTTATTTAATAATATTGTTATAATGCATTATGAATGTTTATTATTTTTTCATACGCATAATAATTGGAATATAATATGCAAGCATTTGTTTATATACACAGATTGATATAAGAAATGTGTATTGAAAACAAATACAGAATTTCTTATAAAAGTAATGTCATAAAAACAGAAAAATAGTCCTAGTTTGAAGAAGCCCTTGTCAAATTTTAATTAATTTTGGCACTGCACTCAGCAGTGGCTCAAGGTACAATATGCTCTTACATTTGTTGTATCATTTGAGCTGTATCACAGGAACATATATACAAGATTAGAGTTTTAGTATTATAGAGATATAGAGCTACATTGAATGAATTTGATGGCTTGGTGAGAAGTTGGATCCTTCATCAAAATAGTTAATCAACATGTTTTATTCATAATTTCACCCCAAGCAAGGCAATAAAGCCACTAACATGCAAAGGGATTACTGAGTGTGAATGAATATGAGAAAAAGAAAAACATTATTAAAGAAAGAAAATAAGAAAGAAAGAATTCAAACAGAAAATAAGCACTGACATTATTGTTTTTAAATTTTTGAAGACCAAAGTTGACTGGGAAGCAAGAAACTGGAAGAGAATTCCACAAGAAAGAAGTGCACAAGAAGACACCGTTAGCATAGAATTTATGGTTACATCTAGCAATTTCAACCATAAAATGAGGAGACCTTGCTGCCAATCTAGTACTGCAATTAAATTCATAAAGTTGAGGTACCGAAGAAAAAAGCTCATCAGACCAATTACTATGAAAATATCTATAAAAATGCACCGGGAAACGATGTTATGGTGGTGTGAAAGTGACTAAAGATGAACTACCAGGTCAGGATCAATAACATTACAGATTTTTCTTTGGATTTTATCAAGAATCTCTAAATACATAGCACAATCACCAGACCAAATGTGACAGCAATATTCAATGCACAGATGAATGATAGACTTATAAATATGTAAGATAGTTTCTGGAGAGAAAAATTATCTAGCAGAACACAGTGAACCAACTTTCCTAGCACCAGACTTAACAATTGATTAAATATAATTGTTCCACTTCATATCAGCTGAAAACATTAGCCTGAGAAAGAATAATGAGTTACTCTCCTGTAGCTTAGCATCAGCCATGCTGATGGAAGGCAGAAAAAAGTCTCTAAGATGATTAAAAGAGAGCAGTTTCATTTTGGAGGAGTTAAAATTAAAAAGTCATTTCTTGCCCCAGTTACAAAAGATTATAGGTCATTTTTGAGACTAGCTGCCAATTTGACATTATCAAACCAATCAGATTTACCATTAAGACAAGAGTAAATAGTTGTGCCATCAGCATAGATAAAAGTGATGACATCAAGAAAGTCATTAATGAAAATTAGGAACAAATGTTCAAGGAGGCACCTGCATTAATAGAAAAAGATTTAGAAGAATGGCCATTCAAGACAACTTTCATTTCATGATTTGATAAGATTGAATTTAGTGAAAAATTCATATAGATGTACCATAACCTTTCAACTTATGAAGAAGACTAGCATGCCAAAACCTGCCAAATACCTTCAAGATATCCAAATTAACTGCTCAAGTTTCACCATTGTTATCTAAAGCCTAAGAGACTCTTTTAGCAATAACTGTTAAAACATTAGCAATTGATCTAGAAGTGAAAACCTTATCTGACAGAAGACCCTGTGAGGTGAGATGATTAACTATACCATCATGACCACCTGCTTTTTGGGGATCCTGAGATGATAGCAGAAACCCTGATTGGAGTTATATGCATGACACAGTAGAGACCTAGTTCTAATTGTAAAATCAAGTGACAATACTCCAGATGAGTTAAGAGTAGAATTAGAAGAGAATTTATGAACAAAACATTCTGCTTTATCAACAGATGATAACACCTCAAATTGAGTTAAGAGAGAAGGGATAACAGACTTACTCTTATTTAACACCCTATTACAGAGCCATCAGTAGTCATGAGAAACAAATTTGTTAGAGGATATATGATACCTCAATTCTGTTAGCCTCTTTCAAGACATGTTTACAATTATTATGAGCAGACAAAAAGAGGCATCTGTTGTGATTGAAACTATCACATTGGTACAGCTGGAAAAATATTTTAATTTATAAGGAGAAAAAGACCAAATAATTCTCACTATCATGCATGGCAATACAAACTGACTAAAAGTTGTCTAAGACTAAAGCATAATGTGACCTCAGGGTTGCCAATCCATGCACGACATAGCACTACAAATACCCTGACTATTGACCAGAGCAGATTCTATAAGTGCTACCAAAGAATTTGAGCTCTTTTCTGCCAGTCAGGATGCAGCAACCAGAAAATTCCCAACCCAGAACCCTCTAAATGAAAAGTCAGAGCCACTGATCAGTCAGAACACCAAGAAGTTAAGATGGTTAAATTCTTAAGGCCATGAAAGAAATTAAATGGTAAATCACATCCTAAACAGGAAACAAGAACCTCTACTGTTCAATAAACATAAAAAGAGTACGAACAACGTGATAAGCAAACCTACAAGTTAACAGGTAAGAGATAGCTAATGCTTTGGTTTTAGCACTGTGAGCAGCAAAATTATAATTCCTTTCAAAGTTGATGACGGTTCAAAATAAATGCAGAAAACTATTGCTAGTTCTTCTTGGAGCAGATTTTTTTTTTGATTGGTACAAGTAACAACGAAGAAGCTTTAAGCAAAAAAGTAGATTCATGCAAGATAATGTTCCTTCATTTTCTGCCTATTGCCCACATTGACAAAGAGAGTTTCAAAGACACTAAATTAATGGAAAGGCTCACAACAACTTCTCCAGATTTTAATCTAATAGAAAACTTGTGAACTATCATTAAAAATGATGTGCAATGAGAAAGGAAAACAATATTCAAGCAAAGATCTCTGAAAAGTCAAAAGAAAAAAGCCTACTGCAAACACTTAAAAATAAATAAAAAGTGAACATAACCAATGAATATTCATGAAGGTTATAGAATGTCAAGGATCCCATATTAACATGCAAAATAATAGAATAATTTATTCAGATATATAGGATATTGTGTTAATCCAATATATATTTTTGCAGTTTATATTTTTTTGGATGTATTTGTAAATAATAATTTATACTGCCTTTAAATTTTATTTAGCTAAAAATACTTGTTTTGAAGATGTCTGGGTATTAACAGTATTTTTAATAAGAATAAATATGCTGAAATATATACAATATATTGCTCATATAAATATATCCTGAACATTTTACCACCATCAGTTGGTTAATATATTGTTATGAAATGGCATGATAATAAAATCTATCATCTTAACAACTATCTTAGTCTGCTATAAAAATAACACTGAAGTAACTGCCTGTCAACCACATGTTACAAGGAAATAAATGCAAGTGCATAGAGTGGCAAGGAAGCAGACACAATTCTTCAATTAATATCTTTGAATTATATCCTTTAACTTAAAAGTAAGAATTATCTAAATTTGTTCCTGGTATTTATATATAAAAAAAAATCTTACAAGGTTGTTTTATATTGTGGTATTTACAAGAAACAAAACATAAGCAGTATAAATCAATCCCTTTCAATAAATTTTCTTTCAATAAAAATGACATCCTAATCAATCTAAAAGTTCACATTGACACTGGCAACCTTGACTTATCAAGTAAAAGAAATTGACACTTTTTCTAGAAAGATTTGTTTGTATAAGGTCAAATGATTCAACACTTGGAAGTTAACATTTCAAATGGATAGAATAAATATTGAACTGCTGAGGGAGATTGCATGTATTTTGAAGAGTACACAATAATCTATAGAGATATTATTTATTTCCAAGAAAATGCTAGAACAGTAATTTTCCTAAGGATATCTGAAACATGACATCTATTTCTTTCCTTTAACTTTCTTTAATAATATAAGCCATAAAAAACAGATGAAACAATTTTAGTAAAATAAAATATAGTTATTTACTAAATTTAGCTGAATGTGCCTGAAGGCCTTAATGGGGCATCCAATGAAAAATGAAATTAACTAAGATTAACTCACTCTAGGCTAGGTACTCTACCAATATAAAACTATACTGTTCTCTGCCCCCAGCTGGAATATGCAGCCACAATCATACCTCACTCCTGAACGGTTTAACCCAAGAGAGACCAATCTCTTTCAGTTACATTACACCAAGTGATTTCTAGTCTATCCCTTTTTCCCTCCTCAGCTGGAGTCTAACTCAAGGCAACTTTAAGCATTCTTTCATTCAACCTCCTGAGGACATCACCAAGCTATTGCAATCTGTATTACTTAATATCAAAGGACATATTCCAATTGTATGTCCTCCTATATAGTTCAGCCAGTATATTTGTGTGTTTGGTGATTTTAATGTTCATCACATCAAATGACATGTCAAGTGGATTCTGATGTTACTAATGTTGGCAATATTCAGACTTTCAATTTTTCCGCTGCTTAGTCTCTCAGTCAAATAGTGGATGTCCCTACTCGTTTCCCTAATAAATCTGATTAACATTCTTCTTTACTTTATTTGTTCCTTACCTCTTCTCCTAGCTCTTGTCAAACATCACAACTCTGTCCCCTTGACAATTCAGCTCACACTGTAGTATATATTGATATTTCTTTTGAGTCATCTATTAGAAAAGATCGTCCTATTCACAAGACTTCTGTTACAAGTGTACTGATTGAGGTTCATTTCATGACTTTATTTGAGATGCCCCTTGAAGTAATATTCTTAACCTTCCTATTGAGAATTGTGCCACAGAGGTTTCTTATTGGGTTAAAGCCAGCTTTTGTACCTTCTCACAAATAACAGGTGAAACCACAATCCTTGCATTGGTCAGCCACTATATCCCACAGGAATTACTTTTTCCAAGTATACCAGCCTGTATATTGGTCTACCTACCCTATGTATTTTATCAGAAAAAATACAAAAGATCGGTGGTCTATATAACATCAGGATAACCTTCAAAAGTGGTTCAACACTTCACAGACACCTCTTCAGAGAAAGACCTCCCATAGAGGAAAACATGATTAAGGATTGTGTGCACACCATCCCATGCAGCTGTGGTAAGAAATATAAAGGAGAAACAGTGCATCCCCTTAAGATAAGATTGCAGGAACACCGTAAGGCTGTAACACAAGGGGAAATAGAAAAATGTAGCTGACCACATACGGAGGGAAAAGGGAGATCACCATCCCCTGTGGGATTAAGTTAAAATAATAGACAGAGAACATCACTGGAAAATACAAAAACTTAAGGAATCAGCGCATATGCTAGGCCACAAAAATCTCCTAAGCCAGCCAAGCAAAGACATGAATACAATACAGGAATCAGTAATATAGAGTGCTAGAGAAAAACAATAACAACAACAAAATTGTAATATGAGCTCTGGTAAAAAAGAAAAAACGATTAATGAGACATTAAGTTTATAAGTTCCCAAAATTTATGCACAGATGTCCTCAAGGATACATGGCTCAGTGGATAAAAGCATTGGTTGGATCCAGTGACTTGACCCAAAGAGTTGTGAGTTCAACTGGCTACAGCTGAGGTGAACAAAATACTTGGAGAGTCAAATTAAACGGAGATCACATGTGGAACTAGAACAATCTACCCCAGTGGATGAAATAAAAGGTACAGTTCCAAATTCTAAGCAACCTGAAACATCGTAAATATGGCAATGAAAATGAGGACAACAGTCTGAACCATGTAAATAGTGTAAATAATTACAATACAATCTCAGAAAGATAGAGAGAAACTGATTCAGTCTTTCCTATCAAATTGTAAAATTGTTGTCTTGAATGACCACTCTTCTAGATCTTTTTGCATTAATGCAGGTGTTCTTGGACCTACGTTGTTCCTAATTTTCATAAATGACCTTCCAGATGTCATCAGTTTTCAACTCAGTATCTATGCTGATGAAATAACCATTTATTCCTGTTTTAATAGCAAGTCTGATCAGTTCAATACAGTCAAATAAGCAGCTGATCTCAAAAATGACCAACAATCTGTGTTAAATGAGGCAAGGAGTGACTTGTTAATTTTAATGCCTCCAAATCAAAACTGATCTTTTTTTTAATCATCTTAGAGAACCCTTTTGACCTTCTATCAGTATGACTGATGCTAACCTCCTGGAGCACAACTCATTGCACCTTCTTGGATTAACATTTTCCACTCATCTGAAGTGGGAAAAGTATAATGAATCAATTGCTAAGTCTGAAAGTTGATTCACTGTGTCAAACTAGACATTTTTTCTCACCAGAATTTATCATTCATCCTTGCTTTGAATATTGCTGCCACATCTTGTCTGGTGCTTCTGCTATATAGAGATTCTTGATAAAATCCAAAGAAGAAACTGCAGTGTTATTGGTCCTGACCTGGCATCTCTGCTTCAGTCACTCTCCCACAGTTATAAAGTAGCTTCCCTGTGCCTTTATTATAAATACTTCCATGGTAATTGTTTTGATGAACTTTCTTCGATGGTACTTAGACTTTATGAATATAAGCACAGTACTAGATTGGCAGCAAGGTCTCATCATTTTATATTTGAAATGATGAGGTGTAACTGTAGTTCTATGCTAACAATTTCTTCTATCACACTTCTCACTTGTGGAACTTTCTTCTGGTATCTTGCTTTCTACTTGAGTTTGATCATCAAAAATTTAAATGCAATGCCAATTGTTATCTTCTGTCTTCTTAATTCTTGTTCTTTCTATCCTTAATAGTATATTTTTCTCATATTCTCTAACACTCATTAACCACTTGCATCTTAGTGACATCACCGCCTAGCTTGGGCTGAAATGATAAACAAAAAAAACAAAAAAAAAACGATATAAATCTTTCACAGGTAGGAATTATGGCAGATCTCAATTTTTTTCATGTCCTTATTCATGATTCTCCAGCAATTAAAGTCATATTGTTTTAACAGTGATGTTGTAAAGTTAATTTTGAGATTACATTGCTTGAACTTCCAGATGTTAAAGAGTTGAGAAAATGCACCTACATCTTTGCTAAGACAGTCCTTGATGTTTTTCAGGTGCCATTGTCACTGTTTATATGGCTTCCAAGTTACATGAAATATCTAACACATTCCAATGCTTCTCCATCAATGGTGATTAGTTAGGTACTACTAGAGAATCGATGCAAATAACCCAGTCTTTTTCTGCTTGATGTGCAAACCAGTTTGCATAATTGCTGAGCCAGTCAGATTTGTCCTGGCGATGCAAACAAGTAGATAACATGACTACTAGATCTATGCAAGTTTTTTAAACTTTATAAGAACAAAAAGATAGCTTCTTTTTTTTACTTTGTAGAAAGTATAAAATGAGAAATATTTTATAATTATTCAAGAAATACTCAAAATTTATTAGATTGCAATGTTTTTTTTTCAAAAGTGATAAGAAAAATTTTACAAAGTTTCAAAGAAAACCATAGAACCTATGAATTATTTAAAACACATCTCAATGACCATATATTCTAATACTTTTGTAATAAAAATTTCTCATTATCACAATTATCATGAAAGTATTTATTTAGGGGTTAATAAAAAATCAATTTTCACAAGATTTTTTTAAAGTCTTTAAATCTCCACACATTAAAAAACAGAAAAATTAAGAAATCCACTCATTGTTTTGTGTCACTGAAATTAAGAAAATATTCTTACAGAAAAATCTTTTGTCTTTAGCTTTTACGATAAATGACTACATCTATTTTGCTCAAACACAAAATTGAGGTGAAGTTTTATTTTATTTTTAAGACAAAAACTCCAAAAATTTATATCCTTATTTTCTATTTTATCTTCCCTAGTGAGTGACTGTTCAATGTTTCTCAAAATGGTAGATATGATATAAAAATCAGCCATAAAACTTGAATCTACAACTGATCTGTTTTTTTTTTAATTCACTATGAACTAATAAAGGTAATAAAGACAATATTATTCGCTTCTCCAAGTCAAAATCAAGCTAGATTTTATGATTTAAGCTCATTACTGTAAATTTATTTGCTAGTTTTCTTTCCTTGTTATGAAAACCAAAGCATGAGATTTAAAAAATAAGACTTGTTATAATTATTAAGTGCTGAAAAGTTCTCAGCTACTTCCCAAAACCAAATCACATGACTAAACATTAGAATTTTGTGGAAAACTTAAGCATGCCAAGTAAATGTTTTAAAACTATCTGGAATTAATCCAGACTGAGGATATAACAGAGATGAATTCAGAAATACTTTCTAAAGTATTTTTCTTGCACTCATTTTTGAATGGCAGGTTATAAGTATCAATTCATCAGGCTACCCATAAAAAATATCTGACTGAATAAAGTTTATTCATATCAACCAAATTTCAAAGAAAAACGGTTGCAAGATGGACTTTAGTTGTGTGAATTTTACATATCAGTCTTGAAAATTTATTGACAAAATATTTTTCAATACTATTCCAGATAAATAATTTTGTGCTTTATTTTTTTTAATGGATTAAATTTAATAGCTCAAATTTTTATAAAAATTCTTTTTCTTCATAGAACTAGCAAATAAAATAAAATTAAAAACTTTAAACTATTCAAATCATTAAATAAAATCATCCTTTTCTACTTCACTAATCACCCTATCAATAACATTTCAAGTTTACATAAGGATACTTACTGAAAAAAAGTTATTGAAAGTTCATGAAAGAATGTAAAATATATACACATTTTCATTTTTAGCACAAACAGTGACTTTTATTTAAATATTCCTAATTTTGTGGAAAACAAATTCTTCAACTTGCTTAACACTGAAATATAAACCAATGATGAAATTGCAAACAATTATAAAATTCTTAATAGCTTATTACTATTATTTTTAATATTATAGAGACTAATAAATGCAAGACAGTTTTCAAGAGAGGGATACTATTTTTTTCTTCTTTTTCTTTGCTGATTTCTATATTCACATCTACGAGACATTCCCAATTACAATGTATACTGAGAAATAAGAAAATTATACCCAGCTTAACTTTTAGCACTCTGTAGGTGACTATTTTCACCAAGCAAAATGTTAGTCTTGCCAATGTAAGTTGAATTTGAATTTCTTGGTTGTGTAGTCATAACCTTCTATGGCAACACCTAACTTGACTGAAATTGAAAGCCAGTCTACTGCAATTTCAAATATATAAAAATTACATTTTGAGGGGATTCCATAACAGTAAAAGGGAAAGTAATATTTATAAATGATGCAGAGTGCTAAATGTTAAAAAATAAAAGTTCTGCTTATTATAAAACAGATTTAGAGGTAGACTATTAAATATAATAAGACTATCTAGAATTAAAACTAAATCCATGAGGATCTGAGACTATTGAACATCAAAAGATATTTCATTGTTATCAAAGAACAAAATCTTTTTGCTTTTAAGATAACAGGGTCCAAAATTATATCTGCTGATTTATAACAGAGTTTATACACTCCATTATAACACTGACTGAAATAAACAATTTGAAAGGCTATTATATTTACATGAAAAACAAAGTCTTTGTATTACTTTACATCCAATAGAACCCCAGTCATCCATGGCTGGGGATAAAATAAATATAATAGCTCAGCTTAAGTGGGGCTATTCCTCCAAGACCACCCCTCCATATTGCAAGGGGGTATTCCTTGATGTCTATAGCAAATCAAATGCTGGGAGAACTGAGTAATCTTTGTTTTCTACTCCATGCATACATGAGGCTCTCACTTAAAAAAAAGACCTTGTTCTTTATCCCATAAGGATGAGTAAATTAGATATCTAATTAACTATATCCATCCAATATTTTTCTATGCTGACAGAGTGCTGTTATGGTTAACAAACTAGTCATATAGATTATAACTACTGAGTAGTAGGAGTTCAATCCCTTGTCAGTAATTATTTTTACTTTTTGCTTTAATTTTCTAACACTGACAAGAAGTGTAAGAAAGGCTATGTTTATTTTTTTTTTTTTTAGTTTCATCAAACTGCTGTCAAAGTACACAAAATACATTCATCAAAATAGACACATTTTTATACTTCTTTTTTTATAATTCACATGTGACTTATTGAAATATTATGAAACAATTAAAACGTGGAAATCGATTGTTAATGTGTAAATGAATCTGGAAAACGTCTGACTAGAAAAGTTTGTTCCTTTTCATTTTTTAACCTTTGGAAAAACAAATTTAATAAGGTTAAATAAAAATATTCAGTGTATTTTAGCAGGAAGGTGGTAGTTTTGTTTTTATTTATTTTTGGTCTCGTTCTAAATGGTTCAAGTAAGTTCATACCTACAACAAAAAAAATTAAATATTGTTGAACGTTTTTGTTAAATATGAGAGTTGTTAGTTATTCAATGTCACATCCTGCATCAATATTTGATACAATCAGTCTGCAGTGCACACTACACAGGAGGATCGATAACCTTCTCTTTTTCACCGTTCTACGCCGGTGTGCGGGGTAGAATTTCGGACTATGGAAGAAACTATCAGAATAATATATTATTATTAAGATATTATTAATGTCTTAATAATAATTTTTCAACATACACACACAACGAACTTTTAACAAAATTCAGAACCTGATCATACACGTACTGCACTGAACTTAAAACGTTAAATTAAATGAAATGTGGTTTGGTTTCCGTTTAACTTTTCGTCTCTTTGTTATTGTTCTAATTAGGATGTAAAAGTGAGTGGTTTAAAAATCGAAAACACATACAACAGGAAAAAAAATCATACATAAAAAAATGTAAATTGTAAAAATAAAATGTAAAGAACGGATCTTTCAGCAAAATGGGGAGACGATATTTTCACTATTAATAAGAGATTAATATTGTCTCGTCAAAAGCGTAATTTTAACCTGCAAAATGTTACAGCTGATTTACAGTTTACTAACTTTCTTTCTCTCTTTTTAGGCCATAAATTTCGACGATATGAACAACTGTGCTTGGTACAGTACCATGGGTATCATACTTTCTGGTTTCAGAAGCCATTGAGAAAGCTTCGTTAGGCGATCTCCAGATATACGTTAAAGGTATTGTGCTAGTAAATGGTTTAATCCGACAAATACTTACGTAAAATAATGATCTGAGAATTAATTCCACCATATATTAGCAAAAAAGTATTGTTTACGTTTCCTTAGATTAAAAATAAAAACGTAACGCTATTGTTTGCATTGTTTAATTTAAACTAAAGTTTTGAAAACAAGTTGACCGCCAACAATACATATACAAAAACTACTTCCTTAAAAAAAAGCATTACTGTTGTTCAGTTTTAGTTCTTACTCAAGAAATCTCTAACAAGCAAATATTTGTAGACACACCATTTTGAAGATTAATATAAACAAACCCACTCACACACAATACAATATTTTCTCATTTTGTTGAATATATGAACGAAAAATCGGGGTTCAATAATTTGTCCTAACAATTTTAGAGTTTTACTTTACGCTACTTCATTGAGAAGTTAAATTTAAATAACTTAAAAAATAAAATTTTAATAAGTTAAAAAAAAAAAAACTTAACCAAACATTTTTCGTGATTGAATATCAATTTGTACACTATATCTCTGAATCAGAAAAAAATAAGCGGCTGAAATAAAATATTTTATATATATTTTTTAATTAACTTTAAAATATATTATGAGATGAAAAGTGATCCCCCAATTTGTGACCAGTCGTGTGTTCATTTCCGATTTAGCAATATGAAATTGTTTTATGTCATAATTTTCGTATTCCAACATGACAGCGATGTCCTTATTCTAATGAATATAACAACTTTACACAAATACAAAGACTTGATTATACCGATATTTTTTTCTAATTTCCAAAAAGAAAAATGCAATTTAGTTAACTAACAAGACGGATGAGGGGAAGACAACTTGTACTTTTTATGCTTGCAATTAAAGAAAAAAGTAACTGTCTTCTTCGTCTACCCTAAACAGTTGCCGTTCATATTAAAGTTTAAAGCATTTTAGCAATTAGTATATAAATAAATCTACCAAGTAGTTTAAATTGTTATAGCAAAATAAAACTTATTTATTTAAGAATTGCCGATGACAGCGGTAAGGGTCGCCAGAGCTTTAAAACCAAAAAATGTTCCCCAGTCGCTGACTTTTTTATCCCGCTGAACCGGCAATGTTAGATGAGTGCAACCGGGTTAATAGTTGCATCAATAACGACTTTGCTTAAAAGCAATTAAATTAATTATTAATTGCAATATTTATTTTTTAAAAATCAATAATTTCAAAGATAAAAATAATTAAAAACAAATAAATTCATATTTTAAATGTAAATTTGACATACACACACATGCGGACATGTTTTAAAAAAAGAAAAGTGGTGGAGGGGAGACCAAATCTCGAAGTTTTTTTATTCTTTTTAAACAAAGAGTAACAAATCTTTGCTATAATCAGAGACCATATCTAATTTATAACAAACTTCTGACAAGCTTTGTTATGCATTTTTTTTTTTAAACAAAATTTATTCTAAAAAGGATTTTGGCGCAGCAAATATAAGACCAGGGGGAGAAAACTTCTTAATTTTGCATTCATAGTCGATGGTTGTTCCTTTTCATTGCTAAAATGGAATTAAACTGTTAATACAAAACAAACGCCCAGTTTCACTTCGTCGTAATGTCAGATTTTTTATCGATTCTTACTCCATGTAACTTAAGTAAAAAGAAATTAGGTGACAAGCTAAGAAAAAAGTGATATTTACTCACACAACTCACCAGACGGCAAAATCCTCCATTTGTTTAATTTGCCTATATTTTACTCAAGAATTATCGTATTTCAGACCAATATACTAAAGAACCTTATCCGAATTTTCCAACTTAGAAAGTGTTATAATGAAGTTATTGTGATAAATTCTCATCATATTATTCCTGAGTAATCATACTCTTCAAATATATTTTTATTAAATTTCTACTCTTCATCAATATATCCAAAATAATTAACAGTGCAAAATGCTTTCTCGCGTCTCTGTATAAACAGTGTGCAAGGTTTATGTAAGCTAAGGGGCGTAACTCCATTACTAAGGATTAGAGCTTAGCAACTGTCTTAATTTCGGGTAATAAAATTAAATTAATGTTGTATTCTAGCTTTCTTTTCGTTTCTTATAGAATATTTCCGCCTGGTATAACTTAAAGATTTTATATGTGTAACATGCACGAGTTGCAATGTTATTTTTTGTTTATTTGATGCCATATATTTTGTTTTTTAGAATAAATTTTCCATATCACTATTTGCTTAAAAATATTGAGTGAGTGTATGTCATTATTTACCTGAAAAATATTTGTATTTTTGCATCAATTATAGATGTGAATGGCTATAATTTGGACCCATGAATGACGTCTTCTCAAACCATGTGTGGATAGTCTGTTGATGTTTAGAAAAATTTCAATTTGTACTTAATTTATACAATAAAAAAATTGATTTTTATGGAAATTTATCCAATTTACATCAAGTAGCATAATTCAAGGCTTTCTTATTTCCAAATTTTTTAAACTTTGTTTTTCAACTAAACCCAGTCTGGCTTAAGGCTGCATTTGTAAAGCTCCTACTGATAATCTTATGGCACCAACATGTAAGATACTGTACTCCAATGAGTGTTTTTATCTACTCTCCTTATGTTTACAAATAACAACCAGCTAGTAAAGTAATATAAGATGAGCCATAGTTTGTAATTATCATGCATACTTAATCATATTGTGCTGTTGGACATGAGACAAAAGAGATTATATCTTGATTGAAAACTGCAAAAATGTTAAAAGTAATCAAAGAAACTAATAAGAAAGACTAATTTTACAAATACTGCATTTAACTTATGGATAACAGTTATCTTAATGTCTTCCTGGATAAAATAGCTTTTAAGACTAATATTGATCTTGAATGGATAATTGTATTTTGATAGATACTTTTAATAAGTGATAGAAACAATTGTAAAACAACAATCAGTCTGAGTCGGTTAATTATCATTTTAAATTTGTTTTTTTTTTTAAATGAAATATGACTTTTTTGTATTAAGTTTTGTGTTAAAGTATAAAAATTTACTTAGTATTTTAACTGTAAATATATATATTTATAGCAACTTTAATGCACAATTTCAAGATTTTAAAGTGAGAAGATTAAAACCTGGATAATCTTTAGTTAAATATTCTAAAATATTTAAGTAAAAGTTAAGTTTCTTTGAAATTATAATCAGAAGTAGTGTTATATAAGAATAAAGTGTCGCTGCCGACACTTGAGTTTGAAAATAGATCACCAATGTGCAAACACAGGCAATCCCATTAATGATTAAGTAAACCACATGACCATAGAGGAAACGCATAAGTAGGAGGTTGGGTGATGTCTAATTGATCGCCATTTCTATTCTATCCTCTATTACTATTCAGATCACTATTTCTACACTATCCTCTATTACTATATGGGCTGCTATTCTCTACTCTATTCACTATACTATTTCTCTATTCAGATCCCTAAACAGATTACTATTCCAGTAGGTATTATCAGGCAAGTACTATTAGTATGAGTGCTATTCGAAGACATCTCACACCAGCATTGTTCAACAGCATTACTCTAATTGCATCTGTGATTACAAAGTCTCTATCTATAACAAGCATTATGAATGTGACAATGAATTTTTGTTGGCATTAAAAAATGGACACGAGTGTTCATTGACATCACAAAAAGTAGACATAAAAAATACAGGTATGATTCTATGAAAAATACAGGTATAATTCTCTGAAATCTTTTAGTGTTTCAGATTAAAAAATAATTTGAATAGGAGTAACTAGGTTCACCTATCGCCGAATTCACACTCCTTCCTCATTTTTTGAATAGGAGTTGTGGGTTACCCCACTTGGCTTCACCAAATGCCTGTTAGGTGGCACTGTTTAGATTCTATAAAATGACAAAGATTTACTTCCTCTTCCTCATGTTCCAAGAGGTAGCAGTATATAGATGAGGGCATCCTTGCGGGAGCACATTTGTTTCCTTGGTTGGCTGACAACTAAACTTGTGCACACATGCACTTGTACCACACACACATTCTTAATAGCTAAGTTTTTAATGTCTTTCCTTTTTAATTATGTACACATTAATGTCATTTTGTTTGTTAATACATTCATTAATTGTTTGTTTAAACTCCATGTTTTGGTACTTTATTTACCCAAACTTACATCAAATATTGATTGTGGGACAAATGTACCAGGAGCCATTAAATATTTACTGAAAAAACGTTCACACCTTGAAACAAAAGGGTTGGGTAGAGGTTTATCTCTCATTTTCTGTTTAGAATTGAGTTTCTGGTTCCTTCTCCTAAAGTTTTCTCATTTTCTTTCACCCCCTGGTAGCTCCTTGCATCTTAGTGGCATTATTGCCCTGTCTGGAGATGAAATGATTTTTAAAAAAAAATGAAAAAATAAGTTGAATCTTCTCTAAATTTTAAATGAGTATAAAAAAAGAGTTACAAAATCCAATCAAGTACTAAAGGTCAATTTCTGATTCTGCATATGAATTACATCTTATGCATGTCGACCAGTTGTATTGCAAGGAGCAAGGATAAATTGAACACTATCACTTCTGAAATGTTTTCATTAAGTGTTCTTGTGACTCATTTACCCTCTTTACCTAAAGAATTAAAAAGCTATCAACATTGTCACAAAAATATTTACACAGGAGATACCTAGAATAGTTCATGGATGTATTCCAAATTTTTATCACTTACTTAGTACCCTTAATACACTCATTCACCAAACTTCATTGAAATCTATTACTATCTTGGCATTTCTACTGAAATGCATATCTCCAAGAAATAATTATTGTTTTTTAAATTTACTTTTCATCAACTAAGTACTCCAGATCATAAATATAAAAAAAATCTAATTTTTAAGATGGGGGTTCAGTTTGTTATGTAAATTTAAATAATAAAGCATGTTCTTACTTATAAAATTTCAAGTTAAAATTTTAAAAATAGTTAATACTTATATTATTTAAAGCATATTCTTACCTTTTTCCTTTTTTTTATATTTAAAATAATACTTATACACAAAATTTAAAATGATTTCAAAACCAAATATGAATTTAAAAGATATTTTGGTTTAACTTTGCCATTTATTATTTTTAATTATTTCATTATCATATTTTTTTTTGACTTGTATAGCAAACTGAACACCTTCTTAAAATGCAGAAAAAAGTTGAATAAAAAAAATATACTCATATATATTCATGATCTAGAAATCTTAATTGATAGTAATAGAAAAAAAAATTATAAAAAAAATAATATTTCTTGGGGAGGTGAGTTTCTGTAAAAAAACAGTAAATTTTCAAGTTATTTTGTTTTGGATATGTAACTACATCGATAGGGGAGGTAAATGTGTGTGTATCAGTCCAAAACTTTCATCACTTCTTCCAGAGCTCATTTCTGACTGTTCTGCTAAATGTTAATGTTTTTGATATATCCATATCACATAACTAGAGTAATGTTGCAAAAATACAGAATAAGTTTCTTTTTATATCTCTAGTGTTGAAACTCATGTTTTATATGAAAAGCCATTTATTTGTGAGGAACATGGATTATGAAAGAGACTGATAAAATATTAAACTTCAAAAAGAGTCACTTTTATTTGTTTACAAACTGTGCATATATTTAATCCTTTAAGTCTAGAAGCACCTAAATGCACCTGCATATGTCACACACTTGTAGTCCTAGAGTGCCTGAATGTGCCCACAACCAGGTAACACTGTATTTCAATATACTGTGTTAACACCCATCGCATGATCAACTAGAGAAGACAGAAATCTACAAATTTTTAAAATACATAGACTAGATTTGTTTATTGCACTTTCTTTTAAGGAGAGTGTTTAAAAAAAAACATTTATTAAAAGAAGAAAGTTACAAACATATTCTTTAAATAAAAAAACTGTTAAAATGAAGCCAGATATTATAGAATTGAATAAAATTTTATGTGCGAAACTTTTGTTGCAGGTGGTTGTACGTGCTTCCCAACTTATTTCAGGTGTTAGTAACATCAGTGTTTGAAATTGGGAATAACACATTGTCTCCTGAAATACCCGCAACAAACATAGCAGACTCGGGATGTGAGTTCATGCAAAGAAATGACAGGAACTGACAGGAACTGACAGGAACCAATATATAAGTACAACAGATGATAATGTATTAACAATAAAGGATTACAAGTAACAAAGACAAATGTGTATAAAATTTGCTTTTCAAAAAATTGTAAAAAAAGTAACTGAAATCCCATCTAAGTAAAGTTGGCAAACAGCAATGGGTTAAAGAGATACATTTTGTGATTTATTAACCAATAGGGAAAGTAAGTTATAAAGCCATAGTATTGAATTTCTGAGTCAATTTGGAGCCAATTCATGACTAAGATGATTGGTTTGTCAGACAGGCAAAAGGGTTTTGGCATTGACAAGGAAGATATGATTCTGGGAAACTGAACTTAGATGAAAAAGAAGAAAAAAAGCAGAAGGGTTTTGGCAATCACACGGAAGACATCAGCTGGTTCTGTGATCTGAGCAAAAGAAAAAGAAAAAAAAAAGCCTGTGATGAAAAAAGAATCTGAAAGAAAAGAAAATGAAGTAACAGAAGAAAAAGTAAAAAAAAGCAAAAAGAAAATTATACAAATTTAGAAATATACACAATTATCTTTCTATAGTTGTTTGTGAAGGTTTGTTACAAAATTAGAGGTATTAACTTTCACACATTCATGACAACTTTATATTCATGTTACTATAAGATATGAACCTTTTGTGCTTTTTCTCTTTCATCAATTATCAAAATTTAAGCTATTAAGTACATCTCTTTCAATACTTAATATTACCAAATTGCTAAGTCATTCTTGAGTCATTGAAGTAAATTAATTTCAGCTTATTAAAGAACTTTTTCACAAATAGCAATAGAAATCCTAATTATTAAAAAAATCTACAAAGAAATTCTTACATTTGGGAAAAAAATCTCACCAATGTCCACTTTTTCTTTTTCTTTTTTAAGGCAATTCACCACAAGCAAGGCAGGAGTGAGACTAGCACACAAGGGGTTACAGAGGATTGAGAACAAGAGTAAAGAGGCGTGTTTGAGGAAAGGATACAGAGAAGGACAGGGAACAAGCTCAGGGTATCAGATGTCGATTGACATTACACTTGAATATTTGAAGCTTATAGTCATCAGTGAAGCAAGTAGGGGGCAGGGAGTTCCACAGACAGGAAGTGTGGGAGAAGAAGCTGTTTAAGAAGAAGAGACGGTTATATTTAACTGTTTTGACAGTGAAAGAGTGGGACCAAGATGCCAGCCTGGTAGCTCGTTTAAATTTATGTAGACTGGGAACCAGTGAAAGTAGCTCATCGGAACAGTTACCATGAAAATACTTGTAGAAGAGACAGAGGGAGGCCACAGCACATCTGTGGGATAGCGATTGTAGACTAGATGCCAGATCAGGACTTATCATCTTGTATATTCATCTCTTGATTTTTTCAATGATCTCGAGACGTACAGCGGGAACACAATACTATATATGACTGCAATATTCCATGCAAGGATGGGTGGTTGATTTATAGATTGAAATAATAAATGTTAACAGAACAATTGCAACCTTTGGTTCAGAAAAATTAGTTTGTATTCTTTTTATCAATATGTTACAGACTAAATTCTCTGATATGATATGTACATTTATATATCTGTCATTTATTTCTTATCAACATGCTACATGTTTAATAACCATTGGTTCATGCTGATAAGGGTTTGATATTTATTGAATGAATATGTACAAATATGGCACAAGGCCAAACATGGAGGATGGGAAATGCTGGTTTTCATCTGTTTTATACTTAAATTTAGCTAGCCACAATCACTGACCTAAAGATACCACAATAATCCTTGAACCAAAACAACACATTTTTACCATTCTTACTACAGCCACCATAATACCTCAGAGACTCTATGAAGTCCTAACTAGTTCCTATATGTACAATTTGTCTGTGAGGGGTGGGGAGTAAAATAACGACTTTTAAAAATTTATAACCCCAATTCATATTTACAATGAGAACAAGATTAATTTACAACAATCAAAACAAAAATGATGTTAGTAATAAACACACACAATCCTTAAATGTAACAGAAATGTTAGTTAACTGGACAAAATTAATACAGGATTTAAAAAATTTAAGCAATCATTAAACCAGACACACACTCATCTAAATACAATAACAAAAATGAAAAACACAGTCAAAAAATGTAAGACATCTCGCATCCACCAGAGAAGTGACATCTCTGGTCACCTAACAGGGGAGGGAAAGTGGAATTAAACTAAAGAAAGTGGAGGCAAAAATAAAAGGAGCCAATGAGCATACATGGCCTAGCTACATTAATTTGATGTAAAAAACTAAAAACAAGACAAAGCTAAACTACCCTATTTTGGGTGGGGTTGCCAATATTCACTCCTGAATTTCCAATATCTTAATGCCTAACTGCCATCAAAATGCCACTCTCAGTCATCTCCTCTTACTCAACACAAACCCACAAAACTCACCCACTTTTTGCCAAATTCTGATGGAGGAAGTCGTTTCCTTTCCATTCTAACCATGACATCAAGCCAATGTCTAAAGAACAAAATTAGTTGACAAGAGTTAAACTTCTCATCCCAATAGAATTTCTTCTGTCGCATTGTCCATATCATGACTTGCATAATGCCTAGTAAGTAAAAGAAAGCCAGTGTTCAGCCTTAGTCAATGGTAGCATGGCATTGTTCCAAACAGAACTGGCCTTGAGGACAAAGAACTGTCTATGCAACATGCTAACCATAATGTCTTCAATAAACTTACACAATGGACCTATGACCCTGCAGTAGAAGAAGGCATGATCCAGGGTCTCTACTGACTCTACTATAGTGAATGCAGTTTGGAGATTTTTCCAGTCCCACTGAACATCTCTTGCCAACCCAGAGGACCCTTCTCAACACCAGCCAGGGCACCCAAAGCCATATGGAGCAGGCCTCCAGCTTTGTTAGACCAAGCTTGCCTATAAGATCATCTTGAATAGACCCCCTAACTAGCACATGATATAATGCTTATGGGACAATGCCTGAGTGCCAGAGAGGCCATCCATCGCCCATAAGAGGAACTTAAGAGCAATCCGACATTCATGATAGAAAGAGCACTTGACTCTGGGTAAACGTTAGGCCTCCACCTCACATCAGTACACACATCTCAGAGATAGGAAGTTCTTACACGCATCTTCCTTCCAAAATTCGCCATTACCATCTAATTACAAACACATCCAGTCTAAGAAAGAGACCACCTTCAGAAGGGTGGGGTAACAGATCTCCCAACATACCTTGGGAGCCTTGCCTCCCCACAAGAAAGGGAACTAAACTCATTAGTGTGACATACAGGATTGGAACTATGGAGAGTTGGTAAAGAAGACTCAAGTAGATGTACAAAGCACATACTTCCATCCTCCCCTTTAAGGAAAGCCTCCTTCAAGACCACAGACAAACTGTGCACTTGACCTTCTCCTGCACATTCAACCAATTCATTTCAACAGGAAATCAGGACTGAACCAGACACTGACTATCTTGACCAGCCTGTCTGTTCACAGGTAATGCCCAGGAAGAGAAGTACCCTTCCACAAGCCCAACAGCAAGCCAACAAACATTGCGGTTGATAATGGGCTCTGTCAACCTCTTGTACCCACTGATCTCTTTGCCAACTTAATCAATCTCAGCTCTGTTCAACACAAGAATCAAAATGTCATCAGCATAGGCAGAATACCTGACCAAGGTGGTAGCACTAGGTAAGTAAATTCCGTGTAAGACCAGATTCACCTTTAACTTGCAAAGGAAAGGCTCCAACGCAAGAACATAAAGCAAGGGTGAAAGACAATATGAGCAAGACAATACGAAAGATTCTGATCTTACTCCATTCACTTCTATCAGCACACCAGAGGAAGCATGCAGAAGTCAGATTCAGGTGTATAAATATGGCCCAAAACCGGCAACAGGAAGAACAGCCTCCAGAAATCAATGTTCAACCCTATTGAATATCTTGATAATCAAGTGTACCAAATGAAGGTTGTCCTGCCTTTCACAGCACAAATCTGCTCAAAGCCGATCAGACTAGAGAGGACAGCCTGCAAATGGTCGGCTAAGATCTTGGCTAAAATCTTCAATTCTGTGTTTAATATCATCAAAACCTGATAATTACCTATCCCATCTCTACCGTTTTTATTTTTGCAAAGCAACAATTACATCCCTTGCTTCATCCAGTTGCTGTAAATCAGTGCCATGCTTACAAGAGTTCAAGATTTATTGCATATAAGAATACAACAATTGTGACACAAGGCCTAAAAAGGGAATGAGTTGAGACTATCTTATACCTAGCTAATCAGATTCACAACCCACTCATTCATTACAATTTGCACATCCACCAAAAAAACTTGTCTGTCATCACTCAAAAACCACCACATGACATAAAAATTCTTGAGTATAAAATTCTATATAAAATTTCTTGATGGTAAGCAATAAGGTAGGAGGGGATGAACCCAAAAACAAACTAAAATATAACCAAAACACACAAACTAACAGTAACTGATGTTAATAGAACCAGTCCAACCATGCTGACAAGGGTTTGAGATTTACGTTAAACCCCCACTCCTACCCACAGAGTCAGTTTCTGACACAAGGTCGGTTTTTAATGCTGGGACCTGAGTGTTTCCACTCGAGCCGCTGGTCATAGCTTGTCTAAGCTGGTCATAGCTTGTCTGAGCTAGTCATAGCAGGTCATACCACCACTACATAACAGATGTCACGCAACACGGAGGGAGAAATGGCCTCCGGCATGGAACACATACTACAACCACAGTATCTACTCCAACAGGAAAAAACCCTTCTCCTCCTCTGTCAATCCCTCCAGATGTGTTGCTTCTTGACAGCACTTTTCATGTGATTCTATCAATTACTCTTTCAAATAATCATGATCAGTACTTGCTTCTCTAAAGTTAATTTTCCAATTCCGAAGACATTTGTGTACTCAGTTTGGAGTACAAAAATGCAAAGGTACAAGAAAATCAAATCAAATATTAATTTTTTTTAATCATTTCACCCCAGCTAAGGCAATAAAGCCACTAAGATATAAGAGCTTACTGAGTGTTAGACAATATGATAAAAATATACTATTAAGGAGCAATAACAATAAACAACAGAAATTAAGAAGATAATGATTGATACTCATTTAAATTTTTGAAGATCAAAGCTGACTGCAAAGTAAGAAGCCAGAAGAGAGTTCCACAAACAAGAAGTGCAAGAAATGAAACTGTTAGAACTTACAGTTACCTCTTGCCATTTCAACTGTAAAGTGAGGAGATCTTGCTGCCAATCTAGTACTGTGCTTAAATCCATAAAGTCTATAGATACTATAGAGGAAAATTCATCAGAACAACTACCATGAATGTATTTATAGAAAAGGCACTGGGAAGCTAGGTAGGAAAGTGACTGAAGCTGAGATGCCAGGTCAGGACCAATAATACTGCAAATTCTTTGGATTTTTTCAAGAATTTCTAAGTACATAGCAGGAGCACCAGGGCACCTCGGCGTGGTGTAATGGTTAGCAAGCTTGTCTTGCTAAAACAGTTTCAACTGAATAGTGAGTTTGATTCTTATTGGGTGCCCCATACATTCGGCTTTGTGCCACATCTAAGCTATGCTTAGAAAATCAATATAACAGGAGCACCAGACCAGATGTGGCAGAAGTATTTAAATGAAGGACAAACCATAGACATAGACTTATAAATATATACATTGCAGAATATTATGAACACCATATTTTGTTTCAGCCATGTTGCCTTTCTCAACTACTTTGACAGCCATAGCAATTCATCCAGTTTTTCATGTATAACATTTACTGCCTCAATAGTGGTTGGTGGAGGTTATCTTATGACAATGTCCATTCCCACCATATAGCTGTTTTGTGTAAGAATGAAAAGAAAAGGCAAAGAACACTAATATATACAAAATAAATTATTATATAATACAATATATATATATATATTTATTGTATTGTATAATAATTTATTTCACCATTTTATATTCCATGGAATTCCCTTGTTCCTAAGTCCAGTAAGATCAACTTGATTTCTACCCTAGTCAATCAGGCATTGATGATTTGTTCCCCATGTACTCTTGATCAGGAACTAGAGAAAATCTGTAATATTTTCATTCATAAAGGTTTTCCCATTAATGTCATCAAGCACACTGTTGAACAGAAAATTAAGTGCTTGAAGGAGCCAGTGGTTTTTGGCCCCTTATTGCGTCTCTTATCTAAAACTACCATGGCTAGGTAGAAATAGTCAAGTACTCGCCGACAAGGTATCGGTATGTATTACATCAAGTTTTTCAACTGTGAAGTTACGTATTATTTTTGAGACTCTTTTGGTGTTCTCCTCTTTCGTTAAGGATGGTTTGTCCTATTTACAAAATAGTTCCGTGGTATATAAATTTAAATGTCAGTGCAAGGCTGCATACATAGGACAGACCAATCAGAGATTGGAGAGACTTATCAGTCAACACATTCCTGCAAGTACATAAGTAGGTAACTCCAGTCGGTCTTCTAGGACGACCCAAGCAGTGCATGATTCAGCAATTGGTCAGCACTTTCTGGATAAAACTGACTGTTCACATCAATATACAAATAATTGTTTCACTATCTTCCATAGAGCTCAGTCCACTCATCATTTGAAGATTTTAGAAGTGGTTTTGATCCTATGCAGACAAAAAGAACAATTTACCAGCTCACTAAGTTTATTTGGAGTGTGTGAGTAATACGTTTCAATTTTATATTCACTCAGAACATTTATCTTTTATTTTGTAATTATTTATTACTAATTAATTGTTTTAGTCATGTTCTGAAATTAAGTTTCCCCTCCTCTTCTACCATTTAGTTCTTGTAAACATCATCTTATGTCTCAAATTACACCAATGAATCCTTCTGAAGAATAGAATTCTTAAGGAAAAAATGTCTAAAGTTCTTTTTAAGTCAGTATATATATATATATATATATATATATATATATATATATATATATATATATATATATATATATCATAAAGAAACAATTTATACAAAGAATTAATTAGCAATGCTAATGTAATTAATGGCGAAATCACTTCACTAACAAAACTTAATGAGACATTAACTTACTATCAATTCCTTGAATAATAAGATCATTATATTTGAGTTGTTATCAGATGGAAGGCACATGCCAAGTACTTTTGACAATTTCAAATTGCCATCCTCAGAGTGTAATTTTCCCATACATAGGCAAACACTAAGATGAAATATGTGTAGACTGAAAGATGTTATTTTAAATTATGCTATTTATTGACAGTTAAATATATGTTTTGGAGTGTGCAATGGCACAATGCTAGAGTTCTTGTTCAAATCAATCGAGACTTTTGTTTGAATTTTGAAAAGTGATAAATTCACAAAATTTTCTTGTTATATGTATTTATCTGTTAAATATTTGTGAAATCAGATCCACAGTACATAATAATCAGAATCTTAAATTCTGTAGAATCTTAAATTCCTGGCTGGGGCGGGGGTTATTGATCTGCAATAAATCTCATGTCATATTGAACAAAATGCAAAAAGTAGACAGCAGATGTCCTAAACTTAACTTTGAGAGATGTCAAGTTTCTTCTGAGTTTACAGTCATATCATGCTGAAACACTGGTTCTTGTATGAACACTGAGATGAAGCAACATCATGTCTGGTCAGTACCTTGATGGCTGACTGCTTGGGAATACCAGGTGCTGTAAGCTTCGATATATGGATGGTGTAATAAATAACAGCTCAGAATTGGAAATCAGAGAATTGAGTTCCAATTCAAGTTGGGTTCATTATATTCACATATGTGCAAATACCCTTAAGAAATTAATTAGTATTCTATGAACTAATTTGTAGAACTTATATCTGTAAATACTTCTTATCTCCAAAATATTCTTACACTCTAGAAATATTTCATGGCTTTAAATAACCTGCAAAAGGTTGATAAGCCATAAAAAACAAATCAATCTTTATTCTCAAAAAACAAAATAATGGACAGTATATAAAAACTTTTGATCTTTCCCTCCAAATATTTATGGTTTGTCTTTTTTTATTGTATTGTCAAATTTGTGAATATTCCAATTTAATAATCTAGAATTGCACATTCCCTCCCAACATTCATCATAAATTAAAATATACTAATATACTTAATTTTTAACATCCACCTAAATTAAACATTTCAGGAATTACCATATTTGACCACACATAAGACACACAGGTGTATAAGACACGCCCCAATTTCAGCAGGGCAAATCAAGAAAAAATTAATAATTAGTAAAATTATTAGTAAATGGTACAGCCTAAGCTATATTTATGAAGTATTATTTTGGTTAAACAAGCCATGATTACAATTAAACAAAAAATAATAGGAAAAAAGAAAAAACTTTATTATATCCAAAGGTAAGAAAACAAAATAAAAATCAAGTGAATATTACAATTAAGCAAAACAGTAGAGTTACCATTAACATTTTATTCATCTTCAAATCCATTAAATTCGTTGTCTTCTTTATCAAAACTCTGATACTCATTTTCAATACTACTATCATCGTCGTTAAATAATGCGTCATCTTCTGTTCCATTGAGAGCATTGCAAATGCCAAACTTTTAAAAAGATTTCACAACAATTTCTGGTCTAATATTATCCCAAGCTTGCTTCACCCATTCGCAGACTTGTGCAATGCAGGGTCTTTTTATTCTTCTTGTAAGTGTAACATCGTGATCAGGCATTGCCATCAACGTGTTCCATTGCTCCTTCATGTTTTGCTTAAATGGTCTATTCAAAGACACATCCAAAGGTTGCAACTGACTTTTCAGTAAAAAAACGTGTGCCTTATATGCCATCAAATACGGTAAACAAAACTCCAGATACCATATAGTGTGACATCTACACCACCAATGAAACAAAATCAACCTAGAATTTGACTTGAATTTGAACTCTGCCCTCCAATTTTGTGTGTGTGTGTGTGTGTGTGTGTGTGTTTATATATATACATACATATGTATATATATATATATATATGTGTAATTTGGCATCAACTTTTCTTTTAATCATGTAGTATTGAATGTTAAAGACAACATAGTCTTGCATATTTTCTTTTGAATTTTCTCATATTCTCTAATGAGACTTTTTATTTGAAAATGATTTCAAAATATGTATTGTCCATACGATGACCTAGCACTTTCGAAAATCATTGTTCATCTTCAGGGTCAATATTTTTAGTCAAAATTTTTTTTAAACAAACATTTGCCAATTATCTTGTAGCGTAATCATGTTGCTATTTTTTTTACAAACTAAATAAACGTTAAAATCCTTTTAAATTCAAAAGACGCGATGATGTTATCACATGCAGGGCGAAGATTTTTATCATGTGACAGCGTGAAAAAGATTTCCACTACACAAGCCAAAAGATCGAAGAATACGTTATAAATTTAAATATATTATAAACATTGTAATATGTTACCAGAAATATTGTAATCTATACGATTAATAAGAGGTCTTTTGCTTTTAATATGTAATGCCTCTAAGATTTTAAGGCGTCTAATGTCTGTATGTTTATCTATAATTTTAGTATTTTCTATAAGTATTTTACGTATATCAGATTGCATAAGGGAAACGGTATGTGACTTAATATGTTGTTTAATGGAGCTAGAATTATTTAGATGCAGAGTTAATCTTCTGGAGAGCCGGGTGGTTGTAAATCCAATATATGTATGTGGATTAGAAGAGCATTCTTCCATGGGACATCGAAAGCGCTAGGTCATCGTATGGACAATACATATTTCGAAATCATTTTCAAATAAAAAGTCTCATTAGAGAATATGAGAAAATTCAAAAGAAAATATGCAAGACTATGTTGTCTTTAACATTCAATACTACATGTTTAAAATATATATATATATATATATATATATATTTTAAACATGTAGTATTGAATGTTAAAGACAACATAGTCTTGCATATTTTCTTTTATTTATAATATACATACACACGCACATACACACATATATATTTATATATATATATAATAATTGCGACTTCTTTGTAGAAGAAGGCCATCTCTTCATTTGGTAGCTTTTGTTTTTCTTCTTTTTTATGTTTTTCCTTCAGAATTTTATTATTTCCATCATTTATCCCCAAGCTAATGCTCTGCTATGAGCCTGTAATTGACTCTTAAGGCCAGCTTCATTATTACAAGCTCTCTTACACATGTGGCAAACAAAGTTTGTCTGTGTTGCCTATGTTGGAAACTTGCCTGTCCCTTTGTACAATCATGTAAATAGACTTACAAACCTTGTCACAAAACTCACACAAGTAACCTGCAGGTATTTCTCATACAGTTGCATTCACAGGAGTTTGCATCTAACCTCTCTAGTGTGATTTCATGTGACTAGCTAAACCAGCTGCTGAAAGGGTGACTTTTCCATGAAAAATGCAAGTGTGTTGGTATCCTAATAGCTCTGGGACAGATTCTATTTCTCCCTTCCTAATGGCATCCTTTTTGTTGGAATGCTCAATTCACTTCTGAAAAATTGTTGCAGAAATGTGTGTGTATACATATATATATATATATATATATATATATATATATATATATTGGGCATTTGATTTAGTGATTAGAATGTTTGCTTTCAGACCATGTGACCCGAGTTTGTATCACACTATGATTGATTTGTCAGAAATGTGACCTTGATGAGGTGTGATCCCAGCATGTGGCACGTTTGGAAAGTGCCTGAAAATTGGCTAGACGGAACTGTTCAGAAGTCATTTATGCATGTACACAAAGTCACAAGCCAATGGCAATTTTATTGAATATAGTATTTAGTATTTCAAGATATTTTTTGTGTGATTTTGGTAAATATATCTGTTAAAATGAGATGTCAATGTTATTTTCATTTTTGCATAATTTAGATGACAATTTATCCATCGCACCCTGTATATAGAGGGTGTTCAATAATTAGTGTTACAAAGTTTGTTTTTTGTTTAACCGTATCAAAACAATTTGAAAATATTTTACAAAGTGGAAACAACAATTAAATGTCCATAAACGTATTTGATACATTATCTATTCAATATGCCTTCCTTCTGCATGAAAAACTTGCTGAAAATGCTTGGTGAATCGCATGAGGCATGCATAATACTTTGGGGAATTTTGTCCTGTTTTTTCAAGAGTTTTGCATCAGAGACTCCAAACTGTGGTGGAGTTTTCACGATGATTGACACTACATTTGAATGATAACTCTAACATTTTTAGGAATTTAAAACAACATGTCTGGCCACATACACAATTCTGGAAAATCCTTGTTGAAAACACAACTATACTTAAACATGAAAACAATAAACAAAAACTAAAAATTCTTGAAGCTATATACATAAAACAGTTGAAACCTAACCTGAACAAAATAAACTATGAAATCTCCACAAATATTCTTAAATGCCTATAATTTATAAGAGAAGCCATTGGTTTATACCAACGGCTTCACATAATTAATACTTCTCATTTTCACACTCATGTGGTAATGTGTGACGTCATGAGCTGCGGTGCGATTTTTGCTTCCAACGTCTTGTATGCATGAGTTTGTCGTTGCTTGGAAATCTTCCATGTAAACATAAACTGACTATCATTATTGTTTTGTCCGTGTATTGGTTAATATATTGTAATGTAATTGTCATCTTTGATAATGGCTTATGTAAGCTGAAAGCTTAGATAGGATTAAAAAAATATGTATCAATATTGTGATTTTCTTCCTTCTTTTAATGATAATGTAATTAAGCTTATCAGACAATATGAAAAGAATTTACATCAAATAAATAGACAAAACTTGTCTATATTATTTAATGAATATATATATATATATATATATATATATATATATATATATATATATATATATATATAGATAGATAGATAGATATAGTCATTCCTCACATGCACTTACATGAATTAACATTACCATCCAACATACACCTAGACAAACAAGCATTTCTTTACATACTCACCCTTACATTATCACACACATTAACATCCAAAATGTTCCTCATACATATTTATATATTATCTATTGCATTAATACACATGACGCATGCCTTTGTGTTTTCATTTTTATCTCGATCTCTGACAAAGACTTAATAAAGGTGAAATATGTTATATTGAGATACATTTCCTACTTGTTCTTTATTTTATTGCACACACACACACGCGCACGCACATATATATATATATATATATATATATATACATATATACATATATATATATATATATATATATATACAGTTAAGGTAAAAGGTTCCTTTATATCCAATATACTTGTAAATATTCAAAATCAATCATTAAATATATATATATATATATACACACGTGTGTGTTCATGGATAACCATATGTAGGTGAGTTTATATGTTATTCTAGAATCTATATCTATCTATTTTTATGTTTATATGTTATTAATACACATCTAAATAGATAAACCAGTAGATATGCTGGTCTATTATTCTAATTTTTAATGAGTGCTTGATTTTATTTTGGCAACAGCTGGTGCCAGTTAACAAACCTAATTTCTCATATTCTGCATTCAACTTGTAAATAAAGAACTGTATTCATTCATTAATATTTCCCTGCCACTAATATTGCATTTCATGCATTCAGCTTAGGCTTTAAAAGATTTTAACTGTCCAATTTTGGATTTAACACAGTATAACACTTTAATGTATTATAAATCTTAGAGATCAAGAAGTGTATTCTGTTTTCATTCAAAAACTTTTGTTAAGAAATTTTAAGGTTTTGTTTTATCATTAAAAATCTCCTTTTCTTCATCTAATACATGGCTCAAGAGCCACTCAAGGTAGTGAATTACTGAATGATGTTTTTGCGTGGATGTAAGAGGAGGAAGTAATTGTATATTATGAGGATATATAAGATGGATAATGATTGACTCTAGAAGAGGTTAAGATTGCAGCATTCAAGGAAGCATACTCTTGGGAGTCATTTATTCATAGCAATAATTTTTTAATACCAAACTATTGTTCCAATTCACTGCATTTATTCATGCTACTCTATCCCCTCAAATAAGGAAGAGGGGTTAAAATAAAATGGCTGGGGCTCTTAATTTTCAAACTTTTTTAACAAGCATACGTGCCATTGTTTTATCTGAAAGGCAAGAGTAATTTGAATCATTCTGTACTCTTGTTTCTCAATTAAATTGGAGGGTTAAATAAATTGCTGAGGAGGCTCTAATTTTCAAAATTTTAATAACTCATTTTTTTTTTTTGAAAAGCAAGTGTAATTTTTCTCATTCTGAATTCTAGTGGCAAGTGTTGGTTCAAATTAAAGCTGTAGGAGTGCTCTTAATTTTCCAAATTTTTATAAGCATACCACCATTCCATTTATTTAAGAGACATGAGTAATCTTCTTCATTCTGTGCTTTTGCCTCTTGAATAAAGAGGGAAGAGTACACTTATTAAAATTTTGAAAATCAAGGGACCTTCCAGCACTATATTCAAGAGGTGATACATTTTAAGCTGCTTGTAACATTGATAAAGTACTAGATGAAGATACTATTTTGGAAAACAGTCCACCGTTGGTTTCTAAAATTTCAAAATGGAGATATGATTCCCAAAGATAAAGATGTTAAAAGTTCCTCTGTACAATTACAAGTGATCAATTTAAAGATTAGAAAAGAATAATTACCAAACCATTTGAGAAATTACTAAAAAAATTTAAAATTTCAGTTTAAAATAATTTACAATAATTTTTTTTTTTAACAGTAAGGTTCACCCTGTACAATGCCACTCGATTTAGAAGGTTACATTGGGAGACAGTTTATATGGATGGGAGGGGAAGACAATGTTTAACCCTAGATTTGAATGGGTGTAGTGAGCAGGAAAACATCCTCTTTGGAATTGGTGCTACAGAGCAGTGGTTTGAAGAAAGAAGCTGTTCAAGCGGAACTTACTTCTCACAAATGGAATATAGAGGGTATGTGGGTGGTTTGCTACAATGTAAGTGGCATGGTGTGTCCTTGCCGTGAAGGTTAGAACAGACAGAAACAAGGAATGTAAGAATTTGAAGCAAATTAGAAAAATTAAGGAGCTTGACAAGTGATTGACACGTAAATTCATTAAAAATCAGAAAAAAATACCTATTTCAAAAGTTTGTTTGATAATATTGATATGGAACAAACTAGACTGATGATAATAATTAAATATAAATAAGGCACTAAATTATAATGTACTACCGCATAAGCAGAAAACCCCAGAACACTAACCATGGGTATATAGTACCCAGCACAATTTTTTCTATTTTTAATTACAATTTTCAGTACCTGATTTTCTTACCCAAATAATATGTTTTTCAGTTCCTATTAATGTTGAATCAAAGTACAAAGTTTGAAGTGCCTGCATGTAAAATATTTCAAATAAAGATTTATATTTAATATTTTTTTTAATATTTTCAAAATCGGGTATGATATACCTATCGTTAGTAGTTAGTGTTCTAGGGTTAAGAAAGAGTTACCTACCCTTAGCTCTAAAATTTTACTTCCAAGCTGTTCAAATTAAATAAGGAAAATAAAAAACAATTAATTGTAATTGTTTAATTATTGTAAATTTTCATACAAGCTTTTATACATATAGCAAAGAACCTACTTGTTTCAAAGAACTTAATATTCAATTATTTCTGAATTATATATTATCCATTTAAAAATATAACTATATCATATTTTGTCTATACATGCACGCGCGCACACACACACACACACACACACATCAATTTCTACTTTGAGATGTTTTGCGACTGAACTAGCATTATTTCTTATGATGCTAGTTCATCAGCAAGACATGTCAATGTAAAAATTTTGCAAATTGTTTTATATACTTACGGTTCTATCAAATTCACATCTAATTTTACTGAAATAGATAAATAAAAGTACAAGGGATTTTAGTCAGCATAAATTTAAAAATCCAAATAACACTGTATTGGACGAATATGTGTGTGTGTGTGTGTGTGTGTGTGTGTGTGCGTGTGCGTGTGTGCGCGCGCGCGCGCATTCATTCATTCATTCATTCATTCATTCAGATTCACCCAGTAGATGGCCTGAGAGTAATTCAAGCTAGAGATTTATTATTAAAATGGTTACGATGAATGAGCTGTGATATGAATGAAATAATAGATGGTAGGAAGTGAAGATTATGATGATAGATAATGACTGACCCTTGACTTGAAGAGGTAAGATTGTAGTGCTCAGTGGAGCATCCATGCAGGAGTCTGCTCAACAAACTAGCAGTTCTTGAGAAAAAGGTGTCTGAGTGGAGCTTTCTCTTTACATTTGAAATACAGGGGAAATGAGAGTGATTCAACTCCATGGAAGTAACATGACATTTCTTAGCCATAATGACCTGAATTGGTGAAACTAATGAATGAAGCCTATATTAACAGTTGCCATGGAAATAGTGATGGAGTAGCGATAGGTTTGCCACATTGCATCCGTGGGTAAGAGTTTGAAGAGTGGAGAATAAATTTTTCTTTGTAAGCCCGCATAAACGATTTTGAACTCTATCAAAGCTGGAAAGGGAAGATTGAGCAGCTCCATCAAAAAAAAAAAAAAATAACTGCAATACACCATTTTTGACTCTTGTAAAAATAAAACATGGCAGAAGTAGTCAGGTACTTTCTGGAAAGATGGATTAAGCTGAGCATTTATCCAGCATCTTTATGGATCATATGAGTTCCATTTGATATGTGGAATGAACTTGAGACCCAAAACATCCAAAGCATGGTGCATTGAAAGCAGTGACGTGTAGAGATTTGGTGATGTTTGGTGATGTCTGGGGCCAATTAAGACTTGATGTAAGACTTGATGTAAGGCCTAGTACTGAGAAATGTGAGAAAGGAAGACATTTTAAATATGTAAAAACAGATGAAACATGAAATAAATACAGTGCAATGGAGAAAATTCATGGTCTGAACAGCAATGATGAAATGATTTTTTCTGCATTGAGCTGTTACAGCAAGATCAGATAAGAGATCAGTTGCAAGCTGTTCTACTAATGATTGGTCATCTTGAATGTTCCTCATCTTGAACTAATACTTGACTGATCTTGAAGCACACATGCCACTCAGTAGCTTTGTGTTCAACCAAAAGAACATTTATCAAAAGTCTGAGAAATCATTCTGAGGTTCTCAGTATCAAATTTGTTAGGATTTACATAAAATTTGATCCAGGCACATAGTTTGAATGATTGGCTTTGACCACAGCCTCCAGATGACTTCAGAATCTACTGCAATCCTTGTTAAGTTGGTGAATGTTGCCATAATCCTTGCCTTCAGTTCATCTTTGGTGTTACAAGGAGTTTTGTTGGTCTCTTGCTCAACTGCGTCCCACACATAATAATCAAAGGGGGTTGCAGCCAGGGGAATTAGGTGGCCAGATGTAAGAGGTGATGTGGACGCAGAAATTGTCTGACAGTCATGACTGGGTTCTCCTGCATGTGCGGCATGGTGCAGAGTCCTGTTGTCAGATATAGAGTCTTCCAGCAGCCACCTTTTTGACCCAGGGCAGCACTAGGCCCTGTGGGAAGATGAATGGAGACATAATGTCACCATACGTAGTGATCACTCCAAACATCTTCATAATCACCATTAGACTCATCCAACGTTTTTTGAATCCTCTGCACTATCCTCAGATTAACATCCAAACACTCTGAAAGGTTCATATTGGAGCTTCCAGCATGAATGCCAAACAGTACAGCCTGCCGTTTCCAAATTTCTGGCAGAATGAATTGTGTCATGGTGCTCTTTTTCTCATAGATAGTGCCCAACTGACCCAACTATATTGTGCAGTCAACAAAATCAACAACAGACAATGCACATACACAAAATTAAAGATATAAAATGGCGACAATTTATCCATATCACCCTGTACCTATAGGCTTATTGCCAGTGTGTTTTTAGTAGAGGACCAACCTTTAAGTTGGTAGGGCCATGAATTTGCACACTAAAATTAGTTATTTAGTTTATTTTTAGTATTTAGTATTTATTTTAGTTAATTTTTTAATCATTTCACCCCAAGCAAGGTAATAGCGTCACTAAGATGCAGGGAATTATTGTGAGTGAAAATGATTGAGAAAAGACAATAAAAGAATAGGTTTCAGGAAGACAGACGATGGCAATTAACGTTGTAGGTGAAAACAAGAAACCAGAAGAGAGTTCCAAACATGTGAAGTACAAGAAAAGAGACTATTAAAATAGAACTTACAGTTTGGCGCCATCTGTGAGAAAAAGAGCACTATGATGCAATTTACTCTGTCAGGGATTTGGAAACAGCATGCTGTACTGCTTGGCATTCGTGCTGGAAGCTCCAATAAAAACATTTCAGAGTATTTGTGTGTCAATCTAAGGACAGTTCAGAGGATTTGGAAAGAGTTGGATGAATGTAATGGTGATTACAAAGGTATGGCAGCTTGGAAAACTCACTCTGATCATTCTGATATAAAAAGAATTTGTTGGTAAGGGCTACAGACTCCTCACGGAGGCCTACATAAAGTGCCTCAAGAAGATAGTGCTGCCCTGGGTCAAGAGGGTGGCTGCTGGAAGACCCTATATCTGGCAACAGGACTCTGCACCATGCCACACAAGCAGGAGAACTGTTATGGCTGTCAGACAATTTCTGCGACCACATCACCCCATACATCTGGCCACTCCCCTGGCTGCAACCCCCTTTGATTATTATGTGTGGGGTGCAGTTGAGCAAGAGACCTATAAAACCCATTGTAACACCAAAGATGAACTGAAGGCAAAGATTATGAGACAGTCTAGAAGAGTTGCAGGAGATTCCAAGGTCATCTGGAGTCTGTGGCTGAAGCCAGTGGTGACTTTATTAAATAAATTTATTCTTTAGTATTTCAAGATATTTTTTTTTTGTAATTTTTAAAAATATATCTGTTAAAATGAGATGTCAGTGTTATTTTCATTTTTGCATAATTTAGACGACAATTTCTCCATCGCACCCTGTACACACACATGTACATATATATATATATATATATATATATATATATATATATATATATATATATATATATATATACATATATATATATATATATATATATCCAGTCAACTGCCCATCCATCAGTCTCTACATCTATCCATCTGTTAGTCAGCTTATCCATTCATGTATTCATTTATTTGCTCGGTATTATTTCTTCTTGCTACTGTAAAAATGTAATTCTCAGGACAATTGATATTATTGTTACTTGAATTGAATTATTTCCCCCTGATATAAATGTAACACACTAAATAAGTAAAATCAGTTCAAAGATTTTCATATTAGACATTTTTAAACACAAACAAGATATAGGTCAACATTTTAAACACACCCAACCACCAACACTCACACATGTTAAATATTCAATCTTTTTAGTTCATTTACCTATTAATGAGCACCTTAAAATCTTGGATTAATTATAAAAATAAAAATCCAACATTAATTGTTGGTTTCTAAAAAAAATCTGGTATTAATTATGTTTTTTACTCCAAGCAAGGCAGTAAATTCACTAAGACTCAAGGAGTTACTGAGTGTGAAAGAATAGAAACAGAAACATTACTAAAGAGTGAGAATAGAACAGTAATTAGGAAGACAGTAGATAAAGATTGACATTGCATTTGAATTTTTGAAGATCAAAGGTAACTGGAAAGCATAGAACCAGAAGAGAGTTCTACAAGCAAAAAGTGAAAGAAAAGAAACTGTTAGCATAAAACTTACAGTTCCATCTAGCTAATTTAGCCGTAATTTGATGAGACCTTGTTGTTAATCTAGTACTGTGCTTGATTTCATTAAATCTAGTTACCATAGTGAAGAGCTCATCCAAACAATTACCATGAAAGCATTTATAGAAAAAGCACAGGGAAGCAACTTTACACTGGTGGGACTGAAGCCGAGATGCTAGTTCCGGACCAATAATATTGCTGATTCTTCTTTGAATTTTATCAAGAAACTCTAGATAAATAGCAGGAGCACTGGACCATATGTTACAGAAATATTCTAAGCATGGGGAAATGGTAGGCTTATAGATATGTAAGATAGATTCTGGAGAGAAAAATCGTCTAGCACAACACAGTGAACCAATTTTCTTAGCACTGGACCTAGCAATTGATTCAATATAATCTTTCCACTTCATGTCAGCTGAGAATGTTAGCCTGAGAAGATGCAATGAGTCACTCTCCTGGAAGTTAGCATCAGCTATGTTGATGAAAGGCAGAAAGGGGTCTCTCAGTTGATTAACAGAGAGTAGTTCAGTTTTGGAGGTGTTAAAATTAACAAGCCATTCTTTGCCCCCGTTAACAACAGACAGTAGGTTGTTTGTAACATCAGCCACCAATTTGATCAGACTTATTATCGAGACAGGAATAAATAGTTGTGTCATCAGTATAGATACCATTTTGAGAGCTGATACCATCAGGAAGGTTATTAATGAAAATTAAAAACAAAGTAAGACCAAGGATAGAGCTCTGGAGAACACCTGCATTAATACAAAAGGATATAGAACAGTGGCCATTTAGGACAACTTTTATTTCACGATTTGATAAGAGAGACTGCAACCAGTTCAAAAATTTGTCTGGAGACACCATAACTTTTTACCTTGTGAAGAAGACCTCTCAAATGCTTTATAAAAAACTTATAATTTTATATAATATATAATAATAAAAAAATTATAGGTTTATAAAAGTTATTATATAATCCTATTAGAATTGTGCTTGTCTCCCCTTTCATTAATTCCCATGACTGTTACACCCTGCCAATACCTCATAAATAATAGACTATTCCACATTTTCTCATGTGGAAAGAGGGGCAAAGACGCTACTTGGTTTCAATGAGAAAATGAATGAAAGGAAGAAATAAGGGAAGATAGAAGTGGAGAGAGAGAATCAAATTAAGCTGATAAGAGCAGATACTACACTTTGATTTTAGTCAAAAGGCTGAAAAGTGATGGTAACAGTGATAAAGTCTCTATTCTTCAGACCCACATTATCAAATGATGGAAAATGAGTAAAACAATTACTGAAAATCCAGTTACTATAAATAATAAATCATTTGCTGAATTATTTTTAAATTATTATTAAGATAAATGTTCATAAGATGGGTTATTATCCTATTATAATTGTGTTTTTCCTTCCCTTTGTTAGTTCACTCGACCATTGTGCCCTGCAAATACCTCATAAATAATAGACTATTCCATTTTGATTGTGGGGGAAAAAGGAGAAAAGACACTACTTGGTTTCAGTGAGAAAATGAAAGAAAGAAAGAAAGAAAGAAAGAAGTGTTTAATGGCTGTTTCAGTAAAAAGAAAAAAGTTGTCAATTTTTAATCTTTTCATTTGTATCCACTTCTTAAAATAACAACCAGCATTCATATTTATGATTGTTATTGCAATATTTTGTTAAAGATGTTGAGCTCAAATATTTAGCAATGCAATAGGGGAATTTCTATGGATATTTTATTGTCATAGAACTCACCATGAGCTTACTCAATCATTATCTTAGCAATTAAGCTATTTCAAATAGGAAAACTGTAAAATCTTCGCAGATTAAAACTAATATAAATTACTATATTCAGTCCTATGACCGGGCGTGGTCATAGAGTCACACTATAGCTGAGCACCTGATCAATTTCCTTGAAAACAAGAAAGGTATTCATTCATGAGCAGAATGTCCTGAGCAAGTAGACTAGGTGGAGCAATCCTTTTCCAGGTCAAACCATAGCCGATGTGCTCTAACTTGAATGCTCACATTAGTTATGGATACGTGGCTGTTGATTCCACTCGAGTGGTGGGGGCTGATAGTTGACTCCTGTCTAGGAAGTCATCCACCCAACAATGATGTGTCATCACTACATTGGCTGAATAGCCATGTAACCCAGTCTACTCCAATGTACTAGACAGCTGCTGACTCTACAAGAAATTTCATTTGCAATTTGACAGATCATGTTTTTAATCCTGCAGGATGTCTAGCCATCATCTTCACTAGGAAACCCTGGTGGGTTAACCAGTTTAGTCACCAATGACACATTCGTGCAGCTGGTAGTATTGGGTTACATAGTACCATTAACTCCTATAGAATGACCTGACATAAATTAATTATAGTTTTATTTAAAAAATCCAGTATTAATTATAGGTTAAAAAAAATCTGGTATTTGATGATGTGTATTTTATAATTTATCAGCCATTTCTGGCTAATTTAAAACTGAAACATATTTTTGATTGTAAGAATATTTTGTATTTGCAAGTGAATATTGCATTATCAATTCTTTTGGAGTTAACAATGATTTTTCCAGATACATGTCCTACTATTTAATCCATAACTGGGGGTGAAAAGATGGGGTCATAGCTTTCCCATGAGTTGATTGATTTGTTTGTTTGTTGTTTTTTTAAAGTTTTTTTAAGGCTAATCAACTTTTTGCAAGTTATTGAAAGCCAGAAAATATTTTTAGATTGTAAGAGTTATTTTGGAGATAATAATGATTTAATGATACACGTTTTACTAATTAACCCATAGGTGGAGGCAGAACAGGCAGATTCAGACTTTTCCCAAGAGTATTAGCACATAAGTGAATATAATGAACCAAACTGTAATTGGAACTTGGCTCTCCAGTTAACAATTCTGAATTGGCATCCATTACACCACCCACATTATCCAAGCTGACAGCACTTAGTATTCACAAGCAGTCACCTATCTAGTTACTGACCAGGATCGACATTGCTTAACTTTAGTGATCATACAGAAACCTGTGTTTCAATGTGATATGGCCATAAGCTTTTCCCAAGAGTATTTGTGCATCAGTGAATGTAACAAACTTGACTGGAATTCAAACTCAGCTCTTTAATTTCTCATTCCATCCCCAGTATTAATTATGTTTCTACCAGGGCCAGTGTTTACTACTCCTGAACCTCCAACCAGAGAGGATCCTGATTGTGGATCACAGGCAGTGATTTGTGACCCTCAATATCTTATCAACATTTGCTTTTTTTTTTACCTACATTTATATATGTTACAAATTAAACTAAAAACAACTGAAAGAATGAAAAATCTTTGCAGATTTTGACGTCATTCTGGGGTCTATTTTTTGTCCAAATCTGTGAATTTGCTTTGATCATGCTAAAAAAACACTATATAAAAATCACTATCTTTTATCTATAATTGAATGTGTTAAAATTATTCAACTTTTTAACAAGAAAAATCTCAAGTTGATGTTAAAAATTGCTGCAAAGCATTGTTGATTTATTTAAGATGAAATGATCTATTATGACATGTCTCTAATTTGAATTTAAATACATTGTATTCATTTTGAATATTCCTAGTTGAATTATCCACCTATATTGCATATGATCCATTATTGTACATAATTAGTTTACAATAAAATTTGTATTTTATATGAACATTACTTTACGAAAATTGATATGTAGTAGCTGGGGCCCCATATTATAGATTTGGGAGTGGGGTATCATAGATTCAAGGTGGAGGCACAAGACACTTGCACTAGCCCTGGGTTATACTATTATAATCTAGTAAAGCAGTATCTGGCAGTTAATTCAGCCATGTACACATTGTATACAAATTTTTAGTTTGAGATATCCATGCTAAAAATCCATCATTTCACGTTTATTCTGTCATCATTTCCTGATGACAAAATAAATACATTACCTTAATATATATTTAGGTAGCTAATTTGTAACATATATGAATGTAGGTAGAAAAAAGCAAATGTTGATAAGATAGCAAGGGTTACAAAGCACTAACCATGGCCCTCAATTAAGTTTGGAGCCACCAGGTTAAATTTTTAACAAGAAAAATCTCAAGTTGATGTTAAAAATTGACACATAACATTTTTGATTTATTTAAGATGGAATGATCTATTATGACGTGTTTCTAATTTGTATTTAGATACACTAAATTTATTTTCAATTTTTCTAGTTGAATTGTTTACCTATATTGCATATGATCTATTATTGTACATAATTACAATAAAATGTGTATTTTATATAAATACTACCTTATGAAAATTGAGACATAGTAGAATGAAGGGCCTCTGTATCATAGATTGGGGAGGATGGCCACATGACCCTTGCACCATCCCTGGTTTCTACCATAACTTATTAATGCCCAACATCCCAAAAATGAGATGGTGGGCATTAATGGATTAAATAAGCATAATAAAAATGATGTAACTGGTTTTGAGACTTTAATTCCTTATTAAAAATAAAAACAGTTTTTTTTTTCTTTTTAAATGTCAGTATAAGTTTCTATAAAAAAATAATGCCTTCTGCAGAGAAGCAGAATAAAATACAATGTAATAAGAACTCTTAAAACACAACTGAGATATTATGGAAGTTTTTATTAATAAATGAAGTAATCTCTACTTCCTTTAAAGAAGTATTAATCAATACCTTGTTGGTTGTTGCGTCAACATTATAATCTCTTCCCACTACAATCCATATGATTTCATTCAGCTTTCTTAGTAGTGAATTGAATTATCAGGTCACAAAATACAAATAAGAATTATTAGTTCAGAAAGTAACTTCTCAGAAACATGATTTATTATTGGTTTATTAAATTCTTTGCCTGCATTAACATTTATATTTTCTGCTCTGTTTTTAACACCAACATTATTCTGGAAATTTTTGAACAAATATCTAACTTTTAAAGAATATTTAACTCAAATCTGATAAACCCCAAACTTCAAGGAAAGGAGAAGTATTTTTCATTATTTTGAATAAAAGATGCTTTGTCTAATTAACTATAAAATATCCAATTAACTTATTAACTAAAAAAGAACTGATTAACTTATTAGCTAAAAACATTTGATTAACTAATTAAATATAAAATATCCCATTAACTTCTTAGCTAAAAGACATCTGATTAACTAAAAAACATCTGATTAACTATCAAATATCTGATTAACTTATTAACCCTAAAACATCTCAGTAACTTATTAACTATAAAACATCTGATTAACTTATAAGTCTAAAACATCTGTTGCACAGAAGACTATATGATTACATCATACACAAGCAATGCAAAAAATGACAATACTGTTTCTAAAATTACTTTAGCATTTATAATATTTATACAATAGTTTTTATCTTATTTGTTTTGAGTTGTGAGCCATCACAAAAACATTTCAAATAATGGTTCAGATTTAAATATATGATTTCTACCATATCAACAGCTGTAATGTATATGATGCATCTAGTATTATTTCTAATTGTTTTGTTTTTTTGTAAAGAAATTCTATAAGTAAAATTAGAAGACTAATTTTATTGCAAAGAAAATTTTTCCTATCCTCATAAATAATTCTAATTTGAAAATTTCATTCTAATTTGAATATTTTTATTCATCACAATCTAAAAAGAAAAAACATATCTATCATATTAATGATAGATTTTTATTTCATGGATCAAATTTCTGTCCAGTTTTTTTTATGATTTAATAGTATTTTGTGAGAAAAAATATAATTGTTAAATATAATTATTAACGAATAATTATTAAATAAAAAAGTTAAGGTTTAAGAAAATGTGTTGAAAAGTGGTCAACTTTTCAATCAACCCTTATCAAAGAGAAAGAATGATAAGTTTAAGATATTAAACAATAAAATGAAATTACCAATAAAAATGAGATAAAACCTTCTAAAAGTATTCTTTATCTGTCATCTCATAAAAACAAAACTAAAATAAAACATAGGAGAGATATTTTTTTGTGTCTGAGATGATAGATAAGAATATTTTTAGAATGTTTTACTTTGCTTTTAGTGGTAATTTCATTATAAATATTTTTTTAATCATTTCATCCCAAGCAAGGCAGTAAAGCCACTGAGACACCAGGGGTTACTGAGTGTGAAATAATAAGAAAAAAGAGAAACATTATTAAGGAGCAAGAACAATAAAAGAAGAGGAATCAAGAAAACAGGAGATAACATTTGACATTGCATTTATTTTTTGAAGATCAAAATAGACTGGAAAGAGAGTTCCACAAGCAATAAATGTGAGAGAAAAAACTGTTAGCATAGAACTTATGGTTGCATCTAGCCAATTCAACTGTAAATTGATAAGACCTAGTACTGCACATAAATTCATAAAGTCTATGTACCATAGTGGACAGTTCATCAGAACAATTACCATGAAAGTATTTATAGAAAAGGCACAGGGAAGCTACATTATAACAGTAGGAAAGTGACTGGAGCCAAAAGACCAATAACATTGCAGATACTTATCTAGATTTTATCAAGAATCTCTAAATACAAACCAAAGCACTGGACCATATGTGGCAGCAACATTCAAAGCCTGGATGAATTATAGACTTATAAATATGTAAGATAGATTCTGGAGAGAAAGATTTTCTAGCACAACATGGTGAACCAACTTTCTTAGCAGCAGACCTAGCAATTGATTCTATATAATCTTTCTATTTCATATCAGCAGAGAATGTTATCCCAAGAAGGCGCAACAAGTCATTCCTCTGGAGGTTAGCATTTTATGCCTTCCATAATGGTTATGGAAGGCACAAAGTGGTCTTTTAGATGATTAATAGAGAGAAGTTTCATTTTGGAGGCTTTGAAATTAACAAAACATTCCTTGCTTCAGTTAACAGGTAATTTTTGAGATCAGCTACCAATTTGACCTTATTGAACTGATCAGACTTACTATTGAGACAGGAGTAAATAGTTGGGTCATCAATATTGATACTGTGTTGAGAACTGATATAATCATGAAGATTATTGATAAAAATTAGGAACAAAGTAGGTACAAGGATAGAGTCCTAGGGGACACCTGCATTAATGCAAAAAGACCAAGAAGAGTAGCTGTTTAGGAGAACTTTTATTTCATGATTTGATAAGAAAGACTGAAACAGTTAAAAAAATCCATCCAGAAATAGCATATCAACTATCCTCTTTGATAACGTTTGACTGCAAAGGCTTCAACTTAAGATTTATACCACCTCTTTGTTTTTTGACAGAAATTTTCAATGTCTCAGACCACTAAGAAATTGTTTAAATAAAAAAAAAATACAAAAAGAATTTTCAGCAAAGTTTAACTTTCATGACTACAAAAAAAAGGTTGTTTTCTCCTTTGACACCACTATTATTTTGTACTACATTCACTAGTTTATTTAGAAGATTATAAAAATATTTGAACCAAGTAAATGTGATATTTATTTACTTTTATAAAAATTTATTATTTACCATTTTATAAAGAAATGAATGTGGAAAGAAATCATTTTATTCAAAGATTTTCAAAAAAATATTATCAAAATATGTAAACCAACTACAATGCAATATTTATTATTTACCATTTTATAAATAACTATGAAAACAAATTTTTTATTCATAATTTTATAAAAATATCAATGAATTGCCACATCAAAAAAATGATGAAAAATGCATTTTTTCAAATTTTATATATTCAGTTACTCAGTTTATTTAAATGTTAATGTTTGACAATTTTTTTATAAATTTATAAATAAAAAAAATTATTTTCATATGTATTTCTTTATAAATTGATAAATGATAAACATTGCATTGTATTAGTTGGTTTGCAATTTTTAGGGTTCAAATTTGTAGGATGTTGTAAATGCAAAATTATTCATGTGAATAAACAATCAAATAAATAAATAGCATTTAATATTTTTGTTGTAAATTCTCAAAGAACAAAGAAAATGTATAAATTCACTTTCATATGTTTGGATTTTATTAAATTTCTAACCATTGCTTTTTAAAACAACAAACATTGCCTTGGGAGTGAAGGTAGTTAAAATAATAGCAGTGTCAAGGGAAAAATCATCCTTTTGACACACCATTTTATTGTGGGCATGAAAATTAAAGATTACCGAATTTTCATAGAATCATTAGACCTTTCTGAGTCTCTTTACAACAGAACTCATAACCATCAATGATTCCTTATGATTCCAATCAGTCTCTTCATATATCCCAGTGTACCAAATAAAGGATTCCATTTGACATAATGAAAAGGTTATTAATTAAAAGAGACATCTGAAGATAATTTAACCAAACTAGTTATATTGCATCATTGTCTTCAAAACTATCATCAATCACAATGAACTGATGTTCCCTCAGGAATGCCCCATGTCATGAGAACTTATTGGGACTTAAACTGAACCTAGACCTCAAGTGGAACTTTTACATATGATCTAATGCTAAAAAATGGCTGGTTCCCTGTACTTGACTCTTCACAATATCTCCTACCTTTATAAGAACCAAATCATGCGGAAAATGGAATATCACTGCCATATATGGGTAGGAGCAGTCCAGTTTTCATTTTCCAGTCTTGATAGAGTCCAAAAGCATCTCAGAGTCCTTGTGGGGCACAAATTATTTTCTACCCTACAACCTCTTTCTCACAGACAAAGCATGACCAATCTCTCGCTGTTCTATAGCTATTTCCATGGAAAGTACTCAGATGAACTACATTCCTTAGTTCAATCACAGCTAAGATCCTACCATGCCACAGACATTGTAGTGAACCACCCTCATTCCCTTCATATTCCATTAGTGAGGCACAAGTTTCACTCAAGCAACTTCTTCCCACAAACTGCTGCTCTGTGGAACCAACTTCCAAGAAGATGCATACCCAATCAATAACCTATCTTAACCTATTCAAGTCTAGGATTAACAGTTTTGTTCCCACATATCCACATAAACTATGCATCTTACTCTGTAACCCTCTACTTCAAGTGGCTCTTGAGCCTTGTACAGAGTGAACAACATTGTAAAAAAAGAAAGGAAAGTATCAATGTATAATAATATAAAGACTAAATTATAATCAAAGTTTCTATTATTAGAATTATGGTGATGGTGGGTGTAGAGTTCTCGTTGTTAATTGTTGCTTGTATCAGAAGGTAGATTAATAGTAGCAGTCCGGGACAGCCGTTAGTTTGGCCTAAAGGTTCAACAAGCGATCAAATTGAGGTCACCATAACATAAACAAAATAACATATGAAAGAGAAGGGTATATCAAAAACACTTTGTATTTAAATACAACATCAATGAATAGTACAATGTTTCTTGATTTACACGCACAAAGTCCGTTACAAAATGTTCATTCATAGAAGAGAAATCCGATTATTAAAAGAATATAAGTGTCTTTTGTTAATACTTAAGTTCATGACGTGCTGGTCACAGGAGATGAAAGGTGAGGTCAATGGGTTGGTAGGAGTCCTTTGATATCTCCGTTGGTGAAGGAAGGCTGAAGGCATCGGGTTTGACGGGTGAGAAAAGCGTAGCGACATTCACTGACGGTACTTCAAAGCTTTCTGTCTTAGAAGTGAATTTATCGCTCTATTTATGTGTGTCCTTCGGATCATAGTCAGTCTGCTGAAACAAACTGTTGGGTATGGCGCGGAGCTGTTTAATTGGTGGAAAATTGTTTATCATTCTTTTTATTTCTTTTTAGTTTTCCACCGGAAATTCTGCGTGGAGCCGGGTGCGCAGAGACCAGTATTGGTCATTTGCTATCTAAACCTCTGAGGGTTAATATCCGGTCCTTCGCTTGCTCCGTGCCACCACATAACTTTCGCCCCAGTAAACGGAGTTGTTGTTGTTGTTTTTTTTTTTGTTTTTTTTTTGTTTTTTTTTTAGTAATAAAAATATGTGTTTTCTTTCTTCCATTTAACCGTTCTACCGGACTTCGTTCTAGTTTCTGGTTTGTTATCATTAGTTTCTTCGGAACAAGATAGGGAGTTATCCAAATCCGGTCTTGATCCAATGGAATCTTTTGATTTTATATTTTCAGAAATATATGCAGGTTTTAGTCTATCTATTGAAACATTACTATGTACGTCATCCGATCTTTTAATAGTAAAATATTTTTCATGGCGACTTAATACTTGGAATGGACCTGTGTATGGAGCTTCCAATGGCTTTCTTACTCTGTCTGTTCTTAGCCAGATACTTTTACATGTTTGTAAATCTTTTGGAATGTAAGAATTAGGTATTGTATGCAGGTGTCCCCTGGATAATTTGTCCATGTCAAATTTTTGCATCTCGTCGGCTAGAATTTTAACGTGCGAGTTTGTCATTTCACTATTCTCGTTCTTGATAGAGTCAATTAATAATCGGGGGACTTGTGCATGACTCCCTGTTACTGCAGTAAATGAAGAATAGTTTGATTCGTTAGGTGTTATCCTCATTCCCAAAAGGACGATAGGAAGAGCTGACAACCACGATTCTTTCCTGGCTATAATAGCCGTTTTTAAAGTTCTGTGTGCTCGCTCAACTAATCCATTCGTTTGCGGATGGTACGCCGTTGTTCGTAATCTGTGGAAGCCTATTATTTTTGATAGTTCTGAGAATAATTCGGATTCAAATTGGCTTCCTCTGTCCGTAACGACATGAAGAGGAACCCCGAATCGGGAGATCCACAGATTGACAAAAGCCGTTGATATTGATTTTGCCGTAATTTCTGTTATTGGGCATGCTTCTATCCATCTCGTATTTCTATCAATGCATGTTAATAAATATCGATATGGTGAAAAATAAGGGTCAGTTTGGTTCTTTACTGGTGGTAAGGGACCGACAATATCCACATGCACCGTTTCAAAACGACTGGAAGGTAATTCAAATGGATTTACTTTGCTCTTTGTGTGTTTTATTATTTTTGCTTGTTGGCAGTGTTGGCATTCTGTGCACCAGGTTTTTATTGACTTGTCCATCTTCGGCCAATAGTATCTGGATTTTATTATTTTTCTTGAAGATGTTATTCCTGGATGTGATAGATTATGCAGACTGTCAAATACCGATTTTCTGAGCTTTTCAGTCACAAAAGGTCGTGGAAAAGGTAATGTCGTGTCACATAATATGGTTTCATTTTGATTTATTGTGTATGGTTTCAGTTGATCTTTGAATGCCTGAATTTCATTGTCAGTAGCTTGATGCTTCATTATTTCTTGTAAGTCACATATATCAATAGTGATCGCGTTGACAGGTCGTGATAAACAATCAGCTACTATATTTTGTGAACCTCTTATATGTGAAATGTCATTTACATATTCGCTGATAAAACAGAGGTGACGCTGTTGTCTATCTGATTTTAAGGAAGACTGGCTTTTAAAAGCACTGCAAAGTGGTTTGTGATCCGTCAGTAACATTACATTTCTGCCTTCTATTAAATGTTTAAAATGGAGTACTGCTAGATAGGCAGCTAGTAGTTCTCTGTCAAAAGTAGAATATTTTTGTTGGGTTTGGGATAATTTCTTTGAAAAGAAACCTATGGGGATGGGTTGATTATCAATCATTTGATGAAGTGCTGCACCCACCGCATAATTCGAACTGTCTGTTACAAGTTGATAGTTGTTAGCTTTCGAGCTGGGGAAAGCCAAAACAGTTACATTTGATAAAGACTTTTTCATATTTTCGAAAGATTCAATTTCTTCCTTTGTTAGGGTTAATGACTTGGAATTTTGGTTTAAACGTATTTTTTCCGTGAGAGGTAGTATGATATCGCTGAAATTTGGCACAAGTTTTCTGTAAAAATTTGCCATTCCGATGAATCGGCGTAGTGATTTGGAATCGTTTGGTTGAGGAAATTCACTTAATTCATTCAACTTTTTAGCACTGGGTTTGAGACCACTAGCAGAAATATGAAATCCTAAAAAGTCTAATTCATTAGCACTAAATATGCATTTGGAGAGACAAATTTTAAAATCGTACTCACTCAGTTTTTGTAGTACTAGGTCGATATGCTTGGAATGAGTTTCTTCATCTTCTGAGAATATAAGGATATCGTCGATATATACAAAGGTATAATCAGTATCACGAAAGATATTGTCCATCATTCTCTGAAAAGTACATGATGCGTTCCGCAGTCCGAAAGGCATATAGTTATATTCAAATAACCCAAAAGGGGTAGAGATGGCTGTCTTGCAAACATCCTCCGGATGTACAGGTATCTGATGATAAGCAGACGACAGGTCTATCTTTGAAAAGAACTTCTTATTATGAAGCTTCGAAGACAAGGAATTTATATTTGGGACTTGATATCTATCGGCTTTTGTTATGGTATTTAAATGTCTGTAATCGCCAACAGGTCTATATGTGCCGTCTGACTTCGGTACCATATGTAAGGCTGAACTCCATTCAGAGTTTGAAGGGGAAATTATTCCTGCCTTTAGGAGTTTCTTGAATTCCTCTTTTGCAATTTCACATCTCTGAGCTGATAATTGTCTGGCTCTGGAGAAAGTAGGAGGGTTGCTACCAGTTTCTATTCTATGGAATATCTTTGGTTTTGTTGCATTCGTGTCGCGATGAGGAGAAATTAAGTTTGGGTATTTCTCCAGAATTGCTCGTACCATTTTGTTAGCATCTTTATTCGGTACTAAATCTATATTCATGATAATAGACGATGGATGTGCATCGGATTGTCTATTAGTCATTTTATCAATCAGCTTATTGTTTGTGCAGTCCACCATTAGCCCGAAATGGTTTAGGAAATCGTATCCTAGGAGTGGCTGAGCAGTTTCGGCTATTATAAATGTCCAGGTAAATTCTCGTCTGAGGTTCCGTAGTGTTAGATTCAGTACTGCTTGTCCTGAGCATTCAATCTTTTGACCGTTGGCAGACACTAAAGAGATATTGGTTGGGTATGTTACAGCTCCGCTTAAATATCTCTTCGGAAGTATAGATACGGCAGCTCCTGTATCCACAATAAAATTTAAACTTTGAGCTCCTAACCGTGCGGCTACAATGAGAAGCGGCGAGGAAATGGAAGCTAACACCTCTCGCCTAGTTAGTTTTCCGAAATCTCACGAGGAACTGGTGAATTTGGGCGAGAGTTGGGTTGCATTTGAACATTCCGTTTATTTGGCCATCTGCACCACGGCTTACAAAATTTTGCACGTTCCGCAAAGTATAAATGCGCTCGGCAAATTAGAGGTTTTTGGTCCTTGTTAAAAGGGCGAACACTGGTAGGGAATTTATTTTCACTGTGGGAACAGCCATGTATCCTTTTAGTTTCATTTTTATTTTGCTGTTCATCCCTTTGCTTCCCCGAAATCTGTCGAATATGTGCGGTGTCTTGTTTGTTAAAATATAATAGTAAGTCATCCGCCATTCTTCCAAGGCGATCTGTGTCTAAATCGACTTGTGCCGCTACCACTGGTTTAATGGAGTGAGGTAGGGCTTGAATAAATTTGTGACGTACGATATCGTCCCCTACGCCAATTCGGCTTGCTAATGACATAAGTTCATTCAGGTATACTGAGGGACGACCTGTTACAGTCGGTGACGACATTAATTTGTCCAGCATCTCTGGTTTTGTTTTCTCGTAAGCGCCCGTCACTGCTTCTCTTAGTGCGTCGTAATCTTTTGATTGCAGTATAGTTGGCTGTATATTTCCTACTATGTCCACAGGGAGAGCTGCCAAAGTGTTAAAAAATTTTTGACTGGTCTGTCTTATATTTGCAATATTAAATTGCGCCTCCATTATCGCAAACCAAGCTATTACGTTTGATTCAATGAAGTTTGGTGGTTTTATCGCAACAGCTTGGATTGGTTGGTTTTGATTAATTGTAGTTTCTTCAGCGTCATCTGCCATGTTTTTGGTTTGTGTTGAATAAAAATTCTAATTTTGTGACAGTTCAATTTTTTTTTTTTTTTTTTTTTTGTGCGTGCGTGTATATATTTGTGTTAAAATCACGTCGGGCGTCACCACTTATGGTGGTGGTGGGTGTAGAGTTCTCGTTGTTAATTGTTGCTTGTATCAGAAGGTAGATTAATAGTAGCAGTCCGGGACAGCCGTTAGTTTGGCCTAAAGGTTCAACAAGCGATCAAATTGAGGTCACCATAACATAAACAAAATAACATATGAAAGAGAAGGGTATATCAAAAACACTTTGTATTTAAATACAACATCAATGAATAGTACAATGTTTCTTGATTTACACGCACAAAGTCCGTTACAAAATGTTCATTCATAGAAGAGAAATCCGATTATTAAAAGAATATAAGTGTCTTTTGTTAATACTTAAGTTCATGACGTGCTGGTCACAGGAGATGAAAGGTGAGGTCAATGGGTTGGTAGGAGTCCTTTGATATCTCCGTTGGTGAAGGAAGGCTGAAGGCATCGGGTTTGACGGGTGAGAAAAGCGTAGCGACATTCACTGACGGTACTTCAAAGCTTTCTGTCTTAGAAGTGAATTTATCGCTCTATTTATGTGTGTCCTTCGGATCATAGTCAGTCTGCTGAAACAAACTGTTGGGTATGGCGCGGAGCTGTTTAATTGGTGGAAAATTGTTTATCATTCTTTTTATTTCTTTTTAGTTTTCCACCGGAAATTCTGCGTGGAGCCGGGTGCGCAGAGACCAGTATTGGTCATTTGCTATCTAAACCTCTGAGGGTTAATATCCGGTCCTTCGCTTGCTCCGTGCCACCACAGAATTACAATTATTGCAGATAATGGTATGCAGACATGTGTCTGTTGCATTTCTTTTATCGTTGTCTATGATCAATATTATTGTCTGCAGTATTCAACAGATGACAATGTAGTTGTAAGATATATGTGCATACATCAAAAAAGCAGAATTAATAAAGATGTATCAAAAATATTTTTATTTTTACAAACTTTCTCTCCAATGTTTAATTAATATTCATATCTGAAAACTCTCTTTGAGTCCACAATATTGTTAATATCATATGATTGATTTATTTGTATTTTATGACTTATCAATCTTTTTCAGGTTATTTAAAGCCAGAAAATATTCTTAGATTGCAAGAAGTTTTTGGAGATAATAATGATTTATTGATATGTCCTACTAATTAAACCATAGCTGAGGGTGTAAGGTGGATTTGTACCTTTCCCAAGCCTATTAGTCTGTAAGTGATTATAAGAAACCCAACTGGAATTGGAACTAAGGTCTCCAATTTCTAATACTTAGCAGTTATCCATTACACTACCTGTACATCCAAGCTTACAGCACCTGGTACTCCCAAGTGGTCACCCATTTAGGTACTGACCAGGCTCGACATTGCTTAACTTTGGTGATCATATGAGAACCGGTGCTTCATCATGTATAGGCTTATGGATATATCATGATATGCCTGTTTTAATGATAGGCTTATGGATATATCATGAAATGCACATTGTTCAGAAATATAACCTTGTTATTCCTTTCCTCTCACAACTAAATGCTTATTATAACAATTATATATATAGTTTTCAATAGTCAAGTTTGTTTTCATTTGTTCTTTAATACAATACTAGCAACAGCAGCCTCCACATAAGTCACCTTTATTGTTACATCCCTTTCATATTTTTTACTACATCAGTTTATGAACCAATAATAAACTTTTACCAAACAATTTTGGTTGCTTTTGAATATTTACTATACAGGTGTGCAGTGGAAAATCTTTCCATGTGAAAGTGGGTGATGATGAAAAAAAATGGTTTGGAACTGCTGATATATACTATTCAAAAATGTAATAACATAAAAAGAATAAATATACATTGTATCCATGATGCATGTAATTTTCTTCTATATAACTAGAATTTTTTGCACCACACTGATACGTGTTGAAATCCTCACAATATTTAGTATTGTTGAAGTTATCATTAACATTTTGTCAAGATTTACAAACTCTACGTTTCATTCAATTTCGCAAACCAATTGATGAAATTTGCATAAGCTGATTTGTTTCCAAATATACTTTGACAAAAACGCTACTTTGCAGTTTTTTTTGCACTCTAGTAAAACCAACTGCCCTTTGTACCCCCATACCTTCCCCCTAAAATTTGGTTCTGATCGGTCAATGTATGCCTTTTTTTAGAGGGTGTGACAGATGGATGGATGGACCAACAGAAGTCACAGAATTTTATATATAGCAATCTATATATAAAATTTTGTACATGCTAAGGAGCAAGTCAGTTATGTGCCATGCGTGATTCATGCTTAGACGATCATGTATCTTTCGATACATAACTGATGAGGCAGATTTTTTCATGCAGTAGGTTGCCATTTCTTTCTGCAGTAGACCAGTTGCCATCCAAGGAACCCAGTCTGTCCTGCTATTTACCCATAGCTAGAGGGAGAAGAAGAGGATTCATAACTTTCCCAAGCGTATTAGCACATAAGTGAATGTAATGGATCCAACTGGAATTCGAACTCGGCTCCTCAATTCCTCAGTCTGAGCCGCTATCCATTACTCCACCCTGCCTCCACAGGACAAGCAGTATTATAATATGATAATATTATATGGTTGGATATTTGCTGAGAATCAAGGATATAGAATAATTAAATGAAATAAGCAAATAAATAATTGGTAAGTTTAAATACTGTAATGGTTTAAATCAGGGGTTCCCAACCTTTTTGGTATCATCATCCACTTTCACACAGAAAAATTTTCTACTTGTTCATAAACTGATTTTATGATGGAGTAAAAAATAGCAAAGGGAGGTAACAAATAACACTGATTTATGCAACAGCTGCTGCTGCTACTAGCATGCTAAAGAACAAACAAAAGCAAACTTGACTATTGAAAACTATATATTTAATTTATCTTTATGCTCATTGTTCGTTTTATTGTTAGAGTTAGCATTGCAAGTGTCAATAAAAAATTAAAAAATTTTTATTCATAATTATAAAATTAAAATATATAACAACTAATAAAAATTGAGTGAATATTTTTTGTTAAATCTAATACTGAAGAACTATTTGAATGCTAATGAACTTTCTCAAAACTATAGAAAATACTAAAATATTCCTTGTTTGCAGGTGTATTTATATCTTATCTAGGAATGTGACCCAGTTATACCCATTTAGCTTACCTGTTTTTTTTTATACAGATTCTTTGCATATCTCCTTTGAATGTTTATTTTCAGGTAACATATGTTGCAGTGGGCTGAAAGGTGTGAGTGACAATCGACCATACAACTAAGAAGGTGGACACAAAGGCAAGGATAGGTAATGGCAATAGCAAAGAAGGATGACAAAACACGGATGGTCAGTTGAAGACGATGAGTATTGTGTCTTTATTTATTTGTTTAGCGTGCGGTAGATGGTGAGACGAAGGAAAGTCGTGTATCGGGATCCGGATATCGACAGACGCTGGAGTTGGTAGCTGGGCATCAATGGCCGTAGACGGCTGGCATTGCGATGTTGAGTTGGACGTTGAGGTGCTGACCTTCTGGTTGAGGGTTGATGTGTGGATGCTCCAGTCGGGTCGACAGTTGATGATTGTTGATGAGTGTGGTTGCTCCGGTCAGTGTCGATGGTGTGTGGTTGTTGAAGTGCGGGAATTAGCTGGAAGCTGCAGGAGTGAGCTGGGTGTTGCGGGAGTGAGCTGGAAGCTGCGGTAGTGAGCTGGAGGTTGCTGGAAGGCGCTGGAGGTTAGCAGTAGCAGAGAGTGGAGCGAGTATTGTGTTAGAATGACTTTCGGAAGTTAGCCCTGAAAAGTGCTGTTTGAACAACTGCTGCTACTGCTGCTGGGTCCCGCCGGCTGCTGGGCTGTCGACTTGACTGGACGCGTCAAAGTTGTGATGTAGGAAGGTTCCTGGCTCCCTAGCCGTCTTGATATTTATCAACATTCCCACATGTGTCGAATGTCTTTTGTTTTGGTTTCGTGGCGAAAATTAAGTTTTTGTGTTTTTTCTTTTGGTTTGAAAATAGGTCATTGCTATTTTTAGTGCACGTGGGTACCTGTCAGTCTTGGGAGACTATGGACTCTACTATAATGGCTAGCTAATCTGTGTTGCAGATGCCTGCTCAAGCACATTTTTCTTGTTTCTTCAACATCCGCAGTCAATATGTAGCTTACACTACAACTATGCTGAACATACGTTAGTTACAGTTTCTGGGAGAGAGTATATAATCTGGCATGATCAGTAGTTGAACAAGGCCAGTACACTTAAACCCTTGACCATGGTGACTTCATGCTAGCACAACTATCAATGGCTTCTGAACAGTTTCATCTACTCAACTTCATGCCCAAGGCTTGGAACGCCCCATGTTATGGGTTTGAGGCACTTACCAAGGGTGCCGCACACAGGGATTCTCTTGAGGCTGATATTATCAAGAAGTCACTACCCTGATAAATCAGCTTTGTATGTATATATATATATATATATATACATACATATATATTTATATATATATATATATATATATATATACATATATATTTATATATATATATACATATATATTTATATATATATATATATACATACATATATATATATTTATATATATATATATATACATACATATATATATATTTATATATATATATATATATATATACATACATATATTTATATATATATATATATATATATATACATACATATATATATATTTATATAACATAAATCATTCATACGAATAACAATTTATGTTATATAAATTGATCACGTACCACATAATAGATATATTTATATATATATATATATATATATATATATATATATATATATATATATATATATACATATATATATATATATATATATATATAAGTCACTACCCTGATAAATCAGCTTTATATATATATATATATATATATATATATATATATATATATATATATATATATATATATTATATATATATATATATATATATATATATATATATATATATATTTTGTTTCATTTATTTTATCCAGATATTATATACATACATATACACATATATATATATATATATATATATATATATATATATATATATATATATATATCGTATTCACTACTGTTCAGCTGTACATTTTGTTTTAGATGTGTAATTACCCCGATTATCTGCCAAGGAACTTCTGCTAATGATCAGTTGATGGCATTGTTAAAAAGCAATATAAAAGAAAGGGCATAAAGCCTCTCAGTCTTTTTCTCTTTTAACTACATGATGCTTTAAAGATGGGATATTCTTGTATCTTCTCTAGATGACTTCTTTGTCCCCAGTTAACCATATACTGCACTCTATACAGTTTCTTCGATACAGTTAAAAATTTAAATACAATATCCATTGCCATCTTCTTGAATTCTGTTCTTTTAATGTCTTTTCTCCTGACTAAAACTTCTCATTCTCTTTCACTCTCAGTAACCACTTGTGTGTTAGTGGCATTATCACCTTGCTTGGGGAGAAATGATTAAAAAAAAGTTTACAAGTTTAAAATATGATCCATTATTATTACCTCAGGTATTGCTATTGTAATTAGATGTATGCAGGTATTACAATTTACAGGTGAGATGACATCTCTCCTTTTCATATCTATTATTCAAGTTATGAATTTGTACTGAATGACTATTATGAGGAGGTGGTAGGACATTTTCTTTGTTTACAGTTATTGATATTTTATTGAAATGTTGGCTTAAAATAGAAATGACTGGTCTACAAACCAAAAAAGGAAACAAGAAAAAAGGAAACGCATTTCATAGTAAACTTATATAATCATTCCATGAAGGAATCAGACCATGTTATTTGAACAAACAAAGCATAATAAATGATTTGAAGTACAAAGAAGATTTCATTTTAAGTTCGTATTGATTTACACCAAAAGGTAAGTTATGACAATTGCAAGGAAAAAACAATGTATGACTATATGCAGCTTGAAAAAAAATCTTTTGTTAAAATGTTAGGCTATAAAAAAAATAGAGTGACTTAGGGCTCAGAAGTAATTTAAGCTAAAACAAATAAGATTAAATCCAGGTAATTTGAACTTGTTTCAGAAAATATTGCTTAGATAATGCATAAAGTTGTTCATAAACTCATTAATATCTGCTGTGTCATATTGGGAGACACTGGGCATTAATGGACTATAGGTTGAAGCCTATAATTAATACCAGATTTCAGAGTCAGTGCAAGGATCTCATGAGCCACCCTAAATCTATGATATGGCCTCCCCACTCTACTGTATCTCAATTTTGACACATTCAACATTATGGATAAAACATAGTTAATTTTATATTGTTTTTTTAGACTTAGCACGAGCAAAACAAATTCATAGCTTTGGACGGAAAAAAAAGACCATAGAATGATGTCAAAATCTGTGAAACATTTTCATTCTTTAATTAATAGTCAATTATGCTTAATTTAATTTGTAACATATATAAATATAGGTAGAAAAAAGCAAATATTGATAAGATAGTGAGAGTCATGAAGCATTACCCAAGGACTTACTGAGGACACGGATGTAGTTTATCATCATACCCAGGACAGTGCCTGCCATGGGAGTTCATCACTATAATGCTAGCTGGGTCAGATCTACGTTCATGGGTGAAATCAGCATTGACTTTATAGTGAGTGAGTGGCTCAGAGACAGTTGCTGCAAAATCTGTGTTGGCCTTTTGCTGATTGGTCAGAAAAGATGTTTTATGACAGTGGTATTTTGGGACAGTATTCCAGAAGTGGGTGCATAGAACCAGACAAATTTATGGTCTGTTTTTGTTATAGGAACTGTGAATATCAAAGTTGGCATTTATGTTTAAGTTAAAGAATTGGAGGGTACAAAACCTTTAACATCATGTTATTATTACCTCCACTGCTACAACTGCTGCTGCTGTAACCTCAATGTCAACCTTGACACCTCCCCCTCTGCCACTGCTTCTCTCTTTTGAGTCCTTGAAAAAGTTCAATAAAGGATTCAGTTCAAAATTGAAAGTTACCTAGATTGACACCTGAAGACAGTCAGAGGGTACAATGTCCAAAATGTTGTGATAATAACAACAAAGATGAGGATATTAGTCTAACTGTAAATATTATAAATAGAAAAGAGTGTGTCCTTGATGTTTTTTTAGAGTAATAGCACAAACATTGTTCTAGCAAGAATTTTAACCTGATTCACTGACTCCATTTTCCAAGATTTTATCTATCAGACTTTAATCAAGTACAACTCGTCTGACTTGTTTTGTGGAGTTTATGTAGATTTTTAAATAGAAAGGAAGCTGCTTTTTGGTGATCACATTGGGTCAGGGTCTATTAGATAACAACAAGCTGATAACATCAAGCAAAGGAGATAAAAGTAGAACTATTTACTTTCATTGCCGTAAAATTATTGTTATAAACAACTTCACATAATAAAAAATATTAAGTACTTTGATTAAACTTTCTGGGACTGAATGGTTTTGATAACATTATCTGTCATTATAATAAATAGCTTTCTCTATATAAGGCTTGCAGACACATCACATTGAAACACCAGTTCTCGTACGATATACCGAAGTTAAGCAAAGTCATGCCTGGTCAGTACTTAGATGGGTGACTGTTTGGGAATACCAGGTGCTGTAAGTTTGAATGTGTGGGTGGTGTAATGGATAATGGCTCAGAATTATGAATTGGACAACTGAGTTCCAATTCCCATTGTGTCTGTTATATTCACTAATGTGCAAATACACTTCTCCCAACTGTTATGGGTTAATTAGTAAGACTTGTATTACTAAACCATTATTATCTCAAAAAAAAATCTTCTCATCAAAAAATATTTCCTGGCTTTAAATACTCTGCAAAGGGTTGATAAGCAGTAGAAAACAAATCAATCAACCATTTCAATAAGCAAAATGGGATATTGATTATTGGAAAGATAAAGATTCAAATTGTAGAGCTAATTTGGATTATTTTTTATGTTATTGTTTGCTCAATACAACCTCAAGAGCTACTCAAAGTAGAAGGTTACTGAATGAGGTTGTTGTAAGGAGAGTAAAATGTGCATATTATGAGAATAGACAACAGTTGACCCTAGACTTGAAGAGGTTAAGATTGTAGTGATGGAGAAAGTATCCTTTCATGAGTCTGTTCCACAAAGTCACAAATCTGGTAAAGAAGTTGTGATGGAACTTCCTCCTTTCTAATGGAATATGAAAGGAATGAGGATGAGTTGATACTGTATATGTGAAATGGTGAGTCATATTTGTAAACTTCTGAACTGGTGGAACTAAGGAATGTAGTTTGAGCATTTACCATGGAAATATCAATAGAATAGCAATAGACTGGAATTGTTTTGTCTTTGTGAAAGGGGTTGCAGGGTGAATAATAATTCATCACCCACAAGGTCGTGTAATAAATTTTGAACTCTGTCAAGATTGGAAAGTGAAAACAGAGCATCTCCAGCCTATATATGTTATCAATACTTTGTTTTTGGTCTGATCTGACTCTTTTACCGATATGGCACAGCAGGAAGAGTCAATTACTTTCTAACGTGGTACAATGAATTGACCATTCTTCCAGCAAACATTAGCAATGGTAAAAAGTCTTTATATTTTTATAAGGTCAGGTTGCTGGCCCTATATTCAAGATAGGCTATCTGATATAGATAAAAGGTTGAAATAGCTACAGTTTACTTATAGCTGGAAAAGAATTCATGTCTTTGCTCAAGGCATTAGCATGAAATAAACACAAGCTCTCCTAGCTGGTGTTATAGCCAAGCGTATGGTTGCAAGACAGAAATACGACAACAGCAGAAATAGATTTACGTGATTTATTTCAATAGGAACGTGTGGTTTTGGGACAGCTACCTTGTGGTATAGTTCATAAGCCGGCTGCCGATCCAGGTTGATCTCTTATAGTAGTTCCCACTAGTTGGTGTGGCATTCCTCCTGCTGACTGCTGCTGACTGCCCAGACTGACCATGACAGATCTCTTCCCTGGCCTCCCATTGACTGCTTTGTACTTCCACGTGTGACCCTTTTTATGGCATTTTTTATGGCTTAACGGGCTCTAAAAACGACTTGAGTATAATTAGGAGGGAAGCATTTTTATTGGTCGAAAAATAGAAGCACTTTGAAATATTATTTTATTTTTTGACCGGAACTCGTGAGTCGGGCATATGCGTAAACGATGATAATGGTCATTTTGTGACGGGGCCTTGTCCCGTTCACATCTGACTCTCGCACTTGAGTATGTTAGTTTATTTGCCTGCAAATCAGCCGAGATATGTCTTATTTTATTTCATAACACTGGGAATTGAACTTCCTTCACTGACTTTCATTCTCCAAGCAAATAAGCTACCCACGCATCCATTAGATTATAAACAAATAGAATTAATAATTTTACATAAGTAATTTAAAGTATTAACATTTAAGGTGATTTGCATCAAATAAATTTCTGAGTTGCTTGGTTTAACAAATTATGTTTTTACAAAACTGATTTTTATTATCAGAAAATTAAATTATTATTATTATTATTATTATTATTATTATTTCCATTGATTTCTGTTGTATACTCATTTCCTCTGGGTACCAACTAGAGACGTAAACTCATAAATGTGTTCATGACATTTTCCACTAGGCATTTTTGTAAAAAAAATGAAACAAATAATCCAAGATCACATACATTTTACATAGATAAAGCTCTTTGTAATGTGTGAGCTGTACTTGTGAGTACAATTTTTTGCATTTCTTTAAGGCGTAAGCTACTAGGGATCTCTTCAGTGAACTTTTCCCACTCTAACTAAAACTGGAATTATTGATGTCCTCATCTGCCACATTTTTTAGATGATGATGATGATATCATCATCATCATTGTTATTATTATTATTGTTATTCCTCCCATCACCAAGTGCTGTACAGCTGAGCACCTGACCAGCTCCTTTCATATATCTCAGTTGCATGTCAATGTTTGATGTTTGAGTCTCTGTGAAGAACCTTTGAGTTCACTTAATGACATAGCTCATTTTTTTTCATTTGTCTGCCTTTTTCTTTTACCTAACATGTTATTTCTTAGGATTGCAGTTGAAATATTGTTGGTCCCTCTGATGTAGCTATACCATTTGATTTTTGACAGTAGTTATGAGGTTTTCTAACAGACTTATTTGTTGTCTGATAGTGACTCACAATGTGTCATTTGTAATGCAGAATATGTAAGAGGTATTCAATAGAAACATCCTAGTCTATCATTAGCAGTAACCATTGAAATAATCTGAAAAATTTTAGTTGCTGCACTTAACATATAACAAGCATTCTTCCTTATTAGGAGTTGACTCCAAAACTGTGCAAAGGTTTTATCAAACATTAAGTGCTTGCTATTGATGTTGATATTACCTATGAGCCACTAAATTGTCAGGGCACCATATTGAATAATTCTTCTTTATAGCATCTCTTAGAGCAATGAAGGTTATTTGACAGTGCTCATTTCCTCTCCAAGTACCAGGTGATAAGTTGTCACATATGCTATGCTAAATGGTTATTTAGTGACCAGAATCACTGTTGATTGATTAGATGTGTTAAGATACAATAAAAATATTAAAAGGATGTAAATACCTACAATAATGTCTGAATAAGTGTTTCATGCAACCTTTGCATATGAAAAAAGGCTCTTTGAGTAAACCCTTTCCTTTTAACAGAGTCTGTGAAAGAGCCTTGTGCCCCAATCTATGATATGCCACCCACCAATCTATGACATGGGGGCCCCAATCTACTACATCCCAATTTTCATTAGGTAGTATTCATATAATATACAAATTTTATTGTAACTTAATTATGTATAATAATGTATCATCTGCAATATGAGTAAACAATTCAACTAGAAAAAATGAAAATAAATACAGTGTATCTAAATACAAATTAGAAACATGTCATAATAGATGATTCCATCTTAAATAAATGAACAATGTTTGCAGCAATTTTTAACATCAACTTGAGATTTTTCTTGTTAAAATGTTGAATAATTTAACACATTCAATATTATGGATTAAAAATAGTGGATTTGATATTGTGTTTTTTTGAGACAAGCAAAACAAATTCACAGATTTGAACAAAAAATACCCAAGAATCATGTCAAAATCCATGAAAATCTTTTATCCTTTGATAGTCACTTGTGCTTAGTTTAATTTGTAACATATATATGTAGGTAGAAAAAAAAGCAAATGTTGATAAGATAGTCACAAAGCACTATTCAGGTGTCCCCAACTAGACCCCACTCCTGATCAGAGGAGGGATAATGTGTCAGCCCTGCCTTTTTAAACACTTAAAAACTGATAAATTATGCAATTATTTTATTAGGAACCTCTTAATATGTCAAATATGTTGTATTTTGTATTTGATTTTAATTCTCATAATTAAAACAAACAAGAGTTAAAGTTGACCTTTTAAATACTTATTATTAATAAACGAATGTAGATTCACATTACCTGAATATAATTTTGGGAAACAGCCTTTCTCCACTGTATCATAAAACTGCTTTGTCAAAACATTCTATCTATCTATCTATCTATCTATATATATATAGATAGATACCTGGAAATTTTCACATTATCTATCTATCTATCTCTCTCTCTCTCTCTCTCTCTCTCTCTATATATATATATATATATATATATATATATATATATATATATATATATATATATATAGATAGATAGATATGTGAAAATTTCCAGGTAGAGTATATCTGTAAAAGGACAATATGAAAAAGACAAAAGGTAAACTTATCTTATAAAAGTGAATCATGTTAAATATATAAACATTTTCTATTTGTTACCTATCCTATAATTCTGAAGGAATTTAATTCATAATTCATCCCTATTTGGTCCCAATTCATATATATATATATATATATATATATATATATATTGTCATCCACAGACAGACTGTTTCGCTGTATCACAGCTCATCAGTGTGGCTAGACGTCTGGTTGCCTCTGGCTAGAATCGAAAAACGGCTGAATTCGCGTCAGTCGGAAATTTTACCCTGAAGCCGTTGGCTCACGGCAGAGAAGAAGGTGAATTTAAGCGTATTTATTTTTAGATAAACACACAGTGACTGAGAGAACTCAATTCGATTTATACAAAAAAAGGCAATAGGAAAACTTAACTTAGCCGACGCATTTCACCCTCTGAAGGACTTTATCAAAGCAAATGTCTGATAAAGTCCCTCAGAGGATGAATTGGGACCAAATAGGGATGAATTATGAATTAAATTCCTTCAGAATTATAGGATAAGGAACAAATAGAAAATGTTTATAAATTTAACATGATTCACTTTCATTTAAGCTTAATCAGAAATTAAATATGGAGGAGAAAAGAAAATTTTGATATTTTCTATTTTTGTGTTGTTTGCTTTTTATTGGTTAAGTAGACCTCATGTTTATTTGTCTTGTCTGGTAGTACTCATTTGTGTAATTCTTGTATCTTAAGGTATCATAATTCTAGTTGGTTTATGCCGAATTTGGTTTATATATATATATGTATATCCTTTATAAAAATGTCTCATAGTAAATATTTCTTTTAGAATTGGAAATGCAAAGACCTATTTCCTGTGCCTCTCCCTAAAAAAAAAAACTGATTCAGCTGTCATAAAAAAGACAAAGATGTGCCACATACACCTAACTGAGACACTTTATTCCTATATATGAACAGATGCACACATACATACCATACACTGTAAACATACACAAAACATTTATATAAGTAGAGCCAAACAGACTTCTAAATGAACACAATTTATCTTCATTTATAAATCATCTTTTAAAGTAATTAAAGTATTTTATTATTTTAAAATTTTATGTTTCCCCCTTAAATAATGTATTCTAGAACTTTTTAAGAAATCTATCCCATAATCATCAAAACATTATGCATGGTAGAGTTACTCTCCCCACTCTTTGCTATGACCGAGAACATTACATGAGGCTTCCCTCTGTCTTTTCTATAAATATTTTCATGGCAATTGTTAGTACCTCGACTGCATAGATTTAAGCTTGCTACTAGATTGGCAACTAGGTCTCACCATTTTACTGTTGAACTAGCAAGATGCAATGGTCTGTTCTATTCTAATAATTTCTTTTCTCATACTTTTCATCTATGGAACTCCCTTCCAATTTTTTGCTTCTCTGCCACCTACAATCTCCAAAATTTTAAATGCAACATCAATTGTCACTTTTTGTCCTCCTGATTTGTGCTACTTTATTGTCTTTTTTCTCACTTGTCCTTACTAAAGTCTTTCACTCCTTGTAATCCCCTGCCTCTAGTGGCATTATAATCTTGATTTGGGGTGAAATGATTTAAAAACAAAAAAACAAAAAAGAATATTTGTCTTCTTCACTTCAATATTTATCTAAAATCATTACTGCGATTTTCAAAATAAATCATAAAACTTCATTGTGTGTGTGTGTGTGTGTGTGTGTGTGTGTGTGTGTTTGGTTGATTTTGGTTTTTTAACATTAGCTCTTAAAATTGATTTGTTTTTTAATACCATATCAACTCCTCATGGGTCATTTAATGTTGAAATTTAATTCTCTTGGGAGTTTTGGTAAATTTTTTTTTACTATTAAAATCTAATGCCTGATTTTTTTTTTTTTTTACTATTAAAATTTATTGTTGAAAATTTGTTTTTTACTATTAAAATCTATTGCTGGTATTTTTACTATAAAAATGTAATTTTATACTTTCATAGCATTTTGACTTCAGTTTGGAGATTCACTATTTGCTCATAGTGCTAACGGGCACTACCATCCTAGGTCAGAGTGAACCTGGGAACAACAGCAATTAAGAGGTGGTTCCATGCTCCTCAGAACCTCCTGATCAGAGGCCTTACTGCTGGATGTAGGTTATCATCATACCCAGGACACTCAAAACAAAAAAATGTTTATGGTAGGTTAATAGATTTTTAAAAAATGATTAATTTTATGAAAAGAGCAGATAAAAAATTATAAAATCATGAATGCTTAAAACTTAATATCTGATTTACCACCCCCAATTTTAATATCATTTAACCCCCACTTTTTATTTTGTTGTACTATGTATGAACATACACAGCAAATCAAACTATTGTTGATGGTTTACAATTATTTCTGTTAAAGTTACAACCATTATTGTAAGTAGACTGTGTATCCTGTTTTATTGTGTTACACAGAATGAAGAATAATCATGATTGTTTATTCAATTCTTTATAGGCATTTATAGACTGATAGCTCTTTCTCTCTTTTTATTGATTGTTTGGGGATGAATGGCAAAAATTTACCTTATATGTCCACAGAAAATCCCAGTGAGTTGTATCTGTAAAGAAGTAATAAAAACTTACGAGTCAAGATATTGATCTATTCAGATGACCTAATGATACTCGAAATGCATTTTCATTTACATATTTTAGACACTCATTTACAAGCTAATGAAAAATGTTTCATTATACTTTATATATAGTTTAAAACAAAATCCACTACAGTAATTACAAAACAAATTATTATACTTTTAGATTCATGCTTAAAAAAATCCTATAACAATATTAATACTTTAAATATTTAAAACTTTTAGGTTTTCCCGTTAGATAATGTATAGTTCACATAGTGTGTATTTTAAGCATTCATAGACCTTTTTAAGAAATCATGCTCATTAGAACATCATCCATGGTCCTAGGGGGTGGAGATAAAGCCTCCTCTCACTTGAGAACTAGTTTGGTTTGGTTTGTTTTATGGTATATCAACCCATTGAATCATTTAATGCTGAAATTAATGTTCTTTCTAAAAAAAACCTTGTATTCAAACAGTCAAAAGTTGGTTATTGTTGTATTTTTTTCTAAATTATATTTTTGAAATCATTTTATACTTTTAGGTTTGCATTGATTGTCATTTTGCTATAAAAATGTGTTGTTGGTCATTTTATTATAAAAATGTACTGTTGGTTTTTGTTTGGGGGTTCACTATTTTCCTATAGTTAGGACCTAACAGGTACTACCACCCCAGATCAGGGTGGGCCTGGGAACAACAGCACTTGATAGGTTGTTCCACATTCCTCAAAACCTCACATTTTCTGATCAGAGGCCTTCTTAGCTGGATGTAGTTTATCGTTATACCTGAAACAAGAATGATTGTCATTTTAACCTCAATATCAGTCTAAAATCATTACTGACATTTTCAAAATAAATCATAAAACTTCATTTTGTGATTTTTTTGCTTTGTTATTTTTTTTTTCTTGCTTCTCTTTTTTTTAACTTTAACTCCTAAAATTGTTATATAAGAAAAAGTCTATCGGTCACTTCACAGAAAATAAATACAAGTGAAAAGTAAAAAGTTGTGTATTTAAAATCAAAAAATAACATTTACAGTAATAAATCTAAAAAAAGATTTATTTTATGAAAGAATCTAATGATTTTAAAATCATGTAACGTAGTCATAAATGTATTTTTTATTTTATCTTGAAGATGTTTAAAAAATAATTTAATATTTGAATTCATTTGAAATGGAATTGTCATCATTGGTCGACTGAACTTGCTTTGTTTCAATGACTTTTGTTTTGTTAATATTAATTACTTTATACCCATTATTATTAAAAAAAAAAAATTGGCTTCCAAAAATTTAAAAAAAAAAAAAAAAATTCTCAGCAATGTTGGGACTCAACGCTTTTTCTCAGAAACTTGACAAAGAAAATAATATTTAATAACTGATATACTAAATATAGGAAATTTAGTCCATGACTTTTAAAAACTAAACTAAATATATTACAGTATAGATATTTTCTACTTAAGAGAAATTTGACAATGTTTGACCTTCATACCTACCAAAAAAACTGTGTCAAAAGTACGATTTTTCCCATGACACTGCAATTACTGTATACAATTTTGACCCCTTTGGTTTACTGTTTAAAAAGTGATGATTAGAATTTTAATAAAATCCAAACATATGAAAGTGGATCTATGCATTTTCTTTATTCTTGAGAATTGGCAACAAAGATATTAAACACTATTTATTAGATTGTTTATTTACAAGAATAATTTTATATTTACAAGTTTATAAAAATATGTGAACTAACTATAATGAAACATTTATTATTTACCATTTTATAAAGAAATAAACATGGAAAGAAATTTTTTATTCAAAAATTTATAAAAATGTCTGTGAGGGAAATTTAAATAAACACATCACGACAAGTAACTAATTAAAAATTTTGAAAAAAATTGATTTTCTGGATATTTCTTTCCTTTGCTCTCACCACATTAATTCATTAAAATAAGTTTAGAGCATCTTTTACTCTGAACTAAACATTCTTTCAAATTTTAGATTTTAGGCAAAACCACAAACACTCAATATTTTAAGGGTGTATCTCCCTATTCATTGGGTGGACAAAGTTTTCTTTGTGCATAATTAATTACAGAATGTCTGTAATTTTTACCACAAATATTGCATTGTAGTTGGTTTACATATTTTGTCATTTCCTATAATTTTTTAATTAAAAATTGCTTTTCAAATTTATTTCAGTATGGTAAATAATAAATCTTTATAAAGGGTAAATAATAAACATTGCATTGTCCTTGTTCACATATTTTTATAATCTTGTAAATAGACATTGTTAAGTGAGCCAAAAGTGTATACAGTAATAGCAGGGTTATGGGAAAAACATACTTTTAACAAACTATCTTTTTGCGGCCATGACGGTTAAACCTTGCCAGAAATATATTGTATTATATTATAACATCACCGGAACTAATATTAAAAATGATATTTTTTTATAATGGTATAGACAAGTCAAGGTAATTTTCTGCATGTTCTAATAAACATTTATTTGTATTTTTATAGGTTTGGTTTATTTTGTTTTATGGTGTATCAACCTCAGTGGCTGACAAAATTTTTAGGATAGGTTTGTATGAATAGAATATGTATATATATATATATATATATATATATATATATATTTTCAAATTTATTTCTGGTAATATCTTTTTTTTCAAAAATGTATTGTTGATAATATTTTTTCAAAAATGTATTGCTGGTAATATATTTTTTCAAAATTGCATTACTGGTAATATTTTTTTTCAAAAATGTATTGCTGGTATTTTTACTATAAAAATCTGTTTTTATACTTTATAGCATTTTGACCCCAGTTTGGGGGTTAACTATTTGCCTATAGCAGGGACCCTAATATGTGCTACCACCCTGGGTTGGGATAGACTTGGGAACAACAACAATTAAGAGATGGTTCCAGGCTCCTCAAAACATGCTGCCGGATGTAGTTTAACATCATATCCAGAACATGTATTTTTATAATTATTTAATTTCACCTATTATTGTAATCAAAAGATTATGAAAATGTACTTTAAATGTGAAATATACTTGAATGTATAATTTTTCTATACATCCACCTGTCTACTTTTTAATCAGGGAGACTGAAAGAATCAACTAAGCCATTAGTGTGTATGTATCATTTCTAATATTTCAAACAGATTCTGCATGTTTTTTAAGCTTATGTAATGCGCTATATATAGTATCTCTCATTTGCCTTAACTCTTCTTAACGTTTTCAAGTACTAATGGTTGGGACCCCCCTCTACTGTGTGTTTGAAAGCATCATAATTAACAGCCGACAGTTATCCACTGGTGGATTTTATTTCCAGGAGCAACACCACAAACTCTAAAATTCCTTTGGAAGCCATTTGAACATACTTAAAAAAATGGAAATAAGGGACAATCCTCCAACTCAAAGACTAAAATTAATAAAAAAACAGTCCCAGTAAATAATCCTTATTAGGGCACATAAAGTCATTGAATGAAAACTTTTGTCAAAAGGACTGATTTTTCTTTTAAATCATTCATCACAAGCTTAGATCACTTGGTACAATCTAACTCTTTGAGAGCAGATACTATTCAAAATTGATGTATTTTTGACTGTCTTAGTCATTATTAGGGAGTAAATGTTGTCAGTATTATAGACAAACTGATCTACCATTTTCATCCAGATGGGCAAGAACTTATTTGAAAGTTGTAAATGTACAATAGAAATTAAACAGACCAACCTTGTCAGTTGAATTTAATACATCTGGTTTGTGTGTGTGTGTATATATATATATATATATGTGTGTGTGTGTGTGTATTCAAATAATAGGAAAGAGCAGTCAGATTTATAATCCAGAGTTCTTCAGCAATTATTTTTATTTTAAAAAAAAACAATGCTCGATACAAAGTTGAGCATTATAATATAAAAAGATTTTTTTTTTTTTAAATATGTCTTCATCATACACCAAATTACTGTTTCAAAACCAAAGCTTAAATCTTAAAATTTAACTTTAGAGTCTAAACTTAAAATTCGGAGCTCAGTTCCATTCACAAGTGATGTTAAGAATAACTTACAAAAATTGGATTTTTAAGTAAAGCTGGTGGTGTTAAGAGAATTTCCATATTTTATTAAGTGGGTGTTGGCTTTTCTTTGAATGTAGAAAGCAAGTGTATCTTTGTGTGGCAAATTTAAAGTCACTTAAGGTTGGGTCAGTGTAGCTAGATTTGTCTAGCTACACTGACTCTCTTTCAAGCTGTCAAGTTATTATTGTATTAAGGTTTACGCTTCACTTTTGAAACAGTAATTTCTGTGTGGCAATGGAGATATATTTTTTTTAAAAAATAATTATAATATATATATATATATATATATATATATATATAATTATTTTTATAATATATATATAATTATTTTAAAAAAAATATATCTCCATTGCCACACAGAAATTATATATATATATATGTGTGTGTGTGTGTGTGTGTGTGTGAAGATGCAGTGTTTTCACCCTTTATGACCTACCATAAGAATTAAACGGTACTCATTTTTACATTCATTTTTTTCTTTAATATTTTTTATACATCTGTTCATCCAGTACAAGGCTTAAGAGCCACTCATGGTAGAAAATTACTGTATGATTGATCCTCATGTATAGGTGAAGTCAGATACTTACTGGAGTGGTACCATGAACCAAACATTTTTTCAGTAATAGGTCATATGTATGAGTTCCACTTGAGGTCTGGGGTGAGTTTGAGTCCCAACAGATGTTCAAGGCTGGGAGCCTCTCTCATAGAACACACATCCATCATTATAGGTGAAAATTCAGAGTTTACTCATTGATGGGGGATGTATTGAATTTCACAAGCCAATCCTTCCCCTGGTCACCTAGATTTTGGGAGGTTCAGCTATAAACTGTTGTATCATCCACATAGATATTCACTAAGGGTCAAAGTATGTCCTTAGGCTTATGATTTATAAAGAGCAGAAATAGTGTAGAAATGAGAAATGAACCCTGAGGAACGGCGACATTGATCTCATGAACTTCCGATGACTGGCAGTTAACGACCTTCACGGACTTACCTGTTATGAAGGACTTGATAATTGAGAAAGCCTGGACAGTTTATGTAGCAACCACCAATGTCGCACATTGGCAAAAGCCTTTGATATCTAAGACGATGATGAATTTATTGTCTAGTGCTGCTTGGGGTTGCACAAGTCTCACCTACTCCAGTTGAATTAATATTTCTTAAGACATAACTACTGAACAGGAAAGTTAGTATTCCTTATGGATTATTTGGCAAACTGTTGCCATATATGGTCTGGTGCCCCCGCTGTTCACCTTGAGGTTCTCAACCAAATCCAAAGACGAATATGCAATGTGATAGGTCCTGACCTGGCATCTCAACTCCAATCACTTTCTCACACGTGACACAGCTTCCCTCTGTCTTTTCTACAAATATTTTCATGGCAACTGCTCTGATAAGCTGTTTGCACTTGTGCCCCAAATGCATGAATTTAAGCATGCTACTAGGTTGGCATCTCAGTCCCATACCTTTACTGTCGAAACAGTTAAATGTAACCACCTCTTCTACTCCAACAGCTTCTTCTCTTGCACTTCCCAACATTGGAACTCCCTTCCTCTTACTTGCTTCCCTGATAACTATAATCTTCAAAAATTTAAACGTAATGTAAATTGACATCTTCTGATGCCCTGTTCTTCTCTTTATCCTTTCCTCAAACACCTCTCTTTACTCTTACTTTCATTCTCTGTAAGGCCTTGCTTGCTAGTGGCACTCCTACCTTGCTTGGGGTGAAATGCTTAAAAGAAAAAAGAAAAGGAAGATAAATGGATGTATAAAGTTTTGTAACTTAGTTAAAGTTTCATTAGGCACTATCTAGACGAGAAAACGGAAAATACTAAACTATGTTTTATGTATTCATTTTAAGGGGTAGGAGGAAGACATAAATATTTTAAGAAGTTAATAAAGTAAAAATTTCTTCACATACCTATATTACTGTGTAACACGGATATAAGAGAGTTGTCGGGACCGGAGAATAAGTCTCTTATATCCGGGTTTCTCTTATATCCGAGTTTGGTCTATTTTGTTTAGGTAAGTATGGCTCTAATTTGGGACCAGATAAAATCTCTCTTATATCCGGGTTACACTGTACTACCAGGTCATTTTTTTTTATCCAACATTAGCAGACGAAAATAAAGAATTAAATAAAATGCACAAAAGTAAAAATTAATAAATTAAAATCAAAATATCTATCAAAAAGGAAGACGAACTTGGTTCAGCTTAGTTAGCCGAGTTTAAAATAAGATTACAATCCCAGTGAACATCTCTCGAGTAGTTTGTAACACATTATTTATCATCTCTCAGTTGCGTCTTTGTCTTTGGGCAGAGTGCACTCAGGGGCGACTCTGTCAAAGGACAGAGTCGCAACTGAAGAAAATTATACTTAGAGAGGTGACCAGCCCTGGGTAACAGCTACCTGAGGACGCGCCCTCTGATCTGAGAGAGGGATCGGTGCACACACCGAGGGCACTGGCTTCGGTGTGTGCACCCTCTCTCAGATCAGTTGCAGGTACTCTCAGATCGGTTGCAGGTACTCGGGGAATTTTTGTTCCTTGCCCGGGTGTACATGCTTGGGCTCCCCACATTCAACAGACCTTGTGTCACAAACCTGACCTCGTTTGAGTAAATTAAATACAAAAAATTATTTTCAGTATGCCAAAACATGACATGCCTACCGTCAGCTCCTTCTTACTTGAGAAAGTCCATTTCATCCCCCCGCTCCTTGTTCTTCCGTTTTTTACTTTACTTTATGACCGGGGGTTGGGTTTAAAAAAAGAAAAAAAAAAACTTTCTTTGAATTTACTGTTCCAAGAGGAAAAAAATGTAGGTTTCTAAAATCTAAAACATATGATATTTCTTTTAGAAGGAATGAAAATTCGAAAATCGAAATTAACATGGTTCTTCTTTTTAAAAAAATAAAATAAATCTCTGTCATTGAAGAGAACAGTACTACGAACTAGTGAAAGCAGCCGTTATTAGAATTTGTATTTTAAAAACAAAAAATTGTGAATGAACAAATAGAGGCTGTCTGATACAACGATTTTATTGATTTTTATTTTTTAAAAAGTAAATAACTTTTCCTTTTTTTTTTAAATTGCACTTTTTTTTATCGGCGGTCAAATAAAAAAAAGCTTTTGTTGAAAATGAATAAACAAACTGCGATGTTTTTTTTTAACAAAAAATATTCAGAGATGACAATTATTCAAAAATCAAAACGAATTTTCAAAAAGAAAAGAATCCAATTTAGTTTTGATTTTCACTTTTTTTCAGTAATATTTTTTTATGTGAAACGAGAGACGGGGTTCATCAAAAAGTAAAAAAAAAACAAAAATAATGACTCAACATAAACAACGCATTTGCGCAATTGAACGAATGTGAAAATAAATTCACGAAACAAACTTTTTCTCATTAAAAATGAAAGTGAAAAAACGCCATCAACTCAAACATTTCATCAGGTATTCTGTTTAAAAAATAAAATCAGAAAAAAACTTTGAAGAGTAAGCACAAGATTTTAATAAAAACAAAAGGTCAGACTTTAACGAAGTAAAAAAGGTAAATTTTTGTTTTATTTCCCGTGCGCTAAAAATCCCTTAAAATGCTTTATTTTTAGTAATTAATTTATTCTTTTAATTTGTCATTGCTATTCGAAACGGAAAAAAGGTTCTATTGTATTATTTAATTTGTTTTTGTTATAAATAAAACTACACTTACCAAAAAAAAAAAAAAAAAAAATTACATTTCTTTACGGTAGTGCGTAGTGATTTTCTGCAAGGAAAGTCTGTAAAAGAAGTAAATAGGCTCAAATTTATGATTACACCAACAAAGTAGTCAGCAGTGAATGAGTGAAACTTATGGCAGTAATGGGGGACGAATGACCAACAATAAGTCCGATTTTTAATTGTCGATAACTCTAAAACAGTAGGTTTCTTCATAAATATAATTGTTAATTCGAGTTCAGCAAGTAAATTTGCACGGTAATATGACATTTTTGGAAAAATTTAAGGGATTTTTAGCGCTCGGGAAATAAATCAAAAATTTACCCATTTTCGTTTCTTGTGCAAAATAAAACAAAATATTTATTAAGCAAAATACAATTGTTGGTGATATTTATCGTTTTTTTTTTCGTTTTCTTCCCCCAATTTTTTTTTTTTTGACATTTAAGAACAAAACAAACATTTTTTAAATTAATGAACACCGTTAGACACGGAGTTATTTTTTATGGATCGCGACAGGGAGATGTGATGTGATTTATCATTTATTTAATGTTTAAAAAAAATATTCACATTCAGTAGGTAATAAGAAGCATTAACATAGCACAAAAATAGCTATATTATTGTGGAAAAGGGAATTTTCAACAATATACACATTTTTTTTACGTATTTTTGGTTATTTTTTAACTTTTATCAAAAACGACATTCTTGTAACTAAGTTATGGATAATAATTACTAATTTTTTTAATTAATAACTATTTGTAGTTAGTTGCTGACATTCTGCTGCTGATGTGTTAAAATTTATGGAATAATGCAATAAAGAATTAAATTTAATGCATTAAATCTCTGATAAATGTCACGATCTGTTAAATATTTTTTAATATAATTGTTTATCAGGTGAAACTTTCTTTTTTTTCATTTTTTAGAAAACAGAAATTTAAAAATAAATGGATACATTTTTAATTAAATAATAAAAATTTATATAAATTATCAAAAGTCAAACAAAAAAACTATTTAAAAAAGAAAAATAAGTACCATATTTTGAGTTTGTAAATTTAAAAAATAACTGGATCCAAGTAACTTTGTAAAAGTCAGGGATCGATTTGACAGTGTATCTATGAACAGGACACCTTTCTAAATCAATTAAAAAAAAATCAATATTTTTCCAATTCTGATAAATGTTGTGGCTTAAGGAAAGTCTCTAGTCTATGGATGCTAATAATCTATGAATGAAAATTGGAAATTATTCCCTGGACGTTTTTTCCTATTTTTTTTACAAGTGTCTTATTTTTATACATAGAAATAATTTTTTGGAAAGATGGGAGATAAATATTGATTAATGCTAGAATGATGGTAGATAAATATTGAATGTTGCCAGAATGATGGTAGATAAATACTGAATGAAGTCAGAATGATGGTAGATAAATGTTGAATGATGCCAGTTTGTAAGTCCTTTACACAAATCTTTACTCTGTAGTGATTTTTACTCACTAGTATTTTTAGGCAAGCTGAAATATATTAGTTGGATATATTTTAGTACTAGTCTGCATCTCTCGGACATCTGTTAAGGCTTGAACTCACTATCAATGGTTTGTGAGGTGAGCAGGCTAATCAAAGTGTTCTTACAAATGTTCCTTAGTAAGCACTGGCCTTCTTCTTCTATGTACTGTGTCCCTTGAGGTCATTGGCAATCATGGCTCTTCACAATTTCTTGTCTTTTGCAGCTCTTAATAAATTTTGTCTTTTTCTTATCTCTCCTAAACTTTATTCTAACATCCATTTACTCAATCTCACTAGGTAGGTTAAGCATTATTTTCTTCTGTCCTTCTTGCCTTCAATCTGTCCTGTGCATATCAAATTTTCCAAGCCTTCTTTCCTTATTATGTGCTCTAGGAATTTCAACTATCTTTTTGTGATGTTAAGTATAAGTATCCTTTTTATTTCCATTTTCTCAAAAATTTTACTGTTGCTCACATGTTCAGTTCAAGGTATTCTCAGCATCCTTCTGTAGAAGTATATTTCTGTTGCTTCAAGTCTCTTCTTCATCTGTTAGGAGATTGTTCAGCATTCACTGCCATATAGGAGGACTGATTGTTGTGATAATGACAGTTGATGAATGTCTACAATACATTTTAGCTATTTAATGGTTGGGATGATCAATTATATCAATGAATAGACAAATAAGCTGAATAAGAAAACCAAGTTAAATACAATAAATTTTGAACTTTCGCTGTGATTCAGTGTTCAATTAAATCTGAATAAACAGACTAGTCCAGCTCATCTCAAAATACAACTTTCATTTGATGAGTCATCTATTGCAGTTTAACATTATGCATTTTGATACTGTCTGAATGCAGATAAAATATGCAATCAAATGTCAAATATATAAACCAACAGTTAAGAGATAAACACACAATATGATCATGAATAAAATGATATAGCACTTATTCATTTATTACAGGCAACTCAAAAATGATTTGTGAATAAATTTATAAAACACTTTAGCAAAACTTAAAATTAATAAATAATAAAAATTAATAAAAAATAATTAAAAATAATCTGACCGATTGACAGGGAATACATTAATATGCATACTCATATAAATTCAAAACATAATGGTATCATAAAAACAACAATACTAATTGAGTTTAGAAATCCAAAATTCTTTTGGAGTGATCCCAACTTTTCTCAGAATTATAACATTAGAAAAATGATTTCTATGATATTTGTATTATTCAATAAGTAATATTTGTAATGCAATACAGATTTTCTGCAGACTAAAACCAAAACATTAACCTGAAAACTAAAGTCATGTTCTTAAATAGCCCTGTCAGGTCAAGACTTTCATATGGATGTCATCAAACATATTCAGAAATACCTTAACTGTCAGCTGTATACATCCACTTTCTAAGATCAATGGTGAAAAATGACTTTGAGCAAGTGAAGCCTGTGGGCATTGGTGAAGACCATCCTTCTTTCAACATTGTGGTATGAGAGAATTACAAAGAAAGAACTGTAACAAATAACAGAAACCGTATCACTTGAAGACTTTCAAAAGTAACAACAGGTAAAATGGATAGCACATGTAACTTAAAGAGAAAATAATGACAGTTGTGGGGAGTGCACATGTGTGATTTTTCTAATGTTTATAATTCTGAGAAAATTTGTGATCACTCCAAAAGAATTTTGGATAACTAAATTCAATTATTTTTGTTGTTCTTGTTGTTACCATTATGTTTTAGTTGATTGAGTCTACAGCCTTTTTTAAATGTACAATCCATATTTATGCAAAAGTTAATAATTAGATAATTAATGTATTTTAATATTGTAGTGTTTACAAAAGATATGTTATTTTAAAGACATCTTTAAACAATAATCAATAAGTAATAATAAATGTCACTAAATTAAAGATTGTGGGGATTACACCCACTTGCTCTGCCAAGACCCCCAATAAGTGGCACTGTTTCTTTATATAATAGAAGAGACATAATCTTCCAATTTTCTCTCAAAAGATGTAGTAGCACCAACATGAGATTGTAGTGGACCATGCGGTGTGTGAATGTGAGAAGAGAAGAGATGAGTTATCTCTAGGTTAAGGCTTCCGCTGGCTGGTCCAGCTACATAAGAATGTTGGACTTTAATGGAGTCCAATGAAAGCAAAAGAAAACAAACGAGACCGATATATATGTACAAAACAAATATATATTAATACGTGAATTACAAATAGATTAAAACACGAGTTACAATACATTGAAGACATGAATAAAATGTTACAGTGTCTGTATGGAAAGTTGTGTATGTGTGTGTTGTTTTGAATGTTCGTACGGGTGAATTTTGTTTTAGCATGTTCCCTGAACATGGGAAACGCTGGTTGTGTATTAGAGTTCACATATTGGAAATTTTAAGAGAAAGTTTTTGTACCTCGCCCCACGTGCGAGGTTTCGGCCCGTGGCCGAAATCGAGATAGTTCTCGCACGTGCGCGTAAGCAGAGAAAAAGAGAGAGACAGAGGCGAAAGGTCAGCCAGTATTTATACTCCTGGGAGAGAGAGACCCCTGGTGAAGGGTTAAGGAAATGAAGAGGAGCTAACTGCGACAAGATTTATCCCCACTGAGGAGGACTTCTTTTCCTCAGGAGACTGATGACTGAACTTTTACACTTACACACATATATATGCATATCGCACATGTGCACTCCCCACAACTGTTATCTTCCATCTTTTAATTCATGTTCATTTATGTTTCTTTCTCTTTAATAATGTTTTCTGTCTTATATTCTCTCACACTCAACAATCCCTTGCTTTTTAGTAGCTTTATCGCCTTACTTGGTGTGAAATAATTAAAAAATATGTTCAGTTCATGGTATTCTCAGCATTCCTTCTATAGAAACATATTTCTGTTGTTTTAACTCTCTTCTTCATCTGTGAGGAGATTGTCCAAAATTCACTGCCGTATAGGAGTATTGATATTATATAACAGTTCACTACTCTTTCATTTGTTTCTAATGAAATTTTCCTGTTTCTTAATCTTTTGCTATCCCAATGCACCTTTGGATTTTAACATTACACTTTTCATTCTCTGTTAAAACAATTCCTAAATATTTAAATTTTTGTACTTGCTTGATTTCGGTATCGCCAATTCGTAATTTGCATGTTGGGCTGTTCTTTTTGCTAACATCCATGCATTCTTCTTACAATTAATGTTTAATCTTTTCTATTTGTTTTCCTTTACTACCTTCTGTAGGAGTTCTTGTAGCTTCATTTCTGCATTTTCCATCAACACTGTGTCATTTGCATATCTTATGTTGTTAAGATTGATTAATAATGAATCCTTATAGAACTTCTATTTCTTTCAGAATCATCTCACTGTAAAGGTTGAATAAGTTTGGTGAGAAGACATATACTTGTCTTATACCTGTTTCTATTTTTGTATATTTACTGAATTCATTTTCTATCCTTATGCAGGCAGTTTGCTGCTAAAATCGGTTCTTGATTGTTCTAATAGGCTTCTCAAATATATCAAGTTACCTAGCAGTTCCAACAGTTTCTTGTGACGTAGTTTATCAAATACTTTTTCATAATCTATAAAATATAAGTATACATCCTTTTACATTTGTATTGCTCTTTCTGGTGTCATTCTGAGCTTAAATATTGCATTCCTTGTTCAAGTGTTTTTAACAAACTTGCACTGTTTTGTCCTATTTCCAATCTAATTCTGCAGTTCACTTCAGTCATCAGAATTCAATTGATAAGTGTTGTTACATAGCTCATTGGGCTGATTGTCTGATGGAGTTCACATTCGTTGTGCCTGGCTTCTTAGCCCTATGAAAATGGATCTACTTAGGTCTTCTGCTATAAAATACATGAAAATATCTCCATGTTGAAATTTTTTTCTTTTTTTCTTTTTATCTCTATAAATGATGATGACCAGTTATTTTCATGTGAGCATTTTGGATGCCACTGCTTTAAGTTGAGCTAGAAGTGGTGACCCCAAACAATCAGTAGCAAACTGATGTGAGGTGAACATGTAAAATTCAACAGTGGTATTGTATAAAGTAGAAAGAGCGAGTTAAAATTTCTTGAATACATGCAGAAATAGGAATTAAAGAGTTTGACACTTATGTGACACTGAGCTGTGGTCAACTCCCAGTCATGGTGCAAAACTGTAATATTTCTCCTACCGGCATTTTGGGGTTGACTCTTACTCGCTGTCACCAGCCTGTGTCCCGGTCGATCAGTGGTTGTCGCTACCCGGCGGAATCCTTTGGTCAAGTTACCAAGTGGGATGGTTGGTTGATGCTAATGGCTTCACACCAGCTGCAACCGATTCGACACCAGCTCCGTCATTCCCAGCTCACTTCCAATGTCTGGTTACCAAAGTAAGTACTTCAATCTCAGGTCTAACCTACCCACATAGTGATTTTGATCTTAGATAGATGAGATCAATCAGTTGTCAAGCCGTAGTGTAAGATGAGTCTAGACTGGAGGTGATATCACACAAGCATTAAGAAAAGAAGCAAATAAAAACCCAAGAGGTTCAAGTATGTTGGAAGTAACAAATTAACTTTTATCCGTCTGTTATATACAGGAGTGTATTTTTCTCCCAACCCGTTTTCTACGGAATGTGACACTTTTATACTTCTTAGGCAAGTTCTGATCCTCTAAGTCAACTGGTTTAGTTTTTAAGTGCTGGCTTAGCTTCGTTTGTCAGTATAACTTGCTATTGGTAGGATAGTTGGAGTCGGAGGTTGTGGAATCTCTCAGTCAGCCTCTGCGAGGCAACATTCTGGTTCCTGCAACTCCAAAGGCACTAACTGGCGAACTACTACTGAACAGCCTGAGGACATTCGCTTATATGAATACCGACCAAAAACCGGTGCAGTTTTCGGTGAATCCCGATTTCTGACAAGAAACCTCTTTGTTATCAGGCCAGGAAAACTGATTACTTCCCATTTTGGAAAATTAATCACTTTCCATTTTGGGGGGATCCATTCATCCGTGAGGAGAGGTTGGAGGAGAGCTATCCTCCTAAACTCCCCCCTTCTCACATAGATACCTCATACCAACCCTTTAATTTCCTCATCTTTCTCATCAAATTACCTCCGCCTATCACCATTGCTACCACTCGACCAATGGTGTCCTGGCCGTGTAGGCATGGCTATGCTGGCCTCATTAAAATTATAACCCAGAATTTTTTTGTTTACAAAATTCTTTTTCCCATTGGAGAAAATTTTTACGAATCTCACATGGCCATTTAAAATCTCTCAGATCTTTTGGTCACTCTGCGTCTTCTTAACCAGCACTTTTTACAAATATCATTAATCAATTGTCAAAAGCTCACATATGGCCTTTTTGTGAGTCCACTGTTTATGCCAATTTTCAGGTTTTTGAGAAAAGTAACTTGATCTTATTTTCAATGTAATTAAAAAAAAAAAAAATCTCAGGGTATCTTCTTTTCCATTCTCACTATTTTCTTGTGTAATTTTTATGATTAATTAGTTAACTAATTACCATAGCTAAATAGTGTCACATTTACGAGACGTACTAAAGACAAGAGAGTCAGAGGGAAAAAGTGAATAACCTACCTAACGTGCTTATGTAAATGGATGGCAGGACAGGTAGTGGGAGAAAGGGTGTGTAGATTACCCCCACTTGGTCTGCCAAAACATCCATTAGGTGTTGCTGTTTCAGGACTATAAAAGCTCAAAGAAAATCTTACTCATTCTTTTCCTTCAAGAATGTGGTAATTAAAAATAAATGTCCAGTCTTTCCTTCTAGGGGGACTTAGTCACTTGACCATGTGGTGCATTGCCCACCTGCATGCATTGATACACACACAACTAACCCTATAAATGTTGTTTTTTTTACTCTTTCCAGATATGTACACACTGGTATATTTACTCTTTTGTTAATCAGTTATTAGTTATATAAAAATACAGGAAAATATCTCCATGTTGAAATTTATTCCTTTTCTCTTTTTACCTCTACAAATGATGATAACCAGTTATTTAAATGAGAATATTTTGGTTACCACTGCTTTTAGTTGAGCCAGCAGTAGCCACAAGAATATTGATTCTTAAACAGTTAAACATACCAATCAGAGTAATATAAACACATTTCTATAACGGACTTCATTTCCAATGATTGCTGCCCAACAGGAAGGTAAATTTTTGATTTAACATTTAAAGAAATCTATGTTCTTCCCAGAAAAATTTGGAAAGTCTGTTTTCAACTTCTTTTTTTCTGAATGTTCTGCCACTTGAAATGTTCTAGTGATTAAAATAAATTAAAATCTCTCAGTGTAAAATCTGGTGAGTGTGGAGAATATGGAAGAAACTATCTTCCTAATGATCTTATTTTTTCCTTGGTTTGTTTTGCAAAGTGTAGCCGAGCATTGTCATGCTAGAGAATAACACCTTCCCTGTTTATCAAAGGAAAACAATTTCCATGTGATACATCAGTAAAGTTACTTGCAATAAATGTCTATATTCATAGTCCTTTCATGTTCCATTAGAATATATTGGATAACACCTTTCATATTCCACCTGATATGATTTTGGTGAATGGAGTCCCAGTTTTAATGTTGACACTGGTTTCTCATTTGATAACGACTGTCTTCTTTTGCTTTCTGTTGCTATGCAAAACCCATTTTTCATTACCAATAACAAAGTGATGCAAAAATGAAAGATTAGTATCCCTGATGCAGATAGCAGAACATTGTATGCGGCTCTCAAGTAAACACTCATGTGGAAGCAAATTCCCTTTCTGTAGGCTTTCCCAATTAAACTTTGAAATGCATTATAAATGATGCACTCTTGGATAGAAGAGATGATAAAATAATTCTCCACAAAGTTTCCTACCATTCAAACTTGGTTCTATTTTAGTGGTCTAACTCATAATTCATAGTGGTGAAATATATAATCACTTACTAAACAGACTAATATATGAAACTCACAACTCCCAGGGAACCAGGTATGTTTCTGTTTTAAACAAAAGTTTAATGCACTAGTACACTTGTCTCTTGATACAAGAGACACATGTAGCACTGAGTTTGTTTTTTAATCCTTTCACCCCAAGCAAAGTAATAAAGCCACTAAAGATGTAAGGGGTTACTGAGAGTGAAATGAGAGAGGACAATAAAAGAACAGGAATTAAGAAGACAGAAGATAACAATTGACATTGCATTTAAATTTTTGAAAATCAAAGTTGACTAGGAAGCATGAATCTAGAATAAATTTCCACAAGCGAGAAGTGCAATAAAAGAAACTGTCAGCATAGAACTTATGGTTACATTTAGCCATTTCAACTGCAAAATGATGAAACCTTGCCACCAATCTAGTACTGCACTTAAATTCATAAATTCTAGGTACCCTAGAGGGAAGTTCATCAGAACAATTGTCATGAAAATATTTATAGAAAAGGTACAAGGAAGCTATATTATTGCAGTAGGAAAGTGACTGAAGTCAAGATAGCAAGTCAGAACCAATAACATTACAGATTCTTCTTTGGATTTTATCAAGAATCTCTAAATATATAGCAGGCACACACCACCAGATGTGGCAGCAATATTAAAAATAAGGGCTAATGGTAGACTAGCTTAGTACAGTGAACCAATTTTCATAGCTGCAGACTTTTCAATTGATTTAGTATACTCTTTCCACTTCATGTCAGTGGAAAATGTTAGTCTGAGAAGGTGCAATGAGTCACTCTCCTGGAGGTTAGCATCAGCCATGCTGATGAATTGTAAAAAGGGTTATCTCAGACAATTAAATGGTGATGTAGAAAAGTCACATACTCTGGATCAGTGAAAAAATGGTCAAAAAAAAGTGAACAAGATTGGTGAGTATTAACTTAAATGAAATATCTTTTAAGTATGGAAAGGGGAATGAAATCATTCTAACCTATGGATTGAATAAAGTGTTTTACAAAGACAGACACTGAAGAGTGTAACAGCTAAAACACTATGAGTATAACAACCAATATGAGCATGCTGCTTGAAATGTTAAAGCTTTTTTTAAATCAATTCACCCCAAGCAAGGTGATAATGCCATTAAGACACAAAGGGCTATTGGGAGTGAAAATGAATGAAAAGACTTTAGAAGGAATTGGAAACCCAATTCTAAACAAGAAGCAAGGGATAAATTTCTACTCCTGTTCAAAAGACCAGGAAGGCATGTAAAACAGATGATAGGTGAACTTATCTACCCCTATTATAAGCTGATAATATTTGTCCTTTATTTTTAATTTCATTTGTTTTAAGTCTTTTTTTCTTCAACACTGTCAGCTCATTATGTGATGAATAATGAAAGAAACCAATATCTCTTATTCATTAACAATCTCTGTTGATTGATAAAATATTTATCACTACAGAATTATGGCATTAACTGTTCCAATGCAATCCTTTTATCTGTTTTTTCTTTTTATATTATCTAATAAATCTAAATTTAGCTTTTCTCATAGAGTTTGCTAAGATGTTTTAGTGGATAGGTTACCACTTGTGGCGAATGGCTTGTTGAAAACTTTTAAATTGTGGGTGAACCACTTGTAGAAGATGCAGCTAATGGACGAGGTTACTGTTGATCACCAGTTGATAGCGGGATGAGTTACTCCTTGTTACAACTGAGTTGGAAAATCTTTCAAAATAAATGGATTTAACATTTTCAAAAATGGAGGAATTATATACATATATTTTATATAAAGAATGACAGCAGCTCACAAAAGAGAAAATTACATTTTGGAATATATATTAATAGAGAACTCTGAAAAAGGAGAGAAAACATTTTAGTCATAGTGTGTGTGTGTACAGGATTGAGTTGAAATTTAGTAGTCAGTTGATTGGGGAAAGAAATTGCTCCACAGGGGATGAGACCTCTTTTACTTACTGCATTCTGTAGCAAAAAATATAAAGAGAGGGTTTATGTCTTTCCTTTTATAGTTCTGAATTAATGCAGCATCCTGGCAGCTTCCTGGTAGACAAGGTGGAGTAATCCTCTCAATATACTGAATTGTATTTACATATTTATCAATATATAGTCTTGCCCATAATTAAGTACCCCCTAGTAATTTTTTTTATTTAATAGTTAATTTTTCCTTAGATTAATTTCGATATGACAACAGAATTAGAAAAAAAAGGAAGAGGATGAAAGAGGAAAAATAGAGAGTAAGTAAGAAAGCTAGATAAAAACAAAAAAAAAAAGCAGGTGAAAATTAAAGAACAGAGAAAAAAGGGTGTAGGGATACAGAAGGTGATTATCTCCCTTTGGTGAAGATAAGTCACATGGGTTGTGTGACAGCCGCTTAGTGACATCACTTCATACAGAGATGAAAGTGGCTGGTCATTCAGTCAGTAAGCTTATTGATGTCAAGATACATATGTTTGTTTGTCCTGTTTGGGCATCTGTCCAGGGCAGCCAACTGCCAAATGCTACAGCTTACAAGTTCATGGTGCTGTTTCCTTTTGGGAATATATCTTCCCCAGATATAGAAAGAAACTCTGGCTCGCAGTCCTCAATTTGGGAAAACCCAAGACTTGTCGTTTCCCCTTCATGGAATATCTCCTCACCTGAGACATAGTAGAGGAATCCAGCCTGTTTGAATCTGGAGTCCTAAACATGGCTTCTCCAGATACACATAAGAATCTCCATATTATATATAAGATCCCTTCCTTTCTGTTCTCCTTACACTATATGTGCTGTGTAGTTATGTTATTTTCTCTTTGCATGGGATACACATATATGTATATATAGTTTTGTGTATGTCTTAGTGGCATAAAATTCTCTCTGAGAACAATGCCTGTTTGTTATTCCTTTTCCTTTCAGCTATTCCATTTCATCCGTGAAGTACTGAGTTATTATATCATAGATATAATAATGCCTATAATGGGGAAATATAAATAGGAGAATAAATCTTTCTTCTACAGCTCTCTCCCGTTATAAGCGTATAGACAGATAGACTTGCTGTCTTCAGGTTTATAACTAATTTGTATCTTTGATCTTTTAAAGTATGTAAAACTTTGTTTAATAATCTTTTTTTTATTTAGAAGTATGATGCACACCTTACATATGAATCATCATTATCAACACCTCTTTGAATTAAAACGAGGAAGACACCTAAACTGAAAGTCAGTTGTGTATTTTTCAAGTGTTTAATATGCAGTGGTTATCAGCCTGGGAAGCGGAATTTGTGTGCCAAGTTCAAATTCCTGCTGAGTTTATTGCATTTACTTTCATAAAAAATACCTTTGGGAAAAGTAGGAATTCATCTCCTCTCTCCAGCTATGGGATGAATAACAGGGCAGACTAGACTATTTAGCCTTGGTTAGCAATCAGTCGAGGACAATTCTGAATGGGACTGGCAACTTGATTTCATACAAATCTACTTGCTACAAAAACAACAGTAGCAATACCTGGCATAATGACTTTGGCAGTATATTCCACCAGGTATTCTAATAACACTAACAAGGAGGAATGTTCATATTAAATAAGTCTGATCTATTCTTCCCTGAAGCTGAATTTAAATTGTTTGAAAACTAAACAGAATTTAAAGTAACTAACTTTTCATTTAGTTACACACTTTTTATCATTGTGGTTCTTTTTTTATGTGTTAATTTTAAATTATCATTTTTTTAAACTGATAAATTTTAAAAATAAAAGCAGAAATCAAATTTGAATAATGCTTATAGGTTATAAAATGCTTGTGTTGGGTTAACTTCCTCTTCTTCAGTTAATTGGCGCCGTGTTTGGCCAGTCATGTGACTTTTAACTGCCAATCAGTGAAGACCACAGTCTTCTGGTAGATGCAGTGAAGAGAAGATATATTGTTGATGCATGGTTAGACACAACTTCTTGTAAGATGATATGCCAGACTTGTGCCTAAAGACAGCTTTTATAACATTCACTCCCTTTACTTTTAGGGGTTAGAGAGAAAGCTTGTAATACATTTACTAATGATTGCATGTGCATTTTCTAAAAAAGGAAAATTTATGCTATTCCAGCTTCTCCCTAGTGATCCTTATTTTTTCTCATTATAATGTTTGAGTAATTATTTGCTTACTATGGCCAGATACCAGGTCACTCAAAACCAGTACCTGGGAGAGAATTTCCAAGGTCCAGCACTCAGATTATTTTGAGGGCCCCAGTCAGAAAAGCAGATTCTGGGACAAACAAACTTGATCTAGCATGTCTTACAAGACTTTTTAAAGAGCATGTCTTACTTGGCAATCCTTGTGATTGGGTGTGATTTAGCATACATTTTGCTTCAATGAAAGTTCGAAAAATGCACGTTTAAGCTGCTTTAAAACTGGTTTTAGTCTTTGTATTTTTTTCAATAAAATACCGATTTATAATTTTGCTCTCTACTTTTTGTAAAGGGCCTCTCACTCTAAACCTCTAAATGTATTTTCTTGATACCCCACAGGTTTTGAGGCCTGGCACATTTATCCCTGCCTTTTGCTGCCACTGCCCAAAGCATATAATTTGTAATCCAACACCTGCAACAATATGGCCTAATTTGCAGCTTCATAGTCTTTTGTGATCAATTATAGTTTTGTGGTTCCAATGTAAGATTGGAGATAGAGAGGTTCTGTCACAGATCTAGTGACAGGAGTATAATATAGACTTACAAGAAAAGATAATCTATGTCTTCAAACACTAGTATAGTTTATGATACCCACAAGGTCCGATTTATCAATTTTCATTATTCAGCCCAGTTCACTTTCAATTTATGAAATTTTCTGATCAAGTTTAACTAAATAAATAAAGTTCTTATTTTATAGGGAAAATGAATTTTAACTGCTAAACCTTGCTGGATGACTAAATATTCAGTATAGTTTTCACTTTCTTGAAAAATCCACAATATTCAGTAGAATATTTTCTTCAGTGGAAGAAACAAGCAATATTATAAAGATAAATTAAATAATGTATTTTCTTGTACTTAATACAAGAAACTTTGAACGAAATTTAAAGGAAAAAGGGGGGGTGCATATTATATACAAGTACATGTTTTCAGAAATTTTTACTCTGCTTAAAAAACCTCTTATTTGAAACAGCCAAGCAGAAAATATATTCAGCACAATAGATAATAAAATACAACATAGGCAGTTGTTGATACCAATTGTTTAAAAAAGGTATTTGATATGTTGGGAATATTTATTCTTTGGGAATCAACGTAATTGAATATCTTTCTTCTCAAAGACAGGAAATTCACTGAATTTGGTTTAAAAATTTAACAAAGAGAATACCTAAGATCTGACATGTTTTGAAAACATTAATGTTAAAACAAAGGCCTAACTATTGTATAAATTACGTACATTTTTTTTTAGTTTTTTCTGCTTGAGAATTTGAGTGATTATTTGTCTGACTGCTCTAAGGCAGAATGTGACACAATATCATTTTAATGTGGGGGGCTCATATACATGAATATGCATATGGGCCAGGGAAAAAAATATTTCACTGACCCAACCCCTCTTACTGCAATCCGGAAGGTGTTGCTATAGGGCTGGAATTATAGAAAATAAACCCTATTTCCAACACAATTACATACCCATTATATATACCATATAAAAACATGCCCAAACTTTATTTTCTAGCCAATAACAGACAATATTACAAACATGCAAAAGAAATCCCACAATGCAACATAAACTATTTAAATTAGTGTCTATTGGTTAGAGTTTAACATCACCATGTGAAATATTTGACCAATCAGAGAAAACTAAAACTCTATTTTTCTCAAGCCTACTTTCAGGAAAAATTTATTAAAAAACTCGACAGATTACCACCTTCAAAGAACAGAGATGTAGCTTTCTCCAAACTGAAGAGAACACACACCTTTTCCTTCCCCCAGCATGTGCTGAAAGAAACATGTTGGCAACTTCAGCTTGGACAGTCAGTAGATCTTTGCTGATGATTATTGGTGACATCAAACGAATCAGCTACAAAAACAGTATGGCCGGCCAGTTGGCAAATTCAAATGAATCATTTCCAACAGCAACGACAACAACAAAGATGGTCAGTGAATCTTTGCTAACAATAAAAGTCTTTTCTCAACCCTAGATTTTTGTCTGTGGACCAACTATTTTAAAGTCTTTTCTAAATTACGGATTTTCTGTGAACCAATTACCCAGACTTTAATTCAACTAAAGATTATTTTTAATCCATTTTGATGTTTTTGAATTCATGTACATATCTGTAAATACAAATGTTTTATTTAACAGACATACCCATGTTTTCTTTTCTTTTCTTTTATTATTGTTTAGAATTTGGATGTTCAGATTTTTAATATAAAAAGCCTGGACAACTGAATTTCCTACAGAATCCTTGAACCGGGTACCTTCTCCCATCTAAGATAAAGAGTGAACAGATGCTACACCTTCATTTAAATGGCTTTAAAAATGTAATGATAATTCTCATGCTATGAGGTTTCTTTTCCATATTCCTTCATTTATTGACACAAAGTATCCAATTTGAAAACCCCAAATATATCGCTATCTCTATATAAACAGCGTACACTTGTAATTTTAAATTGCAAAATATTATGTCGATACTACATTCAGATTTTAATGGATAATATGCTATAACATTTCAAAATAAATTTTCATATGGATGGCTGTACTTTAGGGTTGTATGTAATTTATTCCGTTTTTAACTTCAGAAACACAGTGTCATATACTAGTGTCATATTATACACATGAAAATATGGTAGGAAAAAACTGATACACGATATCATTTAGCACAGATTGTAGAATTAGATGAGTTTATGTATGTGGATTGAATAAAGGGTTCATTTTTTAAATTCCTGGAAGTATGGCTGATACAAGTGTTGTGTGCCCCCCAATCTATGACATGAGAACCCCCCCCTCCACACACTTAACTACATCTCAGTATTCAAAAGTAGTATTCATATAAAATACAAATTTTATTCTAACCTAATTATATGCAATAATGCAATATAGGTGAACAATTCAACTAGAAAAAGTGAAAATAAATACAATGTATCTAAATAAATGTTAGAGACATGTCATAATAGATATTTCCATCTTAAATAAATAAAAAATACAGTAATTTTTATCATCAACTTGAGATTTTTTTTGTTAAAAAGTTGAATAATTTTAACACTTTCAATAAAATAGTGATTTTTATATAATGTTTTTTTTTTTACATTTAGCATGAGCAAAAACAAATTCACAGATTTTGACAAAAAAAGAAGACTCCAGAATTACATCAAAATATGTAAAAAATTTATCATCTATTAATAGACAGTTGTACTTAGTTTAATTTGTACCATATATAAATGTAGGTAGAAAAATAAGCAAATGTTGATAAGAGTTGATAAGCAATGCTTTTGTCTGGAGGGTGGGGGTCAGAGGTCATACACACTACTGCATCAGGCAGAAAGACAGGAAGTTCAATGACTAAAACATTATGACACTAACAACCAAGATAAGGACACTAGTCTAAGTCAGTATAAAAAATGAAATTGTTTTTTTAAACATTATTTTTTATCTCAACATACTTTTTATCTAAAAGTAAGTGGTTACCAAGCAGAGAAGCACCAAAAAATTATTACAAATAGAAAAGAGTTGTGAGTGAAAAAGTTAAAAATGATATCAAGTGTTGCTGAAAAATAACAGCCAGTAAAAAAATAAACTTAATCTGACTGCCAAAAACTTCAAACTCCACCAAAACTACTCAACATTCTTGTTTCTATTTTACACTTATATCAGGTGTGCCTTATTAAGTAGATGAGAAGTAAGT